>SJXQ01006344.1:12383-179338 GCA_006408695.1 Aepyceros melampus | reverse complement strand
GCGCGCTGACCCCCGGCCGGCGGGCCCCCCGGGGGCGCGCGCGGTGCCGCGGCCGGGGCCGCCCGCAGGCTCGGCCCCGCTCGCCGGAGGGCCGTTTAAAAAAGCCTCGGCGTTGAGGACGCGCGGGGCTCGAGCCTGGGCAGAGGGCCCGGGAGCCGGCGCCGCCGGCGTCTGCCCCGCCCGGTGTCCGCGCCGGGCCGGGACGTGAGCGGTCACCGGCTTGACAAGTTGGTGCCGCTCAGGCAGGTGATGAGGGCTCGGGGCGCGTGTGCGCGCGCCCCGGAGCCGGGACCCACTCGGTGCGGGGGGCTGCAGAGCGAGGCCAGGGAGGTTCCCGAGGCCTGACAACCCGCGCCCTAAGGCCTTGACTTTTAAATGACTTAAACGCCGAGATACGTGTTCCCTAATCGCCCAACGACTTGAAAAGTTAACGTTGCCGCTGCGCGTTGGTAACACCGACCCTCATATTTCTGCATTTTAAGGGGAGATGGTCGAGATGGAAGATGAGTTAGGAGCCGTCTCATTTATGCAGCGCTTTCATTTTCCCAGATGGTTTCCATGTCCTCGTTACATGTGTTGAGTGTGACCAGAGCGAGATGAGAAAGCACCGCTCCAACCAGTAGCTCGGAGGAAACCAGTCGTGGGAGCGCAGCCCTTTCCTGGTGTGCTCCGTGCGTGCTCCGGCGCCCCACCGCCGACCGGAGTTCAAATCTAAACTGCCGCCTGGAAGTGAAGAGGACTCATGCCTTAAGCACGATTACTTTGAGTCATTTCCTTTCCTTTTCTTCCATTTTCGCAGATGCTCAGCAGCCTTCAGTTTTGGGCCAGTGGTTGGTAAAGTGAGTACTTTCTGCACGTTTGTGAGTTTCTGTGTGTGTGTTTTTTTTTTTCCTAAAGAACTCTGATCTATATAATACAAAAATCCTCGCCTCCTGACTGCATTACTGTAGATCAGGCTGGGCTGGGATTCCAGTGGTGAACATTCCAATTTAAATGTATCAGAAAAATAACTTTCTGAATTTAAGAAGTGATGGGCGTGATACTCCCCGCTGGTCTAGCGATTAAGACTCTCCGCTCCCAGGGCAGGGCCATGGGCTTGATCCCTGGTCAGGGAACTAAGATCCTACATGCTGTGTGGCACTACCCCCCTCCCCCCCAAAAAGATAGGCAGTTTATTATTCTGTGTGCACATTTGTGATATATGTTATGTCTAAACTAACATAATTTGAAATTTATGGAGACACAACAGAGCAAAACAGTAAGTTGAACAGGCTACCATGTGTGACTACTAGGGTTATGGTTTTTATTCAGCCGATTTAAACAGGGCTGTTAAAATAGTACCTGCTTAAATGTGAGGACTCAAAGGAGGAATAAGTCAGAATTGCAAGACTTACATGTTAGGAATTAGAGACCTTGTGACTTAGGGAAGAGTGGGTCAAGCCTGCCACCTCTTCAGATGACCTCTCCTCCTGCAAGTAGTCCAGTTAAAAGAAAAAAACTATTTACTTTTGGGCATGCTGGGTCCTTGCTGCTGCGCAGGCGCTTCTCTGCTTGGGGAGAGGGGCTCCTCTCTAGTTGCGGTGCGTGGGCTCCTTATTGAGGTGGCTTCGCTTGTGCAGCTCAGGTCCGAGGGAACGTGGGCTCACCCGTTGTGGCGCGCGGGCTTAGCTGCTCTGTAGCATGTGGGATCTTCCCAGACCAGGGGTGGGACCCTTGTCTCCTGCTTTGGCAGACAGATTCTGCGCCACTGAGCCAGCAGGGAAGCCTCTACAGGTAGGCCAGTTTTAAAAGGCTTACTCATATGGTGTAAGTAAACTAACTAGTTACTTCCTTTTTTATGGCTTGACGCGTCAGTTTAAAACAGGTAAAAGCAGGTGAAGTTATATTTACTAAGAAGTGCTGGTGAGCGGATAGAAAACACTAATAAAATGTTGCTACATGAGATAGGGGTTGTCCGTGAGCACACACAAGCATGTGGTAAGGTGCTAAAGCGCCACATTTATTTTCTCCTGCCATTTTTAATCTAGATAAATGAGCTTTCTCATAAACAAGTGAGTTCTAAGTGAACATTTAATCAGTGGGAGTTGAAGTTATTAAGCTTTCTACTTACATATTCTGGTATATGGTTTTTGGTTGGTTGATTTTCGTTTTTTGTTTGGATATAACGCTTTTGGCTATAGAGTGTATGCACTTTTGGATAAGCCTCTCAGTCTCCTAAGCTTCACTCCGTGCCCGGCTGCAGGAAACGGGCCCTTGCTCCTCAGCTATGTGGTGCCCTGTCCTGGTCCAGGCCTCGGCATGGACTGTTGTTGTGTGCGGAGCACTGCTTGTCTTTGCTTCAGAATTTTCTTATTGTTTAAGCTTCATTTTTATTTCTGGCTGTGCTGTGTCTCCTGCATTCGCGTGGGCTTTCTCTGGTCGTGGCGCTCAGGGGCTACTGTTTGCGGAGTATGGGCTGTACGTGCTCAGGCTTCAGTAATTTGTCACGTAATCTCTCCGAGGCTTGTGGAGTCTTCCCAGACCAGGGATCAAACCTGTATCCCCTGCACTGGCAGGGGAGCACTCAGCCCTTTGGTGGCCTTACGTGACCTTTTTCCCTGTTGGATGAGCTCTTGGAGGTAGGATTCTTACAGTCTCGGGCGAACTGGCCTCTGCTCATGCCTTCCCATGGCAGGCACTCAGGGAGTGCTGAGTAAATGGGCTTATGACTTGGGACAAACAACCCATTTTAATGCCAGCATGTGGCCTGTTTGCTTCTCCTTTTTGTAAGGCATGGTGAAGCAGAAAGGGCCCTTCTGGAAGAAACTGAATATGGAAAGTAAGGGGCTGGCCTAAGGTCTCCCTGCTTTAATTGGGGAGCCAAGATGCTGGTTGCCAGGAAGGCCTGTCTCCTTTCTTTTCCTTTTGTCTTTGTAGCTAACTCAGATGTTAAATAAAAATTAACTGTGAAATAGTGCGAGCATATAAGTACAACCAGTGACAGAACAGACCTGTGTGCACCACCAGGGTGAATCACGCGGCGACGTGTCTGCTGTGCGTCTCTCCCCGCCCCTGGGCCAAGGAGAATGTGAGATACACAGAAGCAGGAGGCGACATGGAAGTTCATGCTTCTACGTTGCAAACTGTCTTTATGTGATTTGCGAGTTTTGTTTTTAGGAATTGTTATTTAGGGTAAGCACTTTGGGGAGAAAAAGACTCCAGTGAGTTACCCCAGCGATTGGCCAGCGTTTTGCGCTTGTCTGTTGGTTACAGTATAGCGTTTGAAGGAGCTGATTGATTTGATGAGATTTGCTTTGCCAGTTAAAAAATTCAAGATACCTCAAATTAGTGTTCTTGAGTCTGTCTTCCAGAAAGCAAAGGGCCAAAGATGAATTTTTCAGCGCGCCTTAATGTCTGTAATACTTAATACTTTCAACACGGTATACAAGGATGGAAACTGCTGAGTGGTGGTTGAGCTGAGTGCCAGCCTGCTGCCCAGCAGCCCTAGTGATGGAACTTCCCTGTTGGCTGTGGAGAGAACGTTTTGTCTTCCTGGAAGGAGTTGGGAGCTCAATTTTTAAGTTAACTGGGTTGTCACAGAAAGAGTCAATGGTATGAAATAAGTTTGTTATGCTGTTAAGGGTATGTTTCTATCAGCAGTGTTTCACGTTTCAATTAATTTTTCACTTGTGTTTGCTGCTGTGTTGCGCGGGCTGACAGGTCAGGAGGGGCGGCCTGACTCCAGCCTCCCTGCCCTCAGTCAGCGCTCCACGTTCCGCCTGTCTTTCTAAATGCGCATGTGGTCCTGTGAGAGCCCACTGTTCAGGGGTCTCAGGGCCCTTTGAGGTTCAAGACCAACCTCTCACTGCTCTTTTTTTTTTTTTTGCTATGCTGTGCAGCTTGTGGGATCTCAGTTCCCCAACCAAGAATTGAACCTGGGTCCCCGGCAGAGTGAGCTTGCGGTCCTGACCACTGGAGGGCCGTGGGAGCTCCCTCACTGCACTCCTTATTTTGGTCTCACCAGCCCGCTGTTGTGGCTGAGCTTGTCCTTGGGCCTTCGCTCGGCCGTGTGCCTCCACTTTCCCCGTGGCCCTCACGCGCACGCACACCGCATGCACGCAGACTCACCCCAGTGCCTGTGTGGGCGCCGCTGGCCTTCCTGTGCACTCCTTCCCGTTCAGCTCTCATCATGCACCTCACTCCTAGGGAGTGGCCCCAGAGCCCCTGCCTGCCTCGCGCGCCCTCGGGAGTGTGTCGAGCTCTTGGTGCTTGGCCAGCCTCCTCCCGGTCCACCCTCCCTCTGTCTCAGCCGCGCTCGCCTCCGGCCTATCTCAAGCACTGCAGCCACGCTTGGCCCCTGGCCCCTGCATCTGCAGTTCCTTGTACTCAGACACCTGCCTGGCTGGCTCTTTACCTGCCTTTAAGTCTTTGCTTAAACTTGACTTCTCAGGCACCACCCTTGGCCCCTGCTGCTACTGCTAAGTCACTTCAGTCGTGTCCGACTCTGTGCGACCCCATAGACGGCAGCCTACCAAGCTCCCCCGTCCCTGGGATTCTCCAGGCAAGAACACTGGAGTGGGTTGCCATTTCCTTCTCCAACGCATGAAAGTGAAAAGTGAAAGTGAAGTCACTCAGTCGTGTCGGACCCTCAGCGACCCCATGGACTGCATGCAGCCTTCCAGGCTCCTCCGTCCATGGGATTTTCCAGGCAAGAGTGCTGGAGTGGGGTGCCATTGCCTTCTCCCCTTGGCCCCTGGTTTATGATATCCTCTTGCTGTCTGGCCCTACCCGTCTGCCTCCGCTTCTTCTGCCTAGCTGGTACCCCCTGGCATCCCAGGTGCTCTCCTTGTTTGTCTGTGTGCCAGACCGCATCGAGAGGTCTGTAACAGAGGAGGTTTTTCCCAGACCGCATCGAGAGGTCTGTAACGGAGGAGGTTTTTCCCAGACCGCATCGAGAGGTCTGTAACGGAGGAGGTTTTTCCCAGACCGCATCGAGAGGTGTGTAACGGAGGAGGTTTTTCTCCTTTTGGCTTTAACTACGGTCCGGCTCCTGGTGCGCAGAACAGTATCTGAGTGAATGTCAGTCCTTCAGTGACTGTGTGTGTGAAGACTCAGCCCCTTGTGTGCTGGCAGTGTGTGAGGAGGGGTGTGGACCGAGGGCGCTGGTGCGAGTGTGCTTGCCCCGGTGTGAGGTGGCAGAGGGGGAGGCCCAGGGCAGGTGAGAGAGGCCAGAGAGGGAGCTGGCCAGCCAGCGCTCGAGGACGACGGCCGTCCCCAGACCCAGGAGCCTCCAGGAAGGCTGGACCGACGCAGCAGAGAGGGCCGGTGTGGCCCTGAGGGTAAGGGGGGAGGGCCGAGTGACCCTGACACTCCCGTTTCGAAAGATTTGAGAGGGCACCATTTTCATCTCGCTGCAGGCTAGTAAGATGGGTAGTGGGCCTCGTTTCTGATTCACCTCGGTTCCTTCAAAAGGAAGCTGACCTCACCTACCAGCTGGGATGTGTCCCTGGTGCCTTCCTGCTTCTAGAGGAGGAAGCCCCTGGTCTTGAGTGTGGCGTGCGCGCCCCGTGTCTCCCTGGGGTCTTCACGGGCTGGCCCCTCGCCGCCGCTCTGAGGCCTCTGCGCCGTGCTGCTGCCCCCAGGATGAGCCGCGCTCTGTCGCGCGCTCTGTGCGTGCCCCGTGGCTCCCCCGTCCCTTGCCCCGTCGGCGCTGCCAGCGCCGCCTCCACGGCACTTGGGATGCCCCCGGGTTGGCGGCTCCCCTGAGCGCCAGGCCCTGTCCCGGCAGCATGTGGCTTGTGCTCTCACCCTGCACCTGTCCAGGTTCTGAGTCTTTCAGGGTGAGCTCCAAGCTGTCTTCTGGGCTTCAGGCGGCGCCCAGTGTTAACTGAGAGTGAACGCGTGGAGATACTCGTACTTCCGAGTCTTCACTTTCCCAAAGATTTACGTGTGTGTGTGTGTGTGTGTGTATTTATTTGGATGTGCTGGGGAATTTTTTTTTTATGTGTGTGTGTGTGTATATATATATATTTATTTGGATGTGCTGGGGGAATTTTTTTCGTGTGTGTTTGTATATGTATGTATTTATTTATTTGGATGTGCTGGGGGAGTTTTTTTTTAGTGTGTGTGTGTGTATATATATACACATATATTATTTGGATGTGCTGGGGGGGAATTTTTTTTTTTTAAGTTGTGGTATATGGAATCTAGTTTCCTGACCAGGGATCAAACCCAGGCCCGTGCGTTGGGAGCACGGAGTCTTAGCCACTAGACCACCAGAGAAACCCCCTAAAGGTTTTTATTTAATAAAAATCGAATTCCTGGGTTTTTACGATTAAAGTGTATGTTAGAAATAAGAGCTTCCTGGAAATTCCCTGGTGGTGTGGTGGTTAGGACTGCCCGGTTGTCCTGCTGAGGGCCTGGGTCCAGTCCTTCCCTGGGGAACCAAGATCCCCCAGGGCGCACAGCAGAGAAAGAAATAAGAGCCTCCTGTTTGCATCTCCCCCAAAATTGGAAGTCGGTGCCATCTGTGCAGAGTGGCTCCCCCTGTGTCTTGGAGCAGCACATCTTTATTCCCTCCTCTCACCGAGTCCTCACAGCAGGAAGCTGAGTCCCAGAGATGTTAAGTGCTGACCCAGAGTCACAGGCTGTAAGTGCCGGGCCTCCTGCAGGGCCTGACCTCTGCTCCTGTGCTCTGGGAGCTCACTGTTCTGCCTCTCGGGGGACATTTGAACATCAGACCGTCTAGACACGAGTAGGAGGATGGGCTGTTGCATTCCGTTAGTCAACATGGCTGTGTGCTTCTGGTGACATCCCTTCATCCGTGGAGAACCAAGAGACTGGCTGTGTTCCGTCGATGAGCCAGAACATGTGTCCTTGGTCCCCTGGACTTGACAGACCTGTGCAGGGGCTGAAACGAGAGAGATGGCGGACAGGAGATCACATCTTTGAAAAATCTGTGAAATTGTCTTGCTAAATAACCGAACCTGCAAACTGATCGGGCCTGTGGTCCCATATGCACTCACCAGGAGGGGGGTGGGGAAAGGAGCACAGGCAGCTGCGCTGCAGAGTCGCCGTAGGCTGGTGGAGGACGCAGGACCCTGCAGGACTGCGACAGGCCTCCTCCACCGGAGAGGAGGGGGGTGGGGGCCGTGCAGGCTCCTGGAGGCACCCGGCGGTTGCCCACCTGCCGCAGGGCTGTGTGCGTCCCGGGAAGGCCACTCGGTGGGGATGAGACGGAGCACGGCGTGTGTATTTGTGACGGGTTCCTCTTGTGAAAGTGGGACACTGGCTCAGTTTCTCATTAAGGAACTTTCCTCTTTTCAGCTGTTACGATGGTTTTGTTTAAGAAAGGAATTGTGTCTTGTAGAGCCACATACAGAATTTGTCAAGAAGTGCACCGCCGTCTGGGGCTTGCTTCCCAGCTGCGTGGCGAGGGAGCGGCTGGGCGGGCTGGCACGCGGAGCGGGCTCGTGCGTTCTTGGTCTCCGTGACAGAGGGGGAAAGTCGTGAAGGGGACTTGGTTCCGACTCTGCTGCGCTCGGTCTGTCTGTACATCCATGGGCGTCATGCCTGCCTGGGGGCTGAGGGCGGTACAGAGCGCGGAAGGGTCCGGTGGTGAGGGCTCCAGAGTGGAGGGCCCGTGGCTGGAGAGGGCCGAAGGTCAGAGGGGAGGGCACTGAGTGCAGAGCAGGCTTTGGGCGGGGGCCGCTCTCGAGGCTGCAAGGAGCATTTTCATCTGCAGAGGAGCGTGAGGCCTTGCGGGTTCAGGCAGACGCGTGTGGGGCTGCGTGTGTGGGTGGGCGATGCGCGTCTGTTTGCTTTGGAAAGCGCGTTTGTCAGGGTCGTCTGTGAGCTGGCGGGGGGAGGATTAGGGGCGAGGCGTGGGAGGCGGCCTGTGTGCACTGGCTTTCCGCGTCAGTCTCCCCAGCTGTCTCTCTGAGTGCCCCGCAGGACTGGGCAGCCTGTCCCCTGGACTTGGGTGTGGCTGCGTGGCCTGCTTTGGACGGCGGGAAGGGGCGCGTGGCCTTCGGCTGGAGCCCTGGGAGCCGCGTGCTTGGCCTCGTTCCCGTGCCCCTGCTCCCGGTGGCAGTTCACAGGTGCACGCTCCGAGCGAGAAGGAGGCCTCGGGTTGAGCCAGGTTGCTGCCCGGTGACCTGGTCCCCAGACTGGCCGCGTGGGCCACCCGGGAGCGTCTAGAAGCACGGGCTGGGGCCCACCTTCTGCCTCCCCAGGCCTGAGCTCCGGGGCAGGTGGCCGCCTTTGCAGGGTGCCCGAGCCCGCCGCGCTGAGAACTGTGCCTGGAGTTCCCCGAAGGCCCAGCGCACAGGCCTGGCGCGGCCTTGCTGAGAGGCGTGGATTCTGCAGAGGAGTCAGCGGGAAGGGCCTGCAGTCAAGCCGCAAGGCCCGTGGGTTGTGGGGAGGGTGTCAGTGACCCCTGAGTTTCTGTTTGACAAAACCAGACAGAAACCCATTCACTGTCCAAACAAGATCTGTTCTTGTAAGATTTCATTTACTTGGGTTTTGAGGTTCAGAAACAAGGATGAGGCTAAAAAGGAACGTTTAAAACTTGCATCGATGCCTTCACCCCCGGGTCGCTTTCTCCGGGGCGCCCACACTGTCACTGTGCCCTTTCTGTCTTGACGCCCGGCTTGCTGTCCCCCATCTGCCCTCCCTGCGAGTGGAGGCTCCTTGCTGGTGGCCCTCGCCCCTGCTCCCCGCGGTGCCCCCAGAACAGCGCCACCTGGACGGGCCCTTACTGGACACTGAGGACCCTGGGCACATCTGTGTGAGGCAGCTTGCTCCGGGCCTGCAGGGGTCCTGTCTGTGTGACTCGGAGCCTGGGCCCTGCCCAGCGTGGGGTGCCAAGGTCTCTGACTGCTCCCCAGCTGGGGTCCTGGGGCGGGAGCACTGGCCGGCCTCGGGCTCTTTGCTCTCCTTCAGGTGCGAGGGGGTGGCCTGGGGGAGCAGTGCCTGCAGGGGAGCTCAGGGGGACCCCGAGGGCGCGCCCCTGAGGCCTCCCCTCTTTATTCTGCATCGGAAATTGTCCCTGATTGCGGAAGATCCCTTGGGATTAGGCCTTGTTTTGACAGTTTATGGATTCTCTTCTGTTGAATTCTGAAATCTGTATACAAAAGTATTTATTCCTTTAAGTTCAGCTTCTTATAACTTCTTTGAAGACGTGACTGTGTTCTGTTTGTGCAGCGCGGAGGCTGAGCCGTGTGCGTGTCTCAGGCCCCGGGGCGGTCGCAGCAGCGCTGCCGGCAGAGGGTGCGAGCCGCTCCGTCTTCAGCCGGTGCGGGAGGCCTGGCGCCTCCTCCCCTCCCCTCCCCTCCCTCTGTGAGTTCCCAGCACGGGAGTGAGGTAGCAGAAACAGTTGTGAATTCCAGTCTAGAGTTTATGGAAAGCTGCTTTTCAGGGGCATGCGGTTCCTTGACAGACCCTCAAGGCAAACCAATGAGCTCAGGCAGCGCTAGTCGTTGGATGACCAGGGGCTTGCGCGGGGGTCCAGTGGCGCGGACTCGGCCCACCCAGTGTCGGGGGCCGCGGCCGCTCCTGCTCCGGAGCGGCAGCCCACGCGCCGCCACTGGGGATCCGCCTGTTGCAACAGAGCTGCTGCAGCCAGAGCACTTATTTCTTGTAGTCAGAAGACATTCCATGAAAAGTTTGTGTGAATCAGGAAAGTGGAAGGAAACTTAGAAAACTGTAATTTTACCAACCCAGCGTTTCCGTGTGTATTTCCGGTTTGCTCTTCACCCATCAGCCTGAGCCAGGTGCCCTAAAGACAGCTCCCTCTGTGAGGCCAGAACACAATGCAGCAGTCTAGGCGACTGCTCCAGGGGGACAGCTGCTCTGCTCTCTCGCCTGCTTCTTACATCTATTTAAGAAACTTGCCTGTTTTAGGGAGTTGAGAACTTTGAGGCTTGTGTGTTACGTGTTCAGTTCTGTCTTCAGGAGGTAAGGATTTAGCGTCTTTCCGCCCCACTTCCCCTTCCCGGGTCTTCCGAGTCCAGCGGTGTCCGGCTGTCTGCGCCTTCTGATGAGCTGCCCCAGAGCGTGTGGCTGAGAGCACAGCAGTGTGTGTGTGTTCACAGCCTTGTGTGTGCACTTGCGTGCCCGGGCCCACTGCTGGCGTGCTGTCAGTCGGGGTTACTCCCGCGGTGCCCGTTGCTGCGGGCTGTTGGCCCCGGGTCCGCCATTCTCCCTGGCGCGGGCCGCCCTTGAGGCAGCTTGGGCCTCCTACAGCATGGTGGCTGCTTCCTGCCACAGGAAGTGAGGCTGCCGGTCCTTGTGCTTATTTCTTGGCTGCACCACGCGGCTTGTGGGATCTCAGGTCCACTACCCGGGCTTGAAACTGGCCCACGGCAGTGGCAGCCCGGAGCCCTAACCACCCGGCCGTCAAGGAGCTCCCCCGCGGACAAGCCTTGTATTTATTTATAGAAACACCTAAAAAAAAAGGACACGTTTGATTTGCTTTTTGGCTGCCTGGCATGCAGGATCTCAGTTTCCCCAACCAAGGATTGGCCCCGTGCCCTGCAGGGGAAGCCCGGAGGCGTGACCACTGGGCCCCCGGGGCAGCCCTGCCGTCCTCGCAGGGTGAGGCGGCTCCAGCCTGACGCCGCTCCTGCTGTGTGCAGCTGGGAGCGGCCACGGGCCTGGGCCAGGGTCAGGGATGTGGAGAAACAGCCTTTATCTCTTGGTGGGGGAATGCCAAAGAAGTTCTGGCCATCTTTACTATGCCACAGGTTTTGTTTGACTCTTTCACTTTTTTAATTAAAAAAAATTAATTTAATTGGAGATTAATTATTTTACAATATTGTGATGGTTTTTTGCCATACATGGGCATGAATCAGCCCTGGGTATACGTGTGTCCCCCCATAATCCTCCTCCCACCTAATAGACCACAGTTTTAACAGTTTTTCTGTATTTATTTTTAAAATGTTGCTTTGTTTTTTTGGCTGCACTAAGACTTGTGGGATCTCAGTTCTCTGACCAGGGGTTAAACCTGGCAGTGAGAGTGCAGGTTCCTGGTCACTGGGCCGCCAGGGAATTCCAACAATTTTTGGTTTGAATGAATATTTATTAATTGTTAGATTGTTTAGCGGAACACTTATTTTCCTAGTAAATTTTTTTTTTTCTATTTGCTTAGTTTTCCATGCATCTGTTACTAGTGCAGGCACAGGTTTTCCAGATGAGTTGTGTGAAAAGCCTTTTGAGGTGGTCCGTTGCGTGCTTTTCCCTTGGGGAGCCTGTCTGTCTTCCTCTCCCGACGGGGCTTCCTAGACCCGGGCCACGGCTGCAGGCTCTCCGTCTTCTGCGGGGACCACCCACCCCTTAGGCCTCATGTCTCCCACGGTTTGCCTTCATGCCTTGGTGGTAGGTCTTTTGGGGGGTTATCTCAGAAAGTGTGGGAGGCAACATTTTTAGAGACCTTGTGTGCCAAAATCTGTTCTGTGCTTAAACTTGATCGATAGCTTGTCTAGATACGTAATTTAGATTGAAAATAGTTTCTCTCAAAAAACTGAAGATGGGAATTCCGTGGTGGTGTAGTGGTTAGGACGCCTTCCTTTCACTGCTGAGGGCATGAGTTCAATCCCTGGTCAGGGAGATAAGATCCCAGAAGCTGAACAATGTGGCCAAAAATGAAAATAGCTGAAAAATCTGACGATACTGCTTCATTATTTGAGGGTTTTTCATGGGTGTGTTCTTTTTTTAAGGTAACTGATGCTGCCAAGAGCGCCGATTCTGGCCTGCCACCTACCATCACCCCAAACACGTGGTCTCTTTGTGTTTATCCTGTAGAGTGCTCCGTGGGTCTTTTCAACCTCTTGATTCTGGGTATCTTGTTTCTTTCCTGATTTTTAGAAGTCTTGACTCCACTTCTTTATATTTCTCCACAGCTTTATTACGGCATAGTTGCCAAATAGGATCCTTCAGGTGTTCAGTGTACAGCGTCTAGGGGTGTGACACGCAGCGTGATGCATACACTCAGCACCTCTGCGCTGTACTTGGGGGTTGAGAGTGAGCCCTCAGAATTCTCACCACACGTGTCTGTGAGGTGATGGACGTTCACTGGACTTACCGTGGAAATCATTTCCTTGTGTACATCAGAATCATCAGGCTGCACACCTTCAGCGTATACAGCGCGTGTGCGCTCGGTCGCGTCCCACTCTTCGTGACCCCTGGACTGTAGCCCCCCGGGCTCCTCCATCCATGGCATTTTCCGGCCCAGAATACTGGATTAGGGTGCCATTTCCTTCTCCAGGGGTCTTCCCAAAGTCTCTTGGTCTCCTGAATTGGCAGGTGGATTCTTTACAACTGTGCCAGCTGGGAAGCCCTGAAATTTATACAGTGCTGCATGACTGTATGCGTCTCAGTGAAACTGGAAGCGGAAAAGAATCAGAAGTGAAGAAGCTGTGTGCAGCGTAAGGACTTGATCACCGTACGCACTGTGACCAAGTTAGCACGCCTGCCCTCCCTCAGCTCCCGTCTGTGTGGGGGCGAGCACGCTTCCTGTTTTCTCTCCCAGCAGGTTTCGAGCACAAAGCTGGGTGTTCTGGACATAGTCCCTGGACTGTGTGTCTTTAGAACTTGCTCATCTCACAAATGAGTGTCCGTCCCCTTTGGCAGCACCTCTCCGTGTCTCCTGCCCCTCAGCCTCTGGCAACCAACGCGCATTCTACTCTCTGCTTCTGCGAGTGTGACTTTTGGTTTAGATTTCACGTCTAAGTGAGAGCATGGAACATTTTAATAGAACGTCCTCTGGGTTGGCCCACGTGCACGTGGCAGAATCTCCTTTTTAATGGCTGAAGAATCTTCCGCCATACGCATGAGCCCCCTCCTTCTTGGCCACTGTGTGACATGCGGGATCTTAGTTTCCCCACCAGGGATTGAACCTTGGCCCCCTGCATTGGGAGCCTGGAGTCCTAGCCATGGGAGCACCAGGGAAGTCCCTAAACCCCATCTTCCCTTTCCCTTTGTCTCCGCGTGTGGACTGTTGGGAGTGGTGCTGCAGAACGTGGGTGTGGGGACGCGTCTTCAGTGTCTGGGCTCGTTTCCGCCTGGCGCGTCCTCAGAGGTGGGCTTGCTGCGTCCCCAGCAGCTCTGGTTTCCATTCCTGAGGAGTCTGTTCTCTGCCCGCCGTCGCTGCTCCGGCTCACATGCCCACTGGCAGTACGCGAGGGCTCCCTTTGCCTGTGGCCTCACCAGCGCTTGTGGTCTCTCTCTGATGGTAGCCATTCTGACGGGCACCGGGTGGAGGCGCATCACGGTTTCGTCTGCGCTTCCGGGCGTGTTTCCCTGGGCCCTCGCCCACCTGTGTGTCTTCTGTTAAGAAATGTCGGTTTCGGTCTCTTCCAGGATTTTAAACTCTTCTGTTCCTGGAGCTTGTGCCACATGGCGCGGCCTTCAGGTTTTTGCTTTTTCTGCCCCGGGCTGCTGCCTGCCTTCCCCTTCCGCTTCCTCCCCTGTCTGTCTGCTCCTTGCGGCTCCCTTCCTGCCTCCATCCCTCCTTTCTCCTGCTCTGGCAGTTCTGTAGGAACCGTGATATCTGGGTCTCTCTGTTTGTCCCCTTAGTGGTTGTGGAGTGCAGTTACAAAGAGAGTAGTGAGTTTTTAATTATTTTGGAAATAATTTTACGTTTTCACAATGTTCCTTTAAAAATCGAAAGAAAAACTATGATTAGATAATGTGTTCACACGCTTCAGAGTTGAAAAGCGTTGCGTGAAAGTCCTCCGCTGCCGTGTCCCCAGCCGCCTGACCTCCTCCTGGAGGCGCCCGGGCTCCAGGCGGCCTGAGCGTGCCGCCCTGGAGGACGCGTGTGTGCTTGGCGGTCTCTCTCTTGCCCTCTAGTGTGTCCTCGAGATCCCTAGCTTTCTTTTGCTTTTACATTCTTATCTCTCGGGCTAGGTTTCCCCCAGATACCCGTGGGCCCTCGATGCGGCCGCTGTTGAGATGGAGGTCCAGGAGCTGTCGGCGGGGCTCGGGGTGGGGGCTTCGCCCAGGGCCGACGGGGCGGGACCCACCAGCAGGGTCCCTGCAGGTGGCCTCAGCGGGCTGTTTTGCAGGCTGCCGCCTGGAGCGCCCGCTCCGGCGCCCCCGCCCTTTGAGTGCGCTCCACTTAGGCCCCTGGCTGCCAGGCTGTGGGCGGGGCGGCTGGGACCCTGACCTGGTCTTCAGACTGGCTCCCAGTGCGAGTAGAACGCGCCCCTGCTCTGCGCCTCGGGAGGCGCATTTTAGAGGGAAGACAGGAAATGCCGTACAGATACGCGGATGGTACGTGCCTTTCCTGCTCAACAGAAGGTTGGGTAGTTTAAACATTACAGAGAATAATCGGCTCAGCTCTTTCGAAGTGTGTACTTTGGTGGCTTTTGGTACATGGTCAGTGTTAATGTAGCCGTCGCCACTGTCTAAACCCTGACTGTCTGGTCACCCCAGCAGGGAGCCCGGTGCTTGCTGAGCAGTCACCCCTGCGCCCAGCCCCCGCGCTGCTCTCTGCCTGTGGGCTCCTGTGCTGGGCGTGCTGCAGAGACAGGCGTGTGCTAAGTGGCTCTCTGTGCCTGGCTGCTTCAGCTCAGCGGTGTTTCTGGAGCCTTGAGGTTTGTCCGTGTGATGGTGTGTGCCAGTATTTCATTTTTATGACTGAACATCCCAGTGTGTGGCAGGGTCCATTTTTTCCCCCGCCAGGCGGCTTGTAGGATCTTAAGTCCCCCAACCAGGGGTCAAGCCTGGGCCCCTAGCAGGAGAAGCATGGAGTCCTAACCACCGGACGCCAGGAGAGTCCAGATCACTTCTGATTTCATCTGTTTATTAGTTGTTAGGACGTTGGGTTGTTTTTTTTTTTCCTTTTTAAAAATAGTTTTGTGAAAATTCTTGTACAAGTTTTTGTATGAATTTATGTTTTTTGTTCTCCCTTGGGTGTACCCTAGGGGTGGGGTCGCTGGTTCGTGTGGCAGTTGGGGGACTCCTTGATTGTTCCCAGCTGCAGCTGCTCCGTTTTCCATCCCTGGCAGAGTGCGAGGGGTCCCAAGATTCGCCGCTCTGCACGGAGACGAGACGAGAGGACAAGCAGGCCTGGGGCCGGGGGCGGCGCCGGCCTGTGTGTCCGCGCAAGGCTAGGGACAGGCCACAGGCAGAGCGCGCCCGGGGCTGGCCTCGAGCTGGCCTGTGCACCATGCTTCCCTGAAGTGAGCACAAAACGAGGAGCAGGTCCGTTACAAAGGCCTCACTGTCTGCAGAAGGAGCAGAACTTCTGCTATGAGTCAGTTCTCCATTCTGTAGAGTAAAGCCTCTCAGTAGAGAGTCTGGCAGAGTGACGAGCTGCTGCGTCCTCAGCCCCTGTTCTGTGGCAGGTCCATGCTGATCCTGGTGCTCCACTCGGAGCTCTTTGCCCTGAGACTGGGGGTCCTGTGGTCATTCCGCGAAGGCAGGACCAGTCTGTTCCAGGGAGACTTGTGCAAAATGTTGGAAAGCAAGGGAGTGTGTGTGCATGCTTCCGTCGTGCTTGCAGACTTGACTTTTCCATTTAAGTCTCTCTTCTGCTTCCGTACGAGTGGCGAGCTTGGTGCCTCTCTGGGCTCTGGGGGAGGGCTGCCTGCCGTCCGGCACTGCGCCTGCCCCTGGGGACTCGGCTCAGCGTCGCAGCACGGGCTCCGCAGGCTGCAGCCGCACCTGGGAGCTCCGGGAGGGCAGGCGTGGAGGCCTCCTGAGCGCAGGGAGGACACTCTTCCGCCGCCCTTCCACCCGCCCCCAGGCCCTCCGCTCTCCCCGTCTGCACTGTAGACCCTCCGTGGCCCCCTCTGGAGTATCTGCTCCCCAAGACCAAGCTGTGTCCTTTGTTTGCCGCTTTGCTTCTGCATGTCGGAACCGGGCCTGCGCGCACCGGCTGGTTCTGAACGCTGGTCGTGTCATCCGGGCACTTCTTTGGAGAGTGGTGCTTTTCCCTTCATCGTGGACACGGCTCCTCTGTTCCGTGTGGCCTCCCCAGCCGCTTGCCGAGCCAGCGCCTGCCGTGACGCGTCTGTGACGTGCGTGGAGTGGGTTACGCCACCTCCAGAGCTTGTTACACGAGGCCACACGGCGCTGCTTGGCTCCCGCCGCCCTCCCCTCGCTCCCCTTGGAAAGCCATTCGTCACTCTGAACTGTCAGTTTCTGCTTTAACTAACAGTTTTCAGTTTTCACTGTAACGGCGTCACGGTTTTCTTTTCTTTTATAATGACTGTATGTTGCATTTTGTTTTTAGACATTTTAAAAGGGAAAGGCTTTGTAGGCGAGAGGCGCCCTAAGCCGCCAGCCTCCTGCAGCAGCGGCGGCCTGCCTCCTGAGAGGTGACTCTTGGCTTCAGCTTCGCCACGCTCGTGCTCCTGGCTCACTCCCTGTTGTCTTTGTCCTTGTGGGTCGACCCTTCGTTTGGAATTCCTTTCTGAAAATACTCCTTGCTTATCTGGCTGCGTCAGACCCGTGCTGCGTCGTGGGGGATCTTTTGTTGCGTTGCACAGGCCCTGGCTGAGGCACGTGGCTGCGTGGGCCTGGGTGGCCCACGGCATGCTGGGTGTTCGTTCCCGGCCCGGGATGGAGCCCTCGTCGCCGGCGCTGCCCGGCACATTCTTAAGCGCTGGGCCGCCAGGGAAGTCCCTGAAGTTCTTGACGGTCATGTTAGTTGGGGTTTCTATGAGGAGTGTAAGTAAATGTGAGAAAGGAAGCCTCACGGTTTTTAAATCCACTGCCCACTTACTTTCTGCACCCTGTTTGTTTCCTCCTTCTGGGTTTGTAGTTTTGCTCTAGTATGTCTTAGCATCTCTCTTCTGAAAGGAATATGCGTATTAAACTGCCTTAGTTTTCGCATGTCTGAATATACACTTTGGCTTGTGCTCGGTAATGATTTAGAGGAGAAACTCTCTCTTCCCTGAGCACTTTGGAGGGGCTCCGCCATCTGCTCCTCTCAGCTGAGGCCGCACAAAGCCTGTGTTTCTGCTCCTGTCCTCGTGCCGACGTCTGTCCCTTAACTTATATCTTTATGGGGACTTGGGTTTGAAGATTTTCTTTTTGTCCTTCATATTCACAAAAGTGTGTGCTTAGGTATTGATGTGTTTCTCTTTATTTTGCTCAGAACCCTGAGTGCCCTTCTTAATCTGAATACTTAAGTTTTGTTTCATCTCTGGAAAAATTTCCATCATTATCCTTTTGAAAATTGCCTTTCCCCCATCCTTCCTAGTTTCTCCTGGAGCTCCAGGGGAATGTAAACTCCCTGAAAGCAGAAGGTTCTTCACGTGTGTGCGTGTGCAGACAGTTGCCGTCCTGACCGTCTTCACACGCGCAGTTCAGGGGCACTGAGCGCGTCGGCGGCGTTGCGCACCCGTTGCTGCTGCCTGCTTCAGAGCTTGCCCGTCTGGTGAGAGGAGACCGGTTCCAGCTGAGCGCCAGCTCTTCCGTCTCTCTCCCCCGTGCCCTTGCAGGCTGCCTTTCCGTGAGTGCTTCCTGTCTCTGTGAATTTGATGACTCTCCGGACCTCATGGAAGTGCAGTCAGGGGCTTCCCTGGTGGCCTGGTGGTTCAGCTCAGGGCCGTCGCTCAGTCGTGTCCGACTCTGCGACCCCACGGCCTGCAGCACGCCAGGCCTCCCCGTCCATCACCAGCTCCCGGAGCTCGCTCAGACTCATGTCCATGGCGTCGGTGATGCCATCCAGCCATCTCATCCTCTGTCATCCCCTTCTCCTCCCGCCTTCAGTCTTTCCCAGTGTCAGAGCCTTTTCAAATGAATCAGTTCTTTGCATCCGGTGGCCAAAGTATTGCAGTTTCAGCTTCAGCATCAGTCCTTCCTATGAGTATTCAGGGTTGATTTCCTTCAGGATTGACTGGTTTGATCTCCTTGCAGTCCAAGCAACTCTTAAGAGTCTTCTCCAACACCACAGTTCAAAAGCATCAATTCTTGGTGGTGCTCACCTTTCCTTATAGTTCAACTTTCACATCCATACATGACCACTGGAAAAACCATAGCTTTGACGAGACGGTCCTTTGTTGGCAAAGTAATGTCTCTGCTTTTTAATATGCTGTCTAGGATGGTCATAGCTTTTCTTCCAAGGGGCAAGCGTCTTTTAATTTTATGGCTGCAGTCACCATCTGCAGTGATTTTGGAGCCCCAAAAATAAAATGTCACTATTTCCATTGTGTCCCCATCTATTTGCCATGAAGTGTTGGGACTGGATGCCATGATCTTTGTTTTCTGAATGTTGAGTTTTAAGCCAACTTTTTCACTCTCTTCTTTCACTTTCATCAAGAGGCTTTTTAGTTCCTCTTCATTTTCTGCCATAAGGGTGGTGTCATCTGCATTTCTGAGGTTCTAGATATTTCTCCTGGCAATCTTGATTCCAGCTTGTGCTTCATCCAGCCCAGCGTTTCTCATCATGTACTCTGCATATACTTAAACAAGCCTTAATGTGACAATATACAGCCTTGACGTACTCCTTTTCCTGTTTGGAACCAGTCTGTTGTTCCATGTCCAGTTCTAACTGTTGCTTCCTGACCTGCATACAGATTTCTCAGGAGGTAGGTCAGGTGGTCCGGTATTCCCATCTCTTGAAGAATTTTCCACAGTTTGTTCTGATCCACACATTCAAAGACTTTGGCATAGTCAATAAAGCAGAAATTATGTTTTTCTGGAACTCTCTTGCTTTTTCTATGATCCGGTGGATGTTGGCAATTTGATCTCTGGTTCCTCTGTCTTTTCTAAATCCAGCTTGAACATCTGAAAGTTCATGGTTCACGGACAGTTGAAGCCTGGATTGGAAAATTTTGAGTATTACTTTGCTAGCGTGTGAGATGAGTGCAGTTGTGCAGTAGTTTGAGCATTCTTTGGCATTGCCTTTCTTTGGGATTGGAAGGAAAGCTGACCTTTTCCAGTCCTGTGGGCACTGCTGAGTTTTCCAAATTTGCTGGAATATTGAGTGCAGCACTTTCACAGCATCATCTTTTAGGATTTGAAATAGCTCAGCTGGAATTCCATGACCTCCGTTAGCTTTGTTTGCAGTGATGCTTTCTAAGGCCCATTTGACTTCACAGTCCAGGATGCCTGGCTCTAGGTGAGTGATCACACCATCATGATTATCTGGGTCGTGAAGATCTTTTTTGAATAGTTGTTCTGTGTATTCTTGCCACCTCTTCTTAATATCTTCTGCTTCTGTCAGATCCATGCCGTTTCTGTCCTTTATTGAGCCCATCTTTGCATGAAATGTTCCCTTGGTATCTCTCAAATTTGCTGGAATATTGAGTGCAGCACTTTCACAGCATCATCTTTTAGGATTTGAAATAGCTCAGCTGGAATTCCATGACCTCCGTTAGCTTTGTTTGCAGTGATGCTTTCTAAGGCCCATTTGACTTCACAGTCCAGGATGCCTGGCTCTAGGTGAGTGATCACACCATCATGATTATCCGGGTCGTGAAGATCTTTTTTGAATAGTTGTTCTGTGTATTCTTGCCACCTCTTCTTAATATCTTCTGCTTCTGTCAGATCCATGCCGTTTCTGTCCTTTATTGAGCCCATCTTTGCATGAAATGTTCCCTTGGTATCTCTCATTCTCTTGAAGAGCTCTCTCGTCTTTCCCATTGTGTTGTTTTCCTCTATTTCATTGCATTTGATCACTGAGGAAGTCCCCTGGTTAAGACTGCAGTTTCACTGCTGAGGGCGTGGGTTCAACCTCTGATCGGGGGACTTAGTATCCTTCAAGCTGTGTGAAAAAGTCAAAGTTGCGTCGGACTCTTTGTGACCTCATGGACTATACAGTCGTGGAATTCTCCAGACCAGAATATCAGAGTGGATAGCTGTTCCCTTCTCCAGGGGATCTTTCTAACCGAGGGATCGAACCCAGGTTTCCCACAGTGCAGGCGCATTCTTTACCAGCTGAGCTACGGCAAGCTGTGCGGTGTGACCTAACCCAAAGTGGAGCCACACAGCCCTTGTCCTTCTGCGGGCAGCTTCTGCGGGCAGCTCCTCTCGCTCAGCAGAACGCGTGCGGGGCGTGGCCATGCTGCAGCACGCCTCAATACTTCATTTTTAGGCTGAGTAATATTCCATCGTCTGAGGCTCTCAGTTGATCGATTCACTCGCCTGCTGAAGGACTCCTTGGTTGCTTCCAGGTTTGGGCAACGATGAAATGAAGCTGATATAGACCTCCACGTGCAGGTCTTCTGTGGATGTAAGCTTTCAGCTTCCTCCGGTAAATTCCAAGGAGTGGGATTGCTGGATCGTATGATGAGAGTCCCTTCAGTGTTGGAGCAACCACCAAAGTGTGCTCCCAGCAGCAGTGAGGAGACTTCCTGCTGCTCTGCATCTGCTCGGCAGCTGGTGCCGTCAGTGTGGTGGATTCTGGCCGTGCTGAGCCGCGTGGGTGACTGCTCTCCCTGCGGGCCTCCACGGGGCGTGCCCCCAGGCCGGCTCCGTGCTGAGCCGCGTGGGTGACTGCTCTCCCTGCGGGCCTCCATGGGGCGTGCCCCCAGGCCGGCTCCGTGCTGAGCCGCGTGGGTGACTGCTCTCCCTGCGGGCCTCCATGGGGCGTGCCCCCAGGCCGGCTCCGTGCTGAGCCGCGTGGGTGACTGCTCTCCCTGCGGGCCTCCATGGGGCGTGCCCCCAGGCCGGCTCCGTGCTGAGCCGCGTGGGTGACTGCTCTCCCTGCGGGCCTCCATGGGGCGTGCCCCCAGGCCGGCTCCGTGCTGAGCCGCGTGGGTGACTGCTCTCCCTGCGGGCCTCCATGGGGCGTGCCCCCAGGCCGGCTCCGTGCTGAGCCGCGTGGGTGACTGCTCTCCCTGCGGGCCTCCATGGGGCGTGCCCCCAGGCCGGCTCCGTGCTGAGCCGCGTGGGTGACTGCTCTCCCTGCGGGCCTCCATGGGGCGTGCCCCCAGGCCGGCTCCGTGCTGAGCCGCGTGGGTGACTGCTCTCCCTGCGGGCCTCCATGGGGCGTGCCCCCAGGCCGGCTCCGTGCTGAGCCGCGTGGGTGACTGCTCTCCCTGTGGTCCTCCATGGGGCGTGTCCCCAGGCCGGCTCCGTGCTGAGCTGCGTGGGTGACTGCTCTCCCTGCGGGCCTCCGCGGGGTATGCCCCCAGGCCGGCTCTGGGGTGGAGAAGCCCCCGCACGGCCCCAGCTGCCGGGCAGGGCTGCGCAGTGGCGCTCTTCCCAGGCCCACTGTCTGTTTCCTGGCTCGCGGTTTGGGCCCCCACCGCCTTCCCAGGCAGGTTTTGAGGGTGACTGTCTCTCAGGGGCCTCCGGGGGTGTTTGCTGTGAGCCCAGCCCTGGGCTGGCTGGAGGAGCGGCTCAGCACACAGCGCTCTGACCGCTGACCCGTGGCGAGGCCGGTGCTCAGTTCCCAGGAGCTGGAGCGCGCGGGCGGCCACTTGCCGAGAGGAGACAGTGGTGGAGCCCGAGGCCGGCCCAGGCCCCGGCCCCACTCTGCGCCCGCTGAGCCCGCAGCTCTCTGGGGCCCGGCGCCCACCTGGGCCTGCCCACTGCTCCAGGCCTGGCTCGAGGCCCGTGTCCTGCCCCCTGCTGCCGTGCCCGAGGCTCCTTGCTTTTCCCGCCTTATTTCTGGATCTGGAGATTTCCCTCTCTTGTGTTGAATTAGGTGATATACATAGTTCACTTTTGTTTTTTTTCCTTAAAAAAAGTAATAATTTGGCATCTTCACCAGAAATGTCCTGAAACGTGTTAAAATAGTAGCGGAGTTGATCGTCATGTCGCACCGTCATGTGTGCGTAAGCGCTCTGTGGCTGTGGTGCCTTAGTTTCATGTCTGTGGTAGGAACTGGGTTTGATTTGCTGTTTTGTCAGTTTTTTTTACAGTCCTACTCTACTGATCCTGGTCGATAGCTTTTCTTTGTACTACTTCTCTGGTTCTGACGGGAGAGGTATGCCAGCCCTGTGTAGTAGTGTTTGGGAAGCGCTCCGTGTTGTGGAGCAATTCAAGCAGTAGGAGTGCTGTGTTTACGTGGTGAATAACGGACGGCGATGGGAAGACTGAGCTGTGCTTGCGTTTCCATCAGCGCAGCGGGAATCGGCTGTGTTGGTCGAATCGCAGGCCCGTGTGGCAGCATTTCTGGGCACGCAGACCCCGTGCAGCAGCTCTCCGTTCCTAGGTGTGATCCGTAGCCTGGAAGGGTGGTTTGTGAACTGATGGTGGGGGACTGAGTGAGCCTTGGGCTTCCTGAACAGGCAGCTGCCACCTTTGTTCAGACGGTCACCCTGTCCCAGGCCTGCGGGCTGTGGTGCTGTGCTGGGAGTTTGTGTCTGGCTTCTAGCTGTTGGACTTGGGGCTCCCGGTGGGTGCTGTGGGCACGGAGAACCGGAGCCCCAGGACGCTGTGTGGGGGTGTGGCGGGCAGTAGGCAGCCTGCTGGGCTGAGCCTGGCTTCTCTCGCCTGGGGCCCTGGGTGCCCTGAGCCCGTCTTGCCGGTCCCCGGCTGGAGGCGCACGTTGTCCAGAGGTCGTCTTCTGTCCAGAACAACTTGAGGCAGGTTGGCGCAGTGCTGAAAGCTGCCACGTTGGACGGGCGGGTGTGCGCGTGGGCCCTGTTCTTTGTGCTGTGCTGCTTTTAAAGCTTGTCCCTCTCCCCCGATTGAGGGCCCCTGAGCCAGGGCAGCCCTCTGGGCCGTTCTTCCCTGGTTTTTGTGGGCTTTGCAGGTTTTCTACCTCTTGATTGGGTTTTATGTTTTTCTTGGAGTGCTAATTAGAATGAAAGATTTTCTAATTTATTGGTATAACTTTGGTAAAAAACGAAAATTCCTTGAAAGATCAAGTCAATGGTCAGTGCCGTGTTGGGCGTGAGAGTGGACCCTCTCTAGTGGGCCGTGCCTTCAAGCGTCGTCCCAGATGGAATCCTGAAGAGTAGTGAGCAGCCCGCAGTTTCCAGTTGAGGGAGGGATACAGGCCAGATGCACAGAGAAACAGGTGCCGGCGCGAGGGCAAAGCGCTAGCAGCAGACGCAGGTCTGCACAGACCGGATGTTTGAGAGCTGTGTCTGAGAGATGCAGAGATGCGAAAGAAGCTCGAAAATCCCAGCAGGAACAGGCAGTCCTGAAAGTGTGGTTCACATATAGGTCCTGCTTACCCAGGCCTAGCGTGAAATCCTGGGGGCAGCCAGACATCTGACTCTCTGGTGAGGATTCCAGACTTGAGTGTTGGCGACGGACCTCTTGGTTATGCCTGTGGGCTCTGTCTCCCGGTGTCGCAGCCTGAGCTTTGCGCTGCCCAGGGCTGCCGTTCCTCCTTCACTCGCACAGGCTGCCTGGAGCTCAGCGGGGCCTCTGGGCGGCGAGCACGGGGCTGCAGCTGGCGTCTGCCGTGTCTGTGCGGCTGTAGCGCGGCGTTGCGCCTCTGCAGTCACGCGAGTGTTCGGAAGCCGAGGGACAGAGGGCCTCACTGGAGCTCACCGTTTTCCGGTGCCCTTCCTTCCTTCCTAAAGGGCCCAGAGTCGCTCTGCTCTCTTTCCTTGTCAGCCGCAAGGACTTCTGTTAGCATTTCTCATAGTGAAGACCTGATGGCGACAACTTCCTAAGCGGTGTTTCTTTTAAACTGTATTTAGTCATCATTCTTGCAGAATGTTTTTTTGGACATTAGATACCGAGTGGACAGTTTTTTTCTTCCCTTCATGCTCTCCAATCATGGCTGGCTCCTGCTGCTCGTGGGAAGTGAAGGACCGTCCATGGCACTGTTTTGTATTTAATGGCCCTTTTTTCCGCCCCTGCTTTTCAGGGTTTTTCTTTATGTTGGTTTAAATGTTTCCACTGATTATACCTGGGTGTGGGTTCTTTTACATATATCCAGCTGAGATTTGGGCTTCCCTTGTGGCTCAGCTGGTAAAGAATCCACCTGGAATGCAGGAGACCTGGGTTCGATCCCTGGGTTGGGAAGATCTGTTGGAGAAGGGAAAGGCTTCCCACTCCAGTACTGTGGCCTAGAGAATGCCATGGACTATATATAGTCCATGGGGCTGCAGAGAGTTGGGCACAACTCAGCGACTTTCAGTTCAGTTCGCTTCACTTCTGCTGAGATTTGCTGAGCTTCTTAACTCTCTGAATTTATTTCATCTTTTTGTATTTTTATTTTATATTGGGGTATAGTTGATTTACAATGTTGCATTAGTTTCAAGTGTACAGCAAAATGATTCAGTTATACATGTACATATATCTATTCTTTTTCAGAGTCTTTTCTGTGGTTCTTTTTCTATTGTCTGCTTGTCACCTGGCCCTGTTTCTTGGTATGCCTAATAATTTTTTAATGGAATGATGGCATTGTATATATACCTACATCTGTGTCTATAAAGTGGAGGGGCTTTGGATGATGGTCTCTTCCTCCAGAGATGATTTGCCCTACATTCCATCATGTAGTAGAGTAGGGGTAGAAACCTTAATCTAATCAGAGATTAAAATGATCCTAGGCTACATTTTTGACCCTTTTACACCTAGATCTTATGTTTGTCCATCTCAGAAGATAGAAGTCAAAAGTTTCTAAGTGAAAGCCTAGGTATTTAATGCAAGGCTGTTCTACTTGGCAGATCCTCAACTCTAATTTTTATTTCACCTGTACTGTGAGACTGTGGAAAGCTCCACTGAGGTTTCCTGTAGACTTTTGCTCAGCTTCTTACTGACTTTTCCCTGTGTAATTTAAGAATTAGGAAATGNCTAGGTATTTAATGCAAGGCTGTTCTACTTGGCAGATCCTCAACTCTAATTTTTATTTCACCTGTACTGTGAGACTGTGGAAAGCTCCACTGAGGTTTCCTGTAGACTTTTGCTCAGCTTCTTACTGACTTTTCCCTGTGTAATTTAAGAATTAGGAAATGCTATGCAATGGCACCCCACTCCAGTACTCTTGCCTGGAAAATCCCATGGATGGAGGAGCCTGGTGGGCTGCAGTCCATGGGGTCGCTGAGAGTTGGACACGATTCAGTGACTTCACTTTCACTTTTCACTTTCTTGCATTGGAGAAGGAAATGGCAACCCACTCCAGTGTTCTTGCCTGGAGAATCCCAGGAACGACGGAGCCTGGTGAGCTGCTGTCTATGGGATCACACAGAGTCGGACACAACTGAAGTGACTTAGCAGCATGTGGGGAAAACTTATGTAAGTTTGGACTTATGTATTTATGCTTCACTTCTGCTGATGATCTCAACTTCTCTGGCTGCCTTAGCAGGACCGAAGTGCATTTTTTATCTACTTAGTTCTATGAGAAAAACTGCATTGCCTTCTTTGGTTTAGAATTTTCATTCTGCAAAAATTTTTAGCTTCTGTTCAGCCTCTTCCCTCTTCCTTAAGACTCAGCAAACGCCCCAAAGGGAAAATGTGTGCATAGAATATTGGGTTCACCTCAAAGAATTTCTCTTCTTTTTGAGATCTTGACTCTCTGTACTGGATGTCCCAAAGGTTTTCCAATGCCAACAGATATATTTCAAAACTATTTTAGATAGATTGTCTAGTTACTTTTAGAGGGCATATAGGACTAAGAACGCTATTCTGTTTTTGTTGCACATAGGATGTCTACATTCATCTTTGATATATTGATATTTTTGAAAATAAGTTTTTTAAAAAGATACTAAGTATATGAAGGTCTAATTAATCTACTTTTTTACAAAATTCATTAATTACAGTTTTTTTTAAATGACTCAGTTCTTTATTATAATTTACATACTCTAATAAATACTTGGTATCTCTACCTACCAAGATGGACAAATAGAAGTTGTTTGTGGCAGGGACCTTTATTCAGGCAGTTGAAATTTTCATATTGAATATTGTTCTCTATCCATAAGTCAGATACTCAAGAGTAACACCTGCCACATCGGCATGTGCTTTGCATGAAGCAGACTGTCAGCAACATTAATGATAACTGACAGATCCAAGGACAGGAAGGAGGATGAAAGGACTGGTGCCCTTGTAGCGAGTACATCCATTTGGCAGTTATTTCAAGAATGTATTGTCTTAGCTTAAAGTGGAAGATAGGCTTGCCACCAAATAAAGGGTTTTGTATTTTGTAATTTACCATGATTTTTCTTTTTGTTGTCTCAAGGAACTAACAAATAAATAACTTAAAGATGATACTGTCTGGCTGAAGCATAGGTAACAGATGAACTGTTCTTTCAAGATCTCTCTCGATTCAGTTTCTGTGTTATTATTAAAAAGAAAGTTAATATGATCTTATGGAGAATTAGACAATAGTATAGAAGATGAATATAATGAAATGCTTTTCTTGAAAATTTCCATTTCCATTTCTCTGCTCATGTCCTTTCCTGAATGTATTCTGTTTTTCTCTTTTACTTTCAAAGCTGGCTCGCATTTCACCACGTTTAGGAAGTCATCCTTGGTTTCTACACCTGGTCTTACTATGTCTTTACTAATACTTGTCATGCATCAGGTACTGAATAAGTACTTTAGCAGAATTATGACATTTAATAATCATCATGAAGAGAGAGGTCACCATTTTAGAAATATATAGAATAAGTTTCAGAGAAGTTAAGACATTTGCTCAGTCATATCCTTAGTGAATAATGTTGCATTTTTTATCCTTTATGTTTCCAATTTTCACTATGTGTTGGCTCTAAATCCAATATTTTTTATTGCTCACTGTAAATTTTTTTATACAGTCTTTATATAGTTGATTACTTTTCACTTACTGCATTTAGTGAAAATCAAAAGTGAAAGTGAAAGTCGCTAAGTCGTGTCTGACTCTTTGTGACCCCATGGACTGTCCATGGAATTCTCCAGGCCAGAATGCTGGATAGGTAGCCATTCCCTTCTCCTGGGGATCTTCCCAACACAGGGATCGAACCCGGGTCTCCTGCATTGCAGGCGGATTCTTTACCAGCTGAGCCACAAGGGAAGCCCAAGAAGATTTTATAGAGGTAAGTGCTTGCTAGTGTACCCTGGATTAACTATTTGGAACATAAAGAACTGTCATTGTGCTGGAAAGATCACTGTTCTGGTTCACATGCTGACAGTGAGTAGAGAGTAAAAGTATGTTGTAAGACAGGAAACACTGGAGATATGTAATTTTAAGACATGACTCAACCTTAGGTATTTGAAAGGAAATTAAAATTGAACAAGCCCTGGAAAACATGAGAAATACTTCTGGAGAACTGGGCAGTCTCTTAAGTTCATGAATTCCATCTGTTCTTTAGAATCTTTGTTTTCTCCCTTTTATCATTAAATAGTAATAATTTTCCTTTTGAAGTCAATGAAAATAATGTTATAACAGTACTTCTTAAGATTTACCATTTCTGTAGTGGTGAGAATGGCAACAATAAATTGAGATATAGATGTTGAAAGGTTTGCTAGACTCCTTCACTAAAAAGTGACATATTATAATACTCTAACCAAATATCTGATTCAAATTTGTGTTTTACCTAATTAAAAAGTTATCATAGTCCTATCTCTTGAGAGTTACTTTCAAAATAGTGGAAAATGCAATGTCATTTCCTAAGAGGAAAGTGAATTCTCCTGAATGCAATAATAGTATTTTTGTGAAAGATATTAATTTATTGGTCTAAGACCTCTTTATTTTTGAAGAAAAAGATATATATATATATATATAAGATTAAAAAATAAAATGTTATGTTTTTAATTCTGAGTTAATACCCATAAAGAATTAAACTTAGGAAACATTTTATTCATTGCTAAACATTTCATATTAAACATTTTTTTCAGAGAAAAAATTATTAAAGCATGACATGTTTATCAATTAC
Source organism: Aepyceros melampus (assembly GCA_006408695.1). Taxonomy (NCBI): domain Eukaryota; kingdom Metazoa; phylum Chordata; class Mammalia; order Artiodactyla; family Bovidae; genus Aepyceros; species Aepyceros melampus. The sequence goes on along the minus strand of SJXQ01006344.1, from coordinate 151,646 downwards.
ATTAGTCTTTCACCTTATCTTTTTTACTTCTTTGGAAATGTTTATTCTTTCACTCTGTCCAATTTATTAAGATTTCACTGAATTTTGATGTGATACTTATGCCTTTAGCACATATACCCTTTATTCCATCCCAGTCATTGTTATTTTTAAATGTCAGTTGCTTGGAATACAACCAGTTCAATTATTCTTGTTAGAATTAATCTCTTCCATAACCATCCATGAAGTTCAATCCAGCCAACTGTAGATTCTGACTGGTTTTTGGCATCTAGGGCAGAATCATAATGATATGGCATTGTACGATCATTCAATTCTTCTCTCCATAACAAACATTGATAATGAATGCTGACACTCTAACCAGCTGGGCCTGGATAAGGTTTCATAGTCCTCTCAATATTCTTCTCTAGGCTATTAATACCCAACTGATAGGTTTTGGCAAACCAGAAGACGTCTCCATGCCAATTTAGGTCTTTTATTTTAGTCAAGGGAGTGGTTTGCTATATTAGATGGAATTAAAAAATATTACCAGCACCAAAATTTACTACAGCTAGTACATTTTTTAGGCATGATAAAAACTTTAAAGTCTTCACATTCTGAGGAAAAGCTGACTTAATAATCAGTAAACATCAGTCCTGGTTTTAAACCTGTTTCACGGATTAATGAGAGTTTGCTTCTGTGAATTCGCCACGGAAAGTCAGTCAATCGGTAATAGTCTCGTGGTTTGAAAGTCAGCCATTTAGCAGTGGACTCACTCCTCTGAACTTGAGTCAAAAGCTGACATCAACGCACTCTTGTTTCTGTAATCACACTCAAGCATGTTTCTTTATCTAACTCAAGTGATCTTTTCAGTTGAGTTCATCAGTCGCTGAGTTGTCTCCGACTCTTTGCAATTCCACGAATTGCAGCACACCAGGCCTCCCTGTCCATTACCAACACCTGGAGTTTACCCAAACTCATGTCCATTGAGTCGATGATGCCATCTAACCATCTCATCGTCTGTGGTCCCCTTCCCCTCCTGTGTTCAATCTTTCGCAATATTAGGGTATTTTCAAGTGAGTCAGCTCTTCGCATCAGGTGGCCAAAAATTGGCACTTCAGCTTCAACATCAGTCCTTCCAAAGAACACCCAGGACTGATCTCCTTTAGGAGGCTTGCAGTCCAAGGGACTCTCAAGAGTCTTCTCCAACACCACTGTTCAAAAGCATCAATTCTTCAATGCTCAGCTTTCTTCACAGTCCAACTCTCACATTCATACATGACCACTGGAAAAACCATAGCCTTGACTAGACGGACCTTTGTTGGCAAAGTAAGTTCTCTGCTTTTCAATATGTTATCTAGATTGGTCATAACTTTTCTTCCAAGGAGTAAGTGTCTTTTAATTTCATGGCTGCAATCACCATCTGCAGTGATTTTAGAGCCCCCCAAAATAAAGTCTGACACTGTTTCCACTGTTTCCCCATCTATTTCCCATGAAGTGATGGGGCTGGATGCCATGATCTTCATTTTCTGAATGTTGAGCTTTCAGCCAACTTTTTCACTCTCCTCTTTCACTTTCATCAAGAGCCTCTTTAGTTCTTCACTTTCTGCCATAAGGATAGTGTCATCTGCATATGTGAGGTTATTGATATTTCTCCCAGCAATCTTGATTCCAGCTTGTGCCATATTCCATATTCTAGCATGTAAATAGTTGGGGGCTTAAGGGGACAAAACTCTGAGAAATCCTTACGAGTAAACTAAGAGTTGATGAGTAATAGCAAATAAGTCTATTTGGAGTTCCCCAAGATGAAACTGCACTGTGCCATTTCTGCCTCTTTTCTAGACATCTCAATCAGTCTAGAAACAGAGAAAATAGAATGGAAAAGCATATATGTGTGGGAAAATAATTTGGAGTTAAACTTGCCAGTAGGTCCAAAGGTGAGGCTTTTGATGATTGTGATGAAGTTGGCAGAGAAGTGACTCAACAGAAGTCCAGGACTGAGTGGGGATTATATTGTCAGTGGAGAGATCAAGGATGGACTGGAAGAAGTGTAAAACACTTTGTTATTAAGTATCTTCTATAAGAATGAAGTGCAGATGTGTTTCAGGATGGGGAGGATATGGACAGAATTCTCAACAGAAGTCCAGGACTGAGTGGGGATTATATTGTCAGTGGAGAGATCAAGGATGGACTGGAAGAAGTGTAAAACACTTTGTTATTAAGTATCTTCTATAAGAATGAAGTGCAGATGTGTTTCAAGATGGGGAGGATATGGACAGAATGCGGTGATAAGAATTTCAGATATGTTGCATTCAAATCAAAGAGTTCCAGGCCTCAGTGGTATATCGCTCAGTTGCTTCCGTTATGTTTGACTCTTTGTGACTCCATGGACTGTAGCCTACCAGGCTCCTCTGTCCATGAGATTCTCCAGGCAAGAATACTGGAGTGGGTTGCCATTCTCTTCTCCAGCAATGGCATATTATGTGCCGATAATTTTGCCCAATGCTGTGAGAGCTACAAAAAATAGCAAGTCGTAACTTTTGCTCTCATGGAACTTACAGCTTATTAGGACCATAGCTTTATGACAAGGTTGTTCAGACATGTTTGTGGCTGGTTTGGGAAGAAGGCCATTAAGGCCATTGAAAAATACAGGCTGTGAGATCCATGTGCCACATGGTCAAGGCTGAGGATAAAGGCAAGGAATGGATCTGAAGAGACATAAAAGTGCTGTACATCCTCAACATGTGTAGGTCAGTGATGACTGCTTCTTTCTTTTGATTTATTCCTTTTGGACTACTTAGTAAGGGAAAGAAAAGCTGATAACTCCATTGGAACCCTTAGCAGAGGATATACATTTACAGAGGCATCAGACATACATTTATGAGAGGCGGTAGGTCTGACTAATTATAAAACCATTACATTATTACTTGAGATATTAAATGCTCATAAATTTTCTGAAAACATAAAATCACATCTGAAAATTCGCAACCTTTTTTATAAGGAAATGTACACATGTATTTTGCCTTGAAAACCCCATGAACAGTATGAAAAGGCAAAATGATAGGATACTGAAAGAGGAACTCCCCAGGTCAGTAGCTACCCAATATGCTACTGGAGATCAGTGGAGAAATAACTCCAGAAAGAATGAAGGGATGGAGCCAAAGCAAAAACAATACTAATAAAAGTACCACCTTTCAGACTTTCAACAATGAGTAGATATAATTATATAATAAATGTATAAATGTTAAAGATAAATTCAAAGGAGTAATCAGGACTTGATCTAGTCAGTCTTGAGTAGATTGTCTAGAAAATCCATCCATTTGACATTTCCTTAAACTAGGGTATTGTTGCTGATTTATGAAACAGCTATACAGGTTACTGGAAAATGATTATCTATAAATTATTATCTAATTTGGGAGATTAAAAAGTTATTTATTCTTGGCTCCTCATTTTGTAGATGGTAAAACTAAGGCAAACAGTATGAAAAGTATGAAATATATGAACAGTATGAAAAGGAAAAATGTATGAAAACATATGAACAGTATGAAAAGACAAAATGGTAGACTACTGAAAGAGGAACTCCCCAGGTCAGAAGGGGCCCAATATGCTACTGGAGATAGTGGAGAAATAACTCCAGGAAGAATGGAGGGATGGAACCAAAGCAAAAACAATACCCAGCTGTGGATGTGACTGGTGATAGAAGCAAGGTCTGATGCTGTCAAGAGCAATATTGCATAGGAACCTGGAATGTCAGATCCATGAATCAAGGCAAATTGGAAGTGGTCAAACAGGAGATGGCACAAGTGAACATCAACATTCTAGGAATCAGCGAACTAAAATGGACTGGAATGGGTCAATTTAACTCAGATGACCATTATAGCTACTATTGCGGGCAGAAATCCCTCAGAAGAAATGGAATAGCCATCATGGTCAATAAAAGAGTCCAAAATGCAGTACTTGGATGCAATCTCAAAAACGACAGAATGATCTCTGTTCATTTCCAAGGCAAACCATTCAATATCACAGTAATCCAAGTCTATGCCCCAACCAGTAACGCTGAAGAAGCTGAAGCTGAACAGTACTATGAAGACCTACAAGATCTTTTAGAACTAACGCCCAAAACCGATGTCCTTTTCATTATAGGGAACTAGAATGCAAAAGTAGGAAGTCAAGAAACACCTGGAGTAACAGGAAAATTTGCCTTGGAATGCAGAATGAAGCAGGGCAAAGGCTAATAGAATTTTGCCAAGAGAACACACTGGTCATAGCAAACACCTTCTTCCAACGACACAAGCGAAGAAGACCAGGAGCTGACTGTGGCTCAGATCATGAACTCCTTATTGCCAAATTCAGACTGAAATTGAAGAAAGTAGGGAAAACCACTAGACCATTCAGGTATGACCTAAATCAAATCCCTTATGATTATACAGTAGAGGTGAGAAATAGATTTAAGGGACTAGATCTGATAGACAGAGTGCCTGATGAACTATGCACCAAGCTTCCTGACATTGTACAGGAGACAGGGATCAAGACTATCCCCATGGAGTAGCTCTATACAATCAGCAAAAACAAGACTGGGAGCTGACTGTGGCTCAGATCATGAGTTCCTTATTGTCAAATTCAGACTTAAATTGAAGAAAGTAGGGAAAACCAGCAGACCATTCATGTATGACCTAAATCGAATCCCTTGTGATTATACAGTGGAAGTGAGAAATAGATTTAAGCACTAGATCTGATAGAGTGCCTGATGAACTATGGACTGAGCTTCGTGAGATTGTACAGGAGACAAGGATCAAGACCACCTCATGGAAAAGAAATGCAAAAAAGCAAAATGGCTGTCTGGGGAGGCCTTACATATAGCTGTGGAAAGAAGAGAAGCAAAAAGCAAAGGAGAAAAGGAAAAATATAACCATCTGAATGCAGAGTTCCAAAGAATAGCAAGAAGAGATAAGAAAGCCTTCTTCAGCGATCAGTGCAAAGAAATAGAGGAAAAGAACAGAATGGGAAAGACTAGAGATCTCTTCAAGAAAATGAGAGATACCAAGGGGACATTTCATGCAAAGATGGGCTTGATAAAGAATAGAAATGATATGGACCTAACAGAAGCAGAAGATATTAAGAAGAGGTGGCAAGAATACACAGAGGAACTGTACAAAAAAGATCTTCATGACCCAGCTAATCACGATGGTGTGATCAGTCACCTAGAGCCAGACATCCTGGAAGTGAAGTCAAGTGGGCCTTAGGAAGCATCACTACGAACAAAGCTAGTGGAGGTGATGGAATTCCAGTGGAGCTATTTCAAATCCTGAAAGATGATGCTGTGAAAGTGCTGCACTCAATATGCCAACAAATATGGAAAAGTCAGCAGTGGCCACAGGACTGGAAAAGGTCAGTTTTCATTCCAATCCCAAAAAAAGGAAATGTCAAAGAATGCTCCAACTACCGCACAATTGGACTCATCTCACACTCTAGTAAAGTAATGCTCAAAATTCTCCAAGCCAGGCTTCAGCAATATGTGAACCGTGAACTCCCTGATGTTCAAGCTGGTTTTAGAAAAGGCAGAGGAACCAGAGATCAAATTGCCAACAAATGCTAGATCATGGAGAAAGCAAGAGAGTTCCAGAAAAACATCTATTTCTGCTTTACTGACTATGCCAAAGCCTTTGACTGTGTGGATCACAACAAACTGTGGAAAATTCTGAAAGACATGGGCATACCAGACCACCTGACCTGCCTCCTGAGAAATCTGTATGCAGGTCAGGAAGCAACAGTTAGAACTGGACATGGAACAACAGACTGGTTCCAAACAGGAAAAGGAGTCCGTCAAGGCTATATACTGTCATGCTGCTTATTTAACTTATATGCAGAGTACATCATGAGAAACGCTGGGCTGGAGGAAGTACAAGCTGGCATCAAGATTGCTGGAGAATTCTCAGTAACCTCTGATATGCAGATGACACCACCCTTATTGCAGAAAGCAAAGACGAACTAAAAAGCCTCTTGATGAAAGTAAAAGAGGAGAGTGAAAAAGTTGGTTTAAAGCTCAACATTCAGAAAATGAAGATCATGGCATCTGGTCCCATCACTTCATGGGAAATAGATGGGGAAACAGTGGAAACAGTGTCAGACTTTATTATTTGGGGCTCCAAAATCACTGCAGATAGTGATTTCATCCATGAAATTAAAAGACACTTACTCCATTGAAGGAAAGTTATGACCAACCTAGACAGCATATAAAGAGCGGAGACATTACTTTTCTCACTAAGGTCCGTCTAGTCAATTCTATGATTTTTCCTGTGGTCATATATCGATGTGAGAGTTGGACTGTGAAGAAAGCTGAGCGCTGAAGAATTGATTCTTTTGAACTGTGGTTTTGGAGAAGACTCTTGAGAGTCCCTTGGACTGCAAGAAAATCCACCAGTCCATCCTAAAAGAGAGGAGTCCTGGGTGTTCATTGGAAGGACTGCTGCTGAAGCTGAAACTCCAGTACTTTGGCCACCTCTTGACTCATTGGTAAAGACCCTGGTGCTGGGAGGGATTGGGGGCAGGAGTAGTAGGTGACAACAGGGGATGAGATGCCTGAATGGTGTCACCAACTCAGTGGCCATGAATTTGGGTAAACTCTGGGAGTTGGTGATTGACAGGGAGGCCTGGCATGCTGCAGTTCATGGGATTGCAAAGAGTCGGACATGAATTAGCGACTGAACTAAACTGAACTGAGCTTGTAGTTGTAACAGGATCAGCTTTAATCATTGCTCCCAGTTGGTCTTTGTTAACTTCCAATAGGCAGGGACTATACTCTTCATCTCCTAGGCTGTCATCTCCTTTGCAAAACTTCTTGAACCACCACTGCACTGTATGTGTGTTAGCTTTTCCTGGGCCAAATGCACTGTTTTTGTTGAGAGTTGTCTCCGCTGCTTCATGACCTATTTGAACTTGAATAAGAGAATCACTTGAGTTTGCTTTTTGTCTAACATCATTTATATAATCTAAAATAAATATAAAATTAACATCAAGTAATAAGTCATCAGCAAAAATAAATTGAACTGGGAACTGCACATTAAAATGATGTATAACATAATCACATTTGTTTAAGAATGTATTACAATATCAAACAGCAAAGTTCAACAATGTAAAACTCAATTACTTTTGCACTAGCCTAATGTTCAATATAAGTACAATATCATATAATAGTTAACACTGCTATATGATATACTTCCTTAGAGAGTAGATCCTCAAGATTCTCACAACAAGGGAATCAAGCTTTATGTCATAGCTATACTATATGAAATATATCAAGTGACCTTATTGTGGTAATCATTTCACAATATATGTCAAGTTCATGATGTTGTATACCTTAAACTTTTACAGTGCTTTATGCCACTTCTATCTAAATAAATCTAAAAGGGGGCAAAAAGAGGAATCTAAACTGAAATATAGAAATGTATTATTTTGTGGAAAAGCAGGAAAAACAAAAGATAACAGTAGCAGATAGCAGTAATATGTACCCCTACATGCTCTATTCTTTGTAAGCCAGAGCTGTCTGGTAACTTGAAACATGAGAATTACTGAGATCTGGACTCTTACATCATCAATAATCTAGCATTCTTTCCTTTAAGGAGTTAGCGTTTGCTGGGTTATTTAGATTCAGGGCTTTTTAGAGAGGAAGAGTGACATTATTTGTTCTACATCTGAAACTGGTTTATATCTGCCTGAGGCCAGCCTGGAGACATCCAAATCCCCTTTGTCTATGATTGAAGCAGAAATAAATCTGGGTGATGAACCTGATCACTATATCATCACACAGCACATCTTTGAATTCTTATGAAAAGTGCTTCTATTATGTCTTTTTTTTTTTTTTTTTTTGTAGGATAGGAAAGAAAAATACTCATCATTGCTTCTTACCTCCTGGGTACTGTAAACATTTTTTCTTCTATTATTATAAGTTAAGAAGAATTATAGTACCACAAAAGATGACTTAATCCACCTTCCTGCATCCTATTCCCAATCAAGTCTCTTCATTCTCTTCCTTATTGAATTTACTGAACTTTCTTTTCCTGTGATCGTTTCCTTTATGGAATTTTTATGATTTCCCTATTTCAGTCAAGCTTGAAGGATTACATATACACCATTCTCTCTCCTAATACTGAATTCAGTGATGGTACTTTTTGCAGTTATTTTATTCTTCTCTAATTTTTTTACATATTTGGCATAAACGGTATGGTAGAAAGAGAATCTAATCTGAATCCTCAGTGTCGTTTGCTTGTTTTTGAACTCTAAACAAGTTGATTAAGCTCAGTAACCCATAGTCACCTCATTTGTAAAATGAGACCAATACTAATTAACAGTGTAAGAATAATATAAAAGCATGAAGGTAATATATTTAATACTTCAGTGGATATTCAATAAGTAATAAGCTTTATATGATTGGTAACTGCTTGATGTAGTGGCAAACAGCATGGGCTTTCCAGACATTCACACTTTTTTTGCTTTTAATGTTTGGGCCACACCACGTTGTGTGCAGGATCTTAGTCCCCCAAGCGGGGATCAGACCCACATCCCCTGCGTGGACAGCACAGAGTCTCAACCACTGGCATGTCAAGAAGGTCCCCAGATCTGTTAAGATAGGAGTGTTAGCTGTGCCGGTCACTTGTTATTCCTGAGCCTTCTTTCTCATTCATAAAAAGCCCCTTATATGAATTAGAAATCAGAAATATGAAGCTCCTACTTTGGCCATGCCAGGAATACAGCGAGTACTTGGGCTTGTATTGTTTGTTGCCTGAACCTTTATTGAATTGCCTTCTACACACATTTAAATTCATCCGTGATTATTTTCTTGCATTTTTGGTTTTGTGTCTTTATTACCACTTTATGGGCTGTTTTTGTGTTAAGGTCAGCCTTAAGAACTAAAGTACATTTTATATGCTACATATTTCCCTGTTAAGAATTGAATCCAGTTTGAGGCAGAAACGTTTTTAAAGGTCAACCATGGATTATTATTGCTCTTTTTTAGTCCTTTAATTCAATAGATAAGCTCAAGGCAGAATGAAATGAACTTGATGGCCCGTGTATCACAAGCTAGAAAACAGTTTCCCGTGAGTGAGACAAAGTATAGTTTTCACCTGAGCTGGAGACTTGGAAAGTTAGTGATTATTCACTACCAACAGATTAGCAATGCACTGAGATCAGGTCATCCTGTGTTTGACCTGCAGCTTTCTAATTTATGGTTTTGTGTGTTTAATTTAGCTACTCTGCTTTTCAATTTTCTCATCTGTAAAATCCAGGTTAATTAAGGACATTCCTTAATTTAAAAAAATTAGGTACAAAGCAACTAATATAGAGGCTGAAAATATATTTCATCTCACAAACATAACCTAAAAGTTAGTTGGTACTGGTTGAATGAGGATAAGGTGTTAAGGACGCGTGTGGGGCTAAGTGAGAAAACCTCTGTGCACCCAAAGGGATAGAGTGGAAGGAGTGGGTACGTGTAAGTCAGATGTTTGCTCCTTGTAGTTTGCTACCCTAATTCACAATAAACATTCAGTGAATACTATTGTCATCATTATCACTGAGATACAGCGAATGATTACATGAAGTTTTTCTAAGTTGTAATGTATAGAAGAACCTAAGGAAGGTAGTTATTTACACTTTTTATATACTTGCCAAGATGCATTATTACATTATATTTTTTATTTATGGTCCTTTGATATTTTCCCACCTCACTAGCTTTATGACTTAATAAGTTGCTTATGAGTTCTTACTGAACAAAATAGGTCAAGTTAAGCAGTTAGCAAATTAATAATATTTCATTTCAAAATGGGTTTTAATAATGATAGATTTTTGACTTGGAAAAGAGGAGGAGTATACTTTTTGAAATGATTTTCAAACATCAACCACATAAATAAGAAAATTTGAATCTCAAAAGCACCATGGACTTAGAATTCTGTATTTTCTCTGTGCTGATAACTTACTGTTCTACAAATTCTTTGCTTTTTAAATAAATTGAAAGTAGGAAGCCATATTAAATGCAGTGATTGCCAACATCTAAAAAGTGATCTATAAGCAGTTGAAGACTGTTAAGTAGAATTTCAGATTAATTCCAAACAGAACCTCATAAAGCAGACCCATCTTTCAGCTCTGACTCTGAAATTTCTACTGGCTTTATAATCCATTTCAGAGATAGCTGAATTTTGTTTATCATTAATGGCTTTAAATTTTTTAATATTTGATTTTACATTTTTATATAAATCATATCTAATATTTAGTATAAAGAAGTGGTTCACTATCCCTAAGAAAAATTACTGTTTACTTTATTTGGAAATGTTTATTAGTTCAACATTGTAAAAAGAAAATTGCCTGACAATGTTTTACTTATTATCAGATATGATAACAAGACAATATAATTATTATAGAAACATGAAAAAAAATCTGTACCTAATCCTACCAATCTTAACAACTATGAGTATTTTATGTATTTTATTCTAGTCTTCAGTCTTTGCTTCAGTATTTCTTGCATCTCAGCCTGAGCGCTTGATTATGTCTAACCAAATTCTTCTTAAATCAAAACATGTTTTAAGCTTTAGGAAAAAAAAAAATCAAGCTATCATTTTTATGATAATATAGTTTAAGGACTATTTTCAAAACTAGAAACACATAAATGTGTGAGTGGTACATACATATTTGTTTATGTTACATGTAATTTGTCACCAATATTTTTTACTAACTGGATGAGCAAAGGGCACTCAAAAGGCCTGGAGATGCAGATCAATTCAGTTCATCAAAGATATTTGTATCGACAACACTGTGGTAATGTAAAGAGAATTTGATTAAAATAAAAGGAAGCTAGCTCTTTCTTTGAAGCAAAGATGTACAACCAGTGTGGGTGATACATTTAGGCAGATCCTCTGATTATTCCTCTAAATGGAAAGAGCTATCACAATTATGATTAGTTAAGCTATTATACAAATCTGCTTGAAAAATAACACAGGTCACCAGTTTGTTGTTTCGTCTCAGAAATTGAGTAGTTTCTTAATTTGAAGTGTTTAATATAACTATAATATTTAACTTAAATACACAAATCATCTTACAATCTAATCTTCCTATCAAGTGGAATATTCTTTCAAACTATAAGTGTAGAAAGGAGAGGCAGGTGGTGATAAGAAGGCAACTGATACACTTTCAGATCACAATAAACTGTGGAAAATTCTGAAAGAGATGGGAATACCAGACCACCTGACCTGCCTCTTGAGAAACCTATATGTAGTCAGGAAGCAACAGTTGGAACTGGACATGGAGCAACAGATTGGTCCCAAATAGGAAAAGGAGTACGTCAAGGCTGTATATTGTCACCCTGCTTATCTAAGAAGAAGCACAAGCTGGAATCAAGATTGCCGGGAGAAATATCAGTAACCTCAGATATGCAGATGACATCACTCTTATGGCCAAAAGTGAAGAGGAACTAAAAAGCCTCTTGATGAAAGTGAAAGAGGAGAGTGAAAAGTTGGCTTAAAGCTCAACATTCAGAAAACGAAGATCATGGCATCCAGTCCCATCACTTCATGGGAAATAGATGGGGAAACAGTGGAAACAGTGTCAGACTTTATTTTTTGGGGCTCCAAAATCACTGCAGATGGTGATAGCAGCCATGAAATTAAAAGACATTTACTCCTTGGAAGAAAAGTTATGACCAACCTAGATAGCATATTCAAAAGCAGAGACATTACTTTGCCAACAAAGGTCCACCTAATCAAGGCTATGGTTTTTCCAGTGGTCATGTATGGATGTGAGAGTTGGACTGTGAAGAAAGCTGATTGCCAAAGAATTGATGCTTTTGAACTGTGGTGTTGGAGAAGACTCTTGAGAGTCCCTTGGACTGCAAGGAGATCCAACCAGTCCATTCTAAAGGAGATCAGCCCTGGGTGTTCTTTGGAAGGAATGATGCTAAAACTGAAGCTCTAGTACTTTGGCCACCTCGTGTGAAGAGTTGACTCATTGGAAAAGACTCTGATGCTAGGAGGGATTGGGGGCAGGAGGAAAAGGGGACGACCGAGGATGAGATGGCTGGATGGCATCACTGACTCAATGGACGTCAGTTTGAGTGAACTCTGGGAGTTTGGTGATGGACAAGGAGGCCTATCATGTTACGATTCATGGGGTCGCAAAGAGTCGGACACGACTGAGCAACTGGACTGAACTGATACAGTTTTGGCTTATTTCTGATTTTTTTCTCTTGCTTGGCTGTTAATGAAAAGCTATTTGGTGGGCAAAATTTTATAAGTTGAAAATATAACTGACGGCTGAAAGGCCTTAGACTAGCTTTGCACTTGGTAATGGGCATACTAAATAATTGTCACATATTCACTGGATTTTCCAAATGAAACTGGTAAATTTTACTTTACTTATTAAAATATAAAATGTAAATAATTTCTGAAAAATCTAACATCTAGCACCAATGCTTCATCCCAAATGTTTTTAGCTCCTTTTTTTTCCCCCAGCCACATCGCTTATGGACTTTCAGTTTGCAGACCAGGGACTGAACCCATGCCCCATTGCTTCTGCAGGGATTAAACCTGTGTCCGCTGCAATGGAAGAATGAATCCTAACCACTTGATCACCAAGGAATTCCCTTTAACTTCTTCATTTAATTTTACTTTCTCAATAGAGTTTTCAACTTTAGTGAATAGGACCTTGAACTTTTGTTGTTTAGGTCCTGCATAATACTCTCCATTTAGTAGTTATTCTATAAATACTTGAGTTTGTAAAGGAAAGAGAGAATATGAATAAAAAAGAACAAATGATTGTAGATAAGAAAGACCCAACCTTAAAAAATGGAATGGTGACAAAGCACGTATGATTGAGAATTAGATATTTCTAGATTAAAAAAAAGTCAAAGCTTTACTGTATATTACATTTTTGAATTAGGCATTTCACTTAATTTTGCCAAACACAAGTTTTCTCGTCTGTGAAATCTACGTGATGATGACTTCAGGGGAATCAAATGAGATAATGGATGAGAGTACTTCTCACAGAATCTGAAAATGTGTAAACATGTGATATAAACACATATGGAATATAAACATGTGATATGCAGTTGCAAATGTTCTTGGGAAACTGTACCATCAGATTGACTTTCTTTTGATTCTCTTGTCAGGGGAAGCATACATGCGGTTAAGCATGCTCCCTGAAGCAGAGCATTGGTATATGGAATCACTGAGATCCAAGACTGACCACATCCCTGCTCATCTTACCTATGGGAAGCTGCTTGCTCTAACAGTGAGTAACTGTCTCTTTCACCCTTCAGAAATTGGTCTCCTTGTTCAGATTGAGGTAGATAAGGTCTGAGGCACCTGTTCCTGGCCAGTTAATCCAGACTGTTAGGATGTAATGATGGTCATACTAAATTAGAACAGTATACAAAAAAAAATAGAAAAATGAGTTCCTTTGGCTATGGGGTTGCCATAGATAAAGTATAATGTGTATCCTTGATGTAACTTAGTTGAAATGTGTAAATGGAGAACACAAAATGTGTGATTATGTAATGAAATTGTCAAAATAGCAATATTTGTATAAAGATTATGTTCTGTAAGCCAGTGTTAACCCCAGATTGGCTATAACACCTGAGTCTTTCCAAAAAGCAAGTATCATATAAGATATTGCATTTGTGTCCATCATTGTCACCTAGAATTCCTTTTAACTGGAAGTTGTTCTATAAGAGAAGTACACCCATAATTTGGCTACACACTATATGATGAGTCTTGGTCATATTTCTATGAAAGCGATATTGGAAACATAAGGACTTGTTTATAGTCAACCGCTGTGACTTACAAAAATTGTAATTTTATGTGCTTCAAGTAATAATAATATATTTTTTGTTTTCTACAATAGGAGATTGTTCAAAATATTTAAATAACTTTTCTCAGCTCACCAACTAATAAATGGTACAACTAGCCTTCAGTCTGAATCTAAATCTATTGTCTATGTTGTTTTAGTCATATCCTTTAATTTCTCTCCAGTGTTACTAAAAATAAGTAAATATTAGCAAAACATAGAGACAATGGTCAGGAAAGTAATTCCTAAGTAAATTCATAGAAAGGTATCTTATGATTGTTTAAAAATAATGTTATTTCCCATAGAAGATGATAAGCTAAACAATTACAAGTATTACCTTTCCATTCTAAGATACCACTAAAATGTATTAAAGAGATTATATAGGCAGACTGAGTAACCAGAAAATGTCTCACTACAACACATCTAGGTATGCTTAATAAAATACAACAGATATGCTCTTAATGCATGGCTGACCTCAAAGCATAGGAAGAGAATTTTCCCAGATGAAAATAAAGCAGTAACTAAACACCAGAACAGTAAACAGTAGGCTGATCTTAAAGTTGATTTGGGATAGTTTACTAGTCTTAACAACCCATGGGAAGGAACTTATTATCTGTCTTTTCTTCTTGATGGAATAAGAGATGAAGTCGGACCAACAGAAGGCCAGGAATTAGGTGTCTAAATAAAGTGGGAAAGTTCATATCCTCTGTGAAAGAACAATGTAGAAAAAGTTCACATACTGATAAAAGAGGGCAGCATGAAAGTTTGCCTTTCTCAGCGTGGAATCTGAAAATTTTGCAGAGAATATGTCACCTCTGTCCTCCCCTCACTGGGGTTTGGGTTTTGAATTTACTTTAGTTGAATGAGCCAGGAATTCCTAGGCCAGGAAATTAAAGTCAGTTCACTGAAAACTCTAGCTGAAGATGATACTAAACGTGTCTTTTGAAAGTGAAGTGAAATCGCTCAGTTGTGTCCTACTCTTTGCGACCCCGTGGCCTGTAGCCCACCAGGCTCCTCCTCCATGGGATTCTCCAGGCAAGAATACTGGAGTGGATTGCTGTTTCCTTCTCCAGAGGATCTTCCTGACCCAGGGATCAAACCCAGGTCTCCTGCATTGCAGGCAGATGCTTTAACCTCTGAGCCACCAGGGAACCCGTCTTTTGAAAAGACATATTTAAATCTAGAAGGAGATTTTCAGATTGGGTTTTAAAAGGAATGGTGAGCACAGAAATGGTGATTGTGTGAGTAAATCAGAATAAGTTTTTACTAAATAAAATATTGAGAGGGAATAACCTGATAGGAACAATCAGAATAGGAGGGGAGGTAAAATTTCAGTTGATTTTTGGAACTCAGGTATCAGAAAAAGGTGTTAGAACTGATTCTTCAAAACAGAGTAAACCACTGTCTAAAGGAGGTTTGGAAATGGGATAAAAATAAGAAAAAGAAATCTAGAGACTCAAGACTTGGTGGTAGCTGATATAGAAGAGAATGCATTAAGGAGAATAAAATAGGGTAATCAGTTGCTCTCCCTGTGTGCACAGCCCTAGTAACCAAGCACTCACTGCAAGTCAAGGAAAGGTATATTCTTAGTGGTGAAGCAGTTGAATGAAGACAGCTCCCTAGCTCTGGAACAGCTTACCCAGTCGAGGATGGAATGCAGAGGGGAATGAAAAGAGGACTGATCAAATGTTTTCCAGTGGAGTACTCAGACTGTCAATCAGTTCAGTTCAGTCGCTCAGTCGTGTCCAACTCTTTGTGACTCCATGAATCGCAGCACGCCAGGCCTCCCTGTCCATCACCAACTCCCGGAGTTCACTCAGACTCATGTCCATCGAGTCAGTGATGCCATCTAGCCATCTCATCCTCTGTCGTTCCCTTCTCCTCCTGCAGACTGTCAATACCCCTCCCCCTATTACATGCAGAACACAACTAAACAAGAGTTGATACCCCGCAACTGGCAACACATATACACAAACCTCACCTCCCAAGAAATGGTAGCATTTTTATCTGGAGAAACTGATCACTCTGGGGAAAAGATTTTCATATACCTACATTTGGAGATCTCTGAAAATGACCTGTTCCCTAACCAGACATACAAAAGTGACTCTTTCCAGTCTAGAAAGCACATTTATGCCTAAGGAATTCATTCAACTTTTATTAACTCTACTTGTAAAATAACAACGGGCAATCAGAGATCGTCTGTCATTTAGGAAACCCTCATATGTGAAAGATTGGAGCTGAAACAAATGGATTAGCAAAAGGAAATGAGGAAACAGAAGAAAAAAACTCGTTCGAGATGGTAATATAGGATTTTGTGGAGTGCAGGGTGACTTAAAAAAATAAATATGGAAAAATAAGAGCTTTTAGAAATTAAAAAGTGATGGCAAAACAATTTTCATTCGAAGGGTAGGAGAATAAAGATGTGGAAGTGTTTTCATATACAAACAGGAAAATGAAATAAAATATGTGAAAGAAAGAATTATGAAATAAATTAATGTGGGGCCCCCAAAAATAAGGAACAGAAAAAGGGAAAGAACATGACTCAGATTGGAGGGTATGAGTTGCTCTTTGGGCCATTTACAAGATCATACTATGTCTAGTCTAATCAGTTAGAAAAAATGTGTTTTACCTTACGAAAACCTTTTCCATTTCCTCTTCTGATAGAGTGGTAATTCACACAGCTCCAAATAAGAAGAGAATTCATATATACCTCTTGCTGCAACTCCTGCCTTCAGATGTTCTTATGGAATTAAAATAGAAACATTTTAAATTAGATTGATAAATGGCCACCTTCAGAAATAAAAGTTTTCAATGCCTGATTTATCTTTCCTCCAATAAAATCACTTGGAAAAGAAAAACATTGAAAACTTATCTGTACCTGATTCTGAATATACGTAGACTGTGACATAATTTTGTATATAGAAACCATGTATCCTTTATTTTTCCTTCTTGTTTTCAAGCGTGAATATTTTAAGTTTCCTGTACTAAAACTATGATTTTACAAACTGCTCTTTTTTTAAGAAGATATTTTTAAAAACAAAATTTAGCAGTTTTAATTTACTGAAGCATATGGAAGGAAAGGAAGCAAAGACATGTATTACAATTCAAATTCTAATCCCTGCCCCCAACAGAACTTTTATAGTTTCCGACTTGCTGATTAGATGAAATATAAGCCCTATTATGGAATGGTTTAAACTCACAGTGCCAAAAAGTCCAAAACCATCCTTACTAGTTTCTTTTTGAATTATGAGATTTGGCACATTTCTGATCCTAGTGGATTGCCTTTGTCTAATTTTGGGTTTCTTAGCCTGGTAAAATGCCATTGACTTAACATGAAATTGGCAAGGTAGAGAATGCCACACATTTTGACTTCTGAATGCTTTAAATATAAAATATTATAAAATGGAATTGGCTATTACTCTGAAGAGAGAGGAAAAGAAATGAAATGGTCTTTTTACTGTTCCATCAGAACTGACCAAAGATACAATATGTACTTTGCAACTGACTTGCAACAAAATGAGACTGATATTGTATATTAAGATTTCATATTAAGAATTATATTTTTCTGAACAACTTTGACAAAAACAAAAATGTTAGTGCTTTTATTATAGCCAGTGGTATGTCTTTTAGAACATTTTTGTACAAATTTTTCTTTAAGAATTTTTAGTATAGATAGTATTTAGAAAAGTTCAAAAAGATTTAGGATTTCCCAGACTGCATTGACGAATTCCATAGATCAAATCCTTTTTTATTCCTCTGACAAAAATATCCTTTACCCTTTCTGCCTGTTCAAATTTTATTTCCCTCTGTGAAGTCTTGCCTGCATCTTTTAAGCAATTTTTTTTTCCTTTCTCTATACTTCCATGGTGCTGATTTTTAGTATCTCTGTAGTGGCACTTTTTCACTTGAATGACAGATATAAATCTATGTCTTTTGACCCTGAATGTGGGGTAAAGAGTAAGTCTTTACTTGTCTTTTTATATCTTTAGTGTAAGGCATTTCACAGTCTTGCCCAATGTCCTTGCACACCCTCCTTTGTATTTCTCTTGTTAAGTTATGTAAGGGCTGGGCATGTGTCATTTTCCCTCAGTTTAGTTCAGATATAATTGCTGTATCAGTTCAGTTCAGTCGCTCAGTCGTGTCCGAGTCTTTGCGACCCCATGAATCGCGGTACGCCAGGCCTCCCTGTCCATCACCAACTCCCGGAGTTCACTCAGACTCACGTCCATGGAGTCCGTGATGCCATCCAGCCATCTCATCCTCTGTCGTCCCCTTCTCCTCCTGCCCCCAATCCCTCCCAGCATCAGGGTCTTTTCCAATGAGTCAACTCTTCACATAAGGTGCCCAAAGTACTGGAGCTTCAGTTTTAGCATCATTCCTTCCAAAGAAATCCCAGGGTTGATCTCCTTCAGAATGGACTGGTTGGATCTCCTTGCAGTCCAAGGGACTCTCAAGAGTCTTCTCCAACACCACAGTTCAAAAGCATCAATTCTTTGGCGCTCAGCCTTCTTCACAGTCCAACTCTCACATCCATACATGACCACAGGAAAAACCATAGCCTTGACTAGACGGACCTGGCAAAGTAATGTCCTGCTTTTGAATATACTATCTAGGTTGGTCATAACTTTTCTTCCAAGGAGTAAGCGCCTTTTAATTTCATGGCTGCAGTCACCATCTGCAGTGATTTTGGAGCCCAAAAAAACAAAGTCTGACACTGTTTCTACTGTTTCCCCATCTATTTCCCATGAAGTGATGGGGCCAGATGCCATGATCTTCATTTTCTGAATGTTGAGCTTTAAGCCAACTTTTTCACTCTCCTCTTTCACTTTCAACAAGAGGCTCTTTAGCTCCTCTTCACTTTCTGCCATAAGGGTGGTGTCATCTGCATATCTGAGGTTATTGATATTTCTCCCGGCAATCTTGATTCCAGCTTGTGTTTCTTCCAGTCCAGCGTTTCTCATGATGTACTCTGCATATAAGTTATATAAGCAGAGTGACAATATACAGCCTTGACAGACTCCTTTTCCTATTTGGAACCAGTTCTGTTGTTCCATGTCTAGTTCTAACTGTTGCTTCCTATATAAGTTGGACTTCCCCATTGGCTCAGCTGTAAAGAGTCCACCGGCAGTGCAAGAGACACAGAGACGTGGGTTTGATCCTTGGGTCAGGAAGATCTCCTGGAGAATGAAATGGCAACCCACTCTAGTATTCTTGCCTGGGAAATCTCATGGACAGCAGAGCCTGCAGATTACAGTCTAAGGGGTTCCAAATATTTGGACACGAGTTAGTGACTAAACAACAACAACAAGCTATATAAGTTAAAGGTGTACAAGCAGCTGATTTTTAAATATTCTTGTTTCCATAGTCTGAATCTCATGTCCTCATTAGTCCTACTTCATTTTGCCAACATGTGCATTGAGAATTATTTTCCATGCTAAGGCATCACTCTAATTCCCATTGGTATATACTGGATAAATGAATGAGAGTGTCTTGATTGTAGAGTGCATACAGTGTAATTTTCAGGACCCTGGAAGGGGAGGTAGGCACAAGAGGGTGTACATCTCCTGAATGCCTGTGATTGATATGTGTTATTTCATGAAGCTTTATGATGATACTACCTTCTTCTTATAAATGAGAAAACAGCTTCTAAGGTTTAGGACATGTCCCAAGAATAAATAAGCTACTCAATAGTAGAATCGGATACATCCTCAAGGACTTCTTAATTAAGCATCGTTAATATCCATTCCATATTAAATAATTTTGTGTGATGCTTTCCTTCCTTTTATACCTGATAGAGATGCTAAAAGTAAGCTAGTGCTCCTGCCTCCCCATAAGGTATGAAAATAGCTTATTTTTGGGCATTACCTCTAAAAAAAAAAAAAAAAAAAAAAAAAAATCTCTTCCCTGGTGGCTCAGAAGTTAAAGCGTCTGCCTCCAATGCGGGAGACCCGGGTTCAATCCCTGGGTTGGGAAGATTCCCTGGAGAAGGAAATGGCAATCCACTCCAGTATTCTTGCCTGGAGAATCCCATGGACAGAGAAGCCTAGTAGGTTACAGTCCACAGGGTCGCAAAGAGTTGGACACGACTGAGCGACTTTACCTTACCTCTAAATACTACTTTAGTTTGAATGGGTAAACACATTTTTATTATTAAGCTTTATAGCTCATGAACTTAGGACTTCTGTTTTTGGCTATTGGCACTTTTAAGGTCCTATGTTACTCCATCACCAATGTACCAGGGTGCCCTAGAAAATAGTTCTGCTTTAGGGTCATTGGTAGCCTCCATATTTAAATATAGTTGGGCCTGGGTGACCCAACTATAGAATATATAGAGCTTTCATACCAATGTCATGTCCAGTTAAAATACTAAACATGAGTTCTCTTTAAAATTGTGATTTATTCCTTATTTGAACTTTGTTACCTAGGACTAATGCCATGATTTAAAATTGGACAAGCATTGAGAAAGGAAGGAATAAGTTTCCATTATCACCATGTTTCATATGGTTTTATAGTTGTTTCTAAAAACATGCATGTACCTTAGTTGTGTATACATCCTTACTTTTTTTTGTTTTGGTCCTCCTTTTGTCCTTGTTCAGCTTATTTCAGCCAAATATTTTGTAGTTTTTTTGAGCCATAAAATTAATATTAATTTAAATTGTAGTAAAAGGAACTTGGCTGTTAGATTATTTTCCAGATTTAGGTTAGTAAGAGAGAAGGAAGGATATGGGAGACTCTGACAGTAATTCTTGATACAGCAAACCTTTATTTTGGCTACTCCATGGAAGTACTGAGCCAGATTTCTGTGTCTAGCCAAAGTTAATTGGGCTACATAAAACTCCAGTTATGAAAGTACTTGAAGTTCCATGGAAAAGTTCCATACCCCAGGCTAGAATGGTGTCAGTGTAGTTTATCTGGAAGTGCAACATGTGTGTTTCCTTGTGCCTTTTGTAATGATTATTACTGTTTAGAGCTGAGATTATTTTTCCATTTGGTCTTCTCTGAAACAAAACTCTTCCCACTTTGCACGTTGACTAACATTTAGGTTCCTTTGTTTTATTATAATCACCGTACAGTCATGTTTAGATTGGAGGGAGCAGGAAATAAAAAATGTTCCTGTGACTCACTGAATGATTATTATGGATATATACCATTGAAGTTTCAAAACTTACTCTGTGAAAAGAGAAGGCGTGTATCACATACATTGTGCTACTGAAATATTGAAGGAAATATAGAAGAAAATTTGATTCATTACAGTGTTCAGCTAAACATTTTATGAAGTTGCTGCATCTAAACTTACTAGCATTCTGGCAGTAATTCACTTATCATTGTATTATTTTTAGTCTAAATCATAATGAATCTGATAGTTCTTTTTATGCATTTTGATATGTAGAATCAATCTTTTTTAAAATTTAGGTATAGTTAGAGAATCAATCTTACAATTACTCTACTTGTTGCCGCCAAGTGACCTACGAATCCAAGTACCTCTGAAGTATCTCAGACTTTTATTCTGCTTTTGTATGTCAGTTATTGAAAGTCATTGTTAAGACATATTTTCTTTTGCTAGATATTCTCAGAAATAGTAAAATCAAAATACTCAAATTCTCAGGCATTGAAAGTCACGTGAAATAATCATACCTAGCTTTATATCTAAGTATCTGATGCTATGTTTGAAAAGAAATTTTAGCTTTTTATTTAAGGGTAAATAAGATGATACTACCTAGATACAACCTAGAAAGCAGAGACATTACATTGTCAACAAAGGTCCATCTAATCAAGGCTATGGTTTTTCCAGTAGTCATATATGGATGTGAGAGTTGGACTGTGAAGAAAGCTGGGTGCCGAAGAATTGATGCTTTTGAACTGTGGTGTTGGAGACGACTCTTGAGAGTCCCTTGGACTGCAAGGAGATCCAACCAGTCCATTCTGAAGGAGATCAGCCCTGGGTGTTCTTTGGAAGGAATGATGCTGAAGCTGAAACTCCAGTACTTTGGCCATCTCATGTGACTCATTGGAAAAGACTCTGATGCTGGGAGGGATTGGAGGCAGGAGAAGAAGGGGACAACAGATGTGATGGCTAGATGGCATCACTGACTCTATGGACATAAGTTTGAGTGAACTCTGGGAGCTGGTGATGGACAGGGAGGCCTGGTGTGCTGCAGTTCATGGGGTTTCAAAGAGTTGTATACGACTGAGCGACTGAACTGAACTGAACTGAAGATGATACTGGGCCTCCCAGGTGACTCAGTAGTAAAGAATCTGCCTGCCAATGTAGGAGACACAGGTTTGATCCCTAGGTTAGGAATATTCCCTGGAGAAGGAAATAGCAACCCACACCATTATTGTTGCTGGGCAAATCTCACTGACAGAGGAGCCTGGCAGGCTGCAGTTCATAGAGGCTATAAAACAGTCAGATACCACTGTGTTGACTGAGAATGGTACAACATAATCTAACATCACAATTTCCACCTTGTTATTCTTCCTGGTGCATCATGCTGACTCTCCTGTTATGTAATAAAGCGTGAGCACATTTTAATGTGAGTTAAATTTCATTTATAATTTTTATTTTATATTTTTCTAGTTTGATAATTTGTAATAGAAGAAAATTTGAGCGTCTTTGGTTATTAAAACAACATGCTTATTTAAGCCCATGTTTACATTTTGCTCAGTTGGTAAAGAATTGCCTGCATTGTAGGAAACCTGGGTTCAAGCCCTGGTTAGGGAAGATCCCCTGGAGAAGGAAATGGCAATGCACTCCAGTATCCTGCCTGGAGAATTCAATGAACAAAGGAGCTGGGCAGGCTACAGTCTGTGGGATTGCAAAGAGTCAGACACGACTAAGTGATTAGCTTTAGTTTTTTAAAAGGTGGTACTGACTGCATACATTTTCAGAACAAATGTCTTTCATTCCAATGATTGGACCAACACTTCTGAAAGAATGTTGCCTTTTTTTTCCCTTGTAACATCTGGATATATGTGTGTGTGTGTATTTATACAAACAGATCTACACACAGAGGCATATATGTAAATGAAGCCACATCTGTTCTAAAATGTGAGAGATTTCATTTCTGAAGCCTCATAAACAGTAGATAGTACAGGTGAACCTATTTTCAAAGCAGAAATAGAGACACTAGACATAGAGAACAATGACACCAAGGAGAAAGAAGGTGGGATACATTGGGAGATTGGGATTGACATACCTACCCTGCTGCTGTGCTTTGCTGTGCTGTGCTCAGTTGCTCAGTCACGTCTGACTCTTTGTGACCCCATGGACTGTAACCTGCCAGGCTCCTTTGTCCATAAGAATTCTCTAGGAAGAATACTGGAGTGAGTTGCCATACCCTCCTCCATTTATACACTACAATAAGTAAAATAGATAACTAATGAGAGCCTACTGAATAGCACAGGAGAAGAAAAGGTATGATCTCTTCATAGGACGCATATTAAGTTAACCTTAAAAATGCATTTCAGTATACATTAGGTTTGATTCCACTTATACAAGGCACCTAGAATAGTCAAATTCATAGAGTCAGAAAGTATACTGGTGGGTGCGTAAAGAGCCTGGAAGTAGGCAGGGAAAATGGGGACTTAGTGTTTAATGAGGACAGAGTTTCAGTTTCAGTTCAGTTTAGTCGCTCAGTCGTGTCCGAGTCTTTGCGACCCCATGAATTGCAGCACCCAGGCCTCCCTGTCCATCACCAACTCCGGAGTTCACTCAGACTCACGTCCATCGAGTCAGTGATGCCATCCAGCCATCTCATCCTCTGTCGTCCCTTTCTTCTCCTGCCTCCAGTCCCTCCCAGCATCAAAGTCTTTTCCAATGAGTCAACTCTTCACATGAGGTGGCCGAAGTACTGGAGCTTCAGCTTCAGCATCATTCCTTCCAAAGAAATCCCAGGGCTGATCTCCTTCAGAATGGACTGGTTGGATCTCCTTGCAGTCCAAGGGACTCTCAAGAGTCTTTCTCCAACACCACAGTTCAAAAGCATCAATTCTTCTGCGCTCAGCCTTCTCCACAGTCCAGCTCTCACATCCATACATGACCACAGGAAAAACCGTAGCCTTGACTAGGCTAGGCTAGACTAGAGTTTCAGTTTAGGCAGGTGCAAAATTCGAGATGGATGATGGTGAGAGTTGCACAACGATGAGAAGGTACTCACTGCCACTGAACTGTACAGTTCAGTGTGGTTAGAACTATGTTTTATATTGTACGACCTTGACCATAATTAAAAAAAACATTGAAAAATTAAAGCAGGGCCTCCTCTTTGTTGCGGTGTGTGGGTTTCTCATTGTGCTGGCTTCTCTTGTAGAGGAGGGGCCCTGGAGTGTGTGGACTTCAGTAGCTGTAGTGTGAGACCTCAGTAGCCATGGTGTATAGGCTTACTTGTCCCACGGCGTGTGGAATCCTCTGGGATCAGGGATAGAACCCGTCCGTGTCCCCTGCAGGCAGATTCCTAACCAGTGGACCACCAGGGATGTCCAAGAAATCTAATGTATTTCTTCATTTTATTTCTCCATTGAAGTGAAGTGAAGTCACTCAGTCGTGTCCGACTCTTTGCAACCCCATGGACTGTAGCCCACCAGGCTCCTCTGTCCGTGGAATTATCCAGGCAAGAATACTGAAGGGGGTGGCCATTTCCTTCTCCAGAGGATCTTCCCAATGCAGGGATTGAACCCAGGTCTCCCGCATTGTAGACAGACGCTTTACCATCTGAGCCACCAGGGAGTACCATAGGTATTTTCTTTTCTCTGACTTTAAGATTCTCTCTTTGTCTTCAGTTTTCTGTAGTTTGGGCATACTATGCCTCGGCTTATTATTTGGGGATTTATCTGGCTTAGTGCTCTCTGTGTTTCCCGGATCTATGGTTTGGCCTTTATTATATTTTGGAAAGTTGTGCATCAGTATTACTTTAAATATTTCTTCTGCCCTCTTGTCTTTCTTTCCCATCTGATATTCCAGTTACTGGTATGTTTGTTGCATGTTTTGAGATTTTCCTATTGTTCTTGGATGTTCTGTACTTTTCATTCATTTTTCTCATTATATTTCAGTATGGGAAGTTTCTATTGACTTACCTTTAAAGTCATTGATTCTTTCTGTTATCTTGTTGAGTCTTCTTATGATCTCATTACATTTACTCTTGATTTCTGTTAGGATAGTTAGCATTTCTTCTAATTATTCCTTAGAATTTCTCTCTGCATACATTATACATGTGTTCCTGCATGTTGTCTACTTTTTCCATCAGAATCTTTAACATGTTAGTCATAGTTATCTTAAGTTTCTTTTCTGACAGTTATAACGTGTTTCATGTTTCAGTATCTTAGTATGGTTCTGACACTAGCTTTAGCTTTTTGGATTTTTTTCTTTCCTTTTGTCATGCTATGTAATTTTTTTGTGGGATATTGGATATGTTGAATTCATCATATAGTATATTTCACAAAGATTATTCTTCGCCTGCCCTCACCAGGAGGGGATCTTTTTTTGTTCTTTACTGTGAGAGCCTCATTGGTTTCTTTGGAAATTAAGACCATGAAAGAGTGGGAACCACACCCTCCACCCAGAGACTGGCCTTGAGGAGTTTCTCACTCTCAGGCTAATCCACAGTTGGCTTCCAGCAAGTCATCAAAAGTACCACTTAAAGTGTACCCATCAATTCATAGCTCCTAATTTGATGAAGACTGTTTGGCAGGTTGATGTCTAATGAATTCTATGAAGCCTTCATGGCACATTTTTCCATTGTAGAACAAGAGGCCTGAGATGTTGACAGTGATAATTTAGACCTGAACTGAGGACTATTAAATAGTCTATCTAGAGGCAGAGAAGTTCAGACTTCCTATTTTCCATCTCTGTGTCACCTCTGTACTTGATTTTTTTCCTGTTTAGTGACCCGCATTTTCCCGTGATCTTACACATTTTCTCTTAAGAGAGAGAGAAAATCTTATTCTGTTACAATGCCAAAACACCGATGTGTGTATGTTTCTCCTCGCACACTCTGCTGAGACTTGGGAAGGATCCAGTTTGGAGATATGCTTGTCATATGCATTTATACATACAAACTCATTCTCCTGGTAATCTGCCAGTCTCTGACCATTTACTGTGTGTGTGTGTTTTCCCTTTTTGCCTGGATTAAAGGTTCCTGTAATTGTGTATGTACTATCTCTGGTCACTTCACACTCTGGAAATTAAAGTGAATGAGCTTTGCTTACTAAACAATGCTTATTAAACATTGTTTAATATTTCATTTCAATAGCTCTTTCTTTGTAAGTCACAGAAATTTATTATTCACAGAAGATGACTCAAGAATAATTAGACTAGCAGAAAGTAGAAATTTGGTAACTTACATTGTTAAGTAACCTTAGTTTTTCAAATACATGGGTTTTAAGATGGTTGAGATCAAATGAACCTTTGTTAGCTTCAGGGCCTTTTAATGGTGTTAAAACAAGGAACGTTTTCTCCATTAGACTGACTTTCTAAATAATTTCCTGAATTTGGATATTGTAAAGAGAACTTATAAGCCACCAGCACTTGGACTGAGCAGGTAGCCTGTTGTCTCAATGCTTGGCCAACTTTTTCTCTGTGAACCAGCTGAAGTATGATATCTCCTTTTTGAGCCCGCCCTTCCCTGGACTTGCTCAGACACAACAGATTCCTTGGTTTCTGTTTTCTCCTTAGGTACTATGTACAATGAGAACCCTTTTAAGTATGATCTTGCAATTGGTAAACGCCCATTTCTAGAGTCACCATGGCATTATTCAGGCTATAAGAGCAGGATCATCTCATAGTCCATTGCCTGACACCATGCTTGGCATACAGTGGATACTCTCTGAATCTCCGCTGAGGGATGGGGGTGGGTGGGTGCATGAGGGTATGGGTGGACCTGCTCTGTAAAGCTCATCTTTAAAAAGCAAAATGATTCCTCGTAATACACTTCTGGACCAGGTCAATGATGTAATATCTTAACTGTGAAACCAGATTGTCTCTGTTTGAACCCCAGTTCTGACGAATCAAGCTTTTGTGCCTTGAACAAAGTGGACTAATTTCACTGTCCCTCAGTTTCTTATTTTGTAAAACAGATAATAATAATATCTCAGGTGTAATACAAGGATTTAATATGACAATACACAGAAAGTACCTGGAATAGCACCTGGCACGTAGTAAGCTGCTCTTAGAGTGTTTCTGTTCTTCTCATATAACCTGTAAAAAGAAAGTAGAATTCAGCTGTGAAGCCGTCTGGACCTGGGCTTTTGTTTGCTGGAAGGTTTCTGATTACAGTTTCAATTTTCACGCTTGTGATGGGTCTATTAAGATTTTCTAATTCTTCCTGGTTCAGTTTTGGAAAGTTGTACTTTTCTAAGAATTTGTCCATTTCTTCCATGTTGTCCATTTTATTGGCATATAATTGCTGATAGTAGTCTCTTATGATCCTTTGTATTTCTGTGTTGTCTGTTGTGATCTCTCCATTTTCATTTCTAATTTTATTGATTTGATTTTTCTCCCTTTGTTTCTTGATGAGTCTGGCTAATGGTTTGTCAATTTTATTTATCCTTTCAAAGAACCATCTTTTGGTTTTGTTGATTTTTGCTATGATCTCTTTTGTTTCTTTTGCATTTTTTTCTGCCCTAATTTTCATGATTTCTTTCCTTCTACTAGCTCTGGGATTCTCCATTTCTTCCTTTTCTAGTTGCTTTAGGTGTAGAGTTAAGTTATTTATTTGACTTTTTTCTTGTTTCTTGAAGTATGCCTATATTACTATGAACTTTCCTCTTAGCACTGCTTTTATAGTGTCCCAGAGGTTTGGGTTGTTGTGTTTTCGTTATCATTCGTTTCTATGCATATTTTGATTTCTTCTGTGATTTGTTGATTATTCAGAAGTTCAGCCTCCATATGTTTGAATTTTTAATATTTTTTCTCCTGTAATTGAGATCTAATCTTAATGCATTATGGTCAGAAAAGATGCTTGGAATGACTTCAATTTTCTTGAATTTATCAAGGTTAGCTTTATGGCCCAGAATGTGATCTATCTTGGAGAAGGTTCCGTGAGCACTTGAGAAAAAGGTGAAATTCATTGTTTTGGGGTGAAATGTTCTATAGATATCAATTAGGTCTAATTGGTCTATTGTATCATTTAAAGTTTGTGTTTCTTTGTTAATTTTCTGTTTGGTTGATCTGTCCATATATGTGAGTGGGGTATTAAAGTCTCCCACTATTATTGTGTTATTGTTAATTTCCCCTTTCATAGTTGTTAGTATTTGTCTTACATATTGCGGTGCTCCTATGTTGGGTGCATATATATTTATAATTCTTTTTTTTTCATTTTTGATGCTTCTAAGCCTCACCCTCTTCTTCTCCCTGAATGCCATATTTGGGCACGCTGATAAGAAAGTCCAGTACTCCCTCCTTTGGCACCAGTGGGAAGTTTAAATCATGCATGGGAACCCTCACCCCATCCTCACCCCGCAGCCACCATAAAGTCCCAACCAAGTTTCCTGCCCCTGCCCTCTCTCAAGCCATTTTTGGATGTGCTTGGCAGCCACTCTGGTCTCCCCAGAAAGTCTCATTATATGAGTAATAAATTATATGTCCCCTTTTATATTTAATAACATTTTTACTGTGTGAACAGTCATCACACTAAGAACCACCGTTTAAGTAGGGGTCCATCCTTTGTTCTCAGACGACCATGACAAGGTTCCAGTTACAGAAAATATAGCTCCTGAATTTAAAAATTAATAAAGCTTAGCATTTATTGCCTTCTGTATGCTGGGCGCTAGGAGGGAGGCACTGTTATTATCCCTGTTTGACAAGTGCAGAAATGGGCCAGAAGAGAGAGCAGGTGGTGGGGAGAAATTAACTCAGATTACCTTCTGACTTGAAGTTTGGTTGAGAAGCCAATGGCATCACTGACTAAGGGTAGGAGACTTGGAGACTTTTCTATGGGAAGGAAAGCTCAGTTTTAGACACGTTTAATTTCTGATGAAAGGGGCTGTATAGCTGATGATGTCCTTTGGCAGTTAGGGATAAGGAATTTATTGGGCACCATGTAAGTGCCAGACTCTAGGTAGGTACCCAACAGAGCTCTGGTGAGAAAATGAAAATTGTAGAGTCACCAACATAGTGGATGCTGAAGCTGGAATTTAGACATCCAGAGAAAGAGCAAAGCAGAGCAGAGGATTATGAACTCATGTTTAGAGCATAGGAGAAACAGAAGGAGCCAGCAAACCGGATAAAGGACAGTGGTGTAATGCAGTGGAATATCTGAGTGGGGTCCAAAACAAAACACTTTTTAAAGTAAGCTGCCATTTTAAAATTGCCTCTCTGCCTAGGAAAAAAGCCTGGACACCAGTAGAGTCATCTTTCTTTCATCTGGAAGGTGTCTCTTCACATTATAGCCCTTTCTAGTTGCACATATGTAAGGCAAGTGGGCACACAGTGCCTAAGGGAATTCTGTAATAAAGTCTTTTATTTGTGGCTTTGGGAGGCTGTTCTCCCTTCATATTTGAAGAAAATCTCTTGGATGGCTATAGAAATATTTGCATAGAGACTCAAGGCATTGAGACCAGAACTTTCCTTTGGGTATTCAGCTGTAGTATGGACTAGAGACAGCCCAGCTGAAGTCTCCTGGCAAAAAGGACAGTGAGAGTTCCTTTAAAAAAGAAAAAAATGAGCTGCTTGAGCTCATGCAGCTCAAAACCAGAAAAATAAACGACCCAGTCAAAATGTGAGGCAAAGAACTAAACAGACATTTCTCCAAAGAAGACATACAGATGGCTAACAAACACATGGAAAGATGCTCAAAATCACTTATTATCAAAGAAGTGCAGATCAAAACCACAATGAAGTACCATCTCATGCCAGTCAGAATAGCTGTCATCAAAAAGTATACAAACAATAAATGCTGGAGAGGGTGTGGAGAAAAGGGAACCCTCTTACACTGTTGGTGGGAATATAAACTAGTACAGCCACTATAGAGAACAGTGTGGAGATTCCTTAAAAAACTGGAAATAGAATTGCCATATGAGGAAACCAGAATTGAAAGAGACACATGTACCCTAATGTTCATTGAAGCACTGTTTACGATAGCTAGGACATGGAAGCAACCTATATGTCCACCGGCAGGTGAATGGATAAAGAAATTGTGACACATATACACAATGGAAATCTCATGCCAGTCAGAATAGCTGTCATCAAAAAGTATACAAACAATAAATGCTGGAGAGGGTGTGGAGAAAAGGGAACCCTCTTACACTGTTGGTGGGAATATAAACTAGTACAGCCACTATAGAGAACAGTGTGGAGATTCCTTAAAAAACTGGAAATAGAATTGCCATATGAGGAAACCAGAATTGAAAGAGACACATGTACCCTAATGTTCATTGAAGCACTGTTTACGATAGCTAGGACATGGAAGCAACCTATATGTCCACCGGCAGGTGAATGGATAAAGAAATTGTGACACATATACACAATGGAATATTACTCAGCTACAAAAATAATGCATTTTAGTCAGTTCTAATGAGGTGGATGAAACTGGAGCCTATTATACAGAGTGAAGTAAGTCAGAAAGAGAAACCCCGATACAGTATATTAATTAATGCATATATGTGGAATTTAGAAAGATTGTAATGATAACCTTATATGCGAGACAGCAAAAGAGACACAGAGGTAAAGAACAGACTTTTAGACTCTGTGGGAGAAGGCAAGGGTGGGATGATTTGAGAGAATAGCATTGAAACATGTATATTACAATATGTAAAATAAATGACCATGCAAGTTTGATGCATAAAGCAGGGCACTCAAAGCCGGTCCTCTGGGAAAACTCAGAGGGATGGGGTGGGGAAGGAGGTGGGAGGGGGGTTCAGGATGAGGAGGACAGATGTACACCCATGGCTGATTCATGTCAATGTATGGCAAAAACCACCACAATATTGTAATTAGCCTCCAATTAAAGTAAATAGAATTTTAAGAAATCCATGAGGAAATTTCTTGACTGATTATTGTTACTGTTGTTTAGTTGCTAAGCCTTGTCCGACTCTTTTGTGACCCCCATGTAGTGTAGCCTGTCAGGCTCCTCTGTCCATGGGATTTCTCAGGCAAGAATATTGGAGTGAGTGGCCATTTCCTTCTCCAGGGGATCTTCCCGATGCACAGATCGAACCTACATCTCATTGGCAAGCAGATTTTTTTTTTTTACCACTGTGCGTACAAAGGAAGATCATTTCAATCAACTCTGTGGCCTCTGATTCTGCTGGTGGAAATGCTTTGAGGATAGTTGGAAGCGTAGATGTGGAGCAACCATGGCCAAGAATAGCACTGAGAAGATAGTATTGTCCTTCCTTAAAAAAAAAAAAAACCTCTGAAGCTTTGAGAGGGTCTGAAAAAGTAAGAATGGCACTAGGCAGGAGGTGAGCGTGAAGGTGACTAGGCAGGACCAGACTGTGATGATGACCCCATGCAGTAGTGTCAGAAGCTAGAAAGCAGAGCCACTCATACACAGATTAAAGCTTCCTTTTCTTCCTTTGAGAGTTATTAGAAATAGCCTGAGTTTTTGGATGAGGAAAGCAATTCAAAGAGAAGAAGCAAAATGAAAGAGGGAAGCCAGAGTTATGCTCATCAAAATGTTTAACCATTAAAATATGACTTAATTGCAACCCAGGTTATGAAGCAACTCATGCAGTTATGAGGACAAAAAGGCATATTTATAATCACCTACTCCCATGCTTTGAATACTGATTATGCACATTGTTTTGCACTGTTCCTGATACATAAGTGATGCTCAGTGTATGGTAATGTTATCATTATTATTAATACTAGTATATTGTTGGTTAAAGTAGTTATGAATGTACAGTCCTGGTAGAATGTTAAATAATGACGCCATGGTCATCAGCATGGTCATTAGAATCTCCTTCCTTAAGTGAACTCTGACCAGGGCATAAAGAGCTATTGTTTGAGATACAGAAGGAAAGGCTGCGGCAAAAGCCATCGTCACAGCAAGTGGTGACCATCCTTACAGCTGAGACCTTAATGAAAGAGGAGAGGCACGTTCCTCACCCTCTAGGGATAGTTATTAACCAGGTTCCCAAGTAGCAGCAGGAGATGGCTTTGTCTACTTAATTTTTTACCCTCAACACAAGCCCAATTCTGGGGGATTCTGCCAAGGGAAAAACTAATTCCATGTAGATACGGGCAATCTGATAAATCTCTAGGTTTTGAAAGGGAGCCTTCATCCTTGTAGAGGTGTCTCCTCCCGCTCCTCCTTTTTCTCATCTGCCTTCTCTGTCTCACCATCTTCCTCCTCCTTGACTTCTCTGCATCCTAAACACAAACTCCATATTTCTTCATATTCCCATCTATATGACCTTGGGAACATTTCCCCATCCCACAGATGTTCCACCTACAGTGACTCTGTGGTTAAGGAGTTTTGGGAAACTTGGGATCCCAAATAACTATCCTTCCTAGAAATTCACAGTGCAACTCACCATGCGGAAAATGCTGAGAAATCCTGTGGTGAAGTCACCCTTTAACTCTGGTTAGCCAGGGCTTCCTCATCTTCTTTGCTCACAAATGCAATCATATTTTTTCACAATACTTATTAAT
The DNA here is from genome assembly GCA_006408695.1 of Aepyceros melampus. Lineage (NCBI taxonomy): Eukaryota > Metazoa > Chordata > Mammalia > Artiodactyla > Bovidae > Aepyceros > Aepyceros melampus. The sequence goes on along the minus strand of SJXQ01006344.1, from coordinate 119,260 downwards.
AACCCTGGAGAAGGAAATGGCAACCCACTCCAGTATTCTTGCCTGGGAAATCCCATGGGCTAAGGAGTCTGGCGGCTTACAGTCCATGGGGTCGCAAGAGTCGGACATGACTTAGCGACTAAGCCATTACCACATTACTATCCCTCATTATTAGACTCCACGAGATTTGGATCAGGGCATTCCAGAAAGAGGGAGGAAGTGAAAAGGCACAGCAGGTGAAAGCATTTTGTTTGATGGCATGTGGTAGGAGGAGTGCTGGGGGAAAATATTAATGAGTTGTATATGCCTCGTGTTTATAGAAAAGAAGAGTGCAAAGAAGGACCTAGTCTTCAGGAATCAGTTTCATGAAGGCATCTACAAAGGCTACTCTGAAAGCAAGTAGAGAGGAAAGGCAGAAGGAAATTACATTGTCCCAGCTCCCTACTAAGCTTCATCTGTGTCTGTATCATGAAGGTGAATTGAAAAACTGTGACTGATGTACGTGGCAGTGAAATTAGAGAGGAGAACTAAGTTGTAAGCTAGATATTGGAATTTTATTCTCATTGGTGCTTTTCCGCTTTTGTCTCATCGTGGTGCACATAGAAAATTAGAGCATATTTTGTTTACTATGGCTGCTGCTGCTGCTAAGTCACTTCAGTCATGTCTGACTCTGCGACCCCATAGACAGCAGCCCACCAGACTCCCCTGCCCCTGGGATTCTCCAGGCAAGAACACTGGAGTGGGTTGCCATTTCCTTCTCCAATGCATGAAAGTGAAAAGTGAAAGTCGGGTCCGACTCTTCGAGACCCCACGGACCGCAGCCTACCAGGCTCCTCCATCAATGGGATTTTCCAGGCAAGAGGACTGGAGTGAGATTTCCTATGGCACAATGGAGTAAATGGAAAGGGATGCCTACTCCAGGGATGGAGGGACTCTATAAGTCATTTGTGACACAGCAGTGTGCCCTGATGCTGTTGGAAGGTGCTGTTCTAGGTGATGGGAAGTAATATAAGAGTTTTAGGTGGGTAAATGACCTGGTTAGGTTTGCATAAAGAGATAACCTCAGTGGGCTTTAATCAAGATCCAGAAAGAGATCAGAAGCAGCTGTCCTTCTAGTTGCACAAACCTGACTTGCTTCCCCCACGACAGGATCTTTCACACACATTTCCTTCCATCTAGAAATGTTCCCTCTATCATCCCAGGTCTTCACTTTGTTTTTGTCTACTCATCCTTCTGATCACAATTGAAACATCACTTTCAAAGGAAGCTGTCCCTCCTTCCTCAAAGTCAGGTCTTCTTTATCACATCTTCATATATATTTTCCTCCATGCCACTAAGTTTAATTTACAGCTGTGTCTTTGTGTTATTACACAGTCAACTCCTAACTAGACTATGTATATGTAACATTGCTTCCCCACCTGGTAAGGCCTGCCATCTCCATATGCTAAAATCATAGCCATCCTTCCAGGTCTATTTGGAATTCTCTTTCCCACCAGTCTCCCTACCTGGAAATATTGTTACCCTTCTTCTCTCAGTTCATTTCAGTTCATTTCAGTTGCTGAGTCATGTCCAAGTCTTTGCAACCCCATGAACTGGATCATGCCAAGCTTCCCTGTCTATCACCAACTCCCAGAGCTTACTCAAGCTCATGTCCATCAAGCTGGTGATGCCATCCAACCATCTCATCCTCTGTTGTCCCCTTCTCCTCCTGCCTTCAATCTTTTCCAGCATCAGGGTCTCTTCAAATGAGTCAGTTCTTCGCATCAGGTGGCCAAAGGATTGGAGTTTCAGCTTCAGCATCAGGCCTTGCAGTGAATATTCAGGACTGATTTCCTTTAGGATGGACTGGTTGAATCTCCTTGCAGTCCAAGGGACTCTCAGAAGTATTCTCCAACACCACAGTTCAAAAACATCCATTCTTTAGTGCTCAGTTTTCTTTACAGTCCAACACTCACATCCATACATGACTACTGGAAAAACTGTAGCCTTGACTAGACGGACCTTTGCTGGCAAAGTAATGTCTCTGCTTTTGAATATGCTGTCTAGGTTGGCCATAACTTTTCTTCCAAGTAGCAAGCGTCTTTTAATTTCATGGCTGCAGTCACCATCTGCAGTGGTTTTGGAGCCACCCAAAATAAAGTCTGTCACTGTTTCCATTGTTTCCCCATTTATTTGCCATGAAGTGATGGGACTCGATGCCATGATCTTAGTTTTCTGAATGTTGAGTTTTAAGCCAACTTTTTCTTTCTTTAAGCCAACTCTCCTCTTTCACTTTCATCAGAGGCTCTTTAGTTCTTCTTCACTTTCTGCCATAAAGGTGGTATCATCTGCATATCTGAGGTTATTAATATTTCTTCCAGCAATCTTGATTCCAGCTTGTGCTTCTTCCAGCCTGGCATTTCACATGATGTACTCTGCATATAAGTTGAATAAGCAGGGTGGCAATATACAGCCTTGATGTACTGCTTTCCTGATGTGGAATTAGTCTGTTGTTCCATTTCCAGTTCTAACTGTTGCTTCCTGACCTGCGTACAGATTTTTCAGGAGGCAGGTCAGGTGGTCTGGTATTCCCATCTCTTTAAGAATTTTTCATAGTTTGTTGTGATCCACACAGTCAAAGGCTTTGGTGTAGTCAATAAAGCAGAAACAGATGTTTTTCTGGAACTCTCTTGCTTTTCCGATGATCCAAGGGATGTTGGCGATTTGATCTCTGGTTCCTCTGCCTTTTCTAAATACAGCTTGAACATCTGGAAGTTCATGGTTCACATACTGTTGAAGCCTGGCTTCAAGAATTTCGAGCATTACTTTGCTAGTGTGTGAGATGAGTGCAATTGTGCGGTAGTTTGAGCTTTCTTTGGCATTGGCTTTCTTTGGGACTGGAATGAAAACTGACCTTTTCCAGTCCTGTGGTCACTGCCGCGTTTTCCAAATTTGTTTTCATATTGAATGCAGCGCTTTCACAGCATCATCTTTTAGGATTTGAAATAACTCAACTGGAATTCCATCACCTCCACTAGCTTTGTTTTTAGTGATACTTCTTAATCACCTCTAAATATGGTTTCTGGACATATCTGATTGCTTTGTAGAACAAACATCAGAGAAATTCCTGCCTACTCCTAGTTGTTTTCTGGAACTCTCTCTGCTTGTCTTCTAGCTCCAGTCACATAGTTACTGTGGGACCTGCCATGTGACATCAGTGTGACTCTACCCAAGACTCTAGCTCTAGGGGTGAGCAAGGCATATACTTGAACTCTGGGCCAATGAGACCTTACTTTGGGATTTTTAGAAAGAGTTCTTTCAACTGTCTCATTATCTGAAGCGCCAAGATGTATGACTCTGGAGCTCTTAAGAGCTATGATTTTACTTTGTGTAAATCATGGGCTTCCAGTAAAAGAGAAGAATGAAGGTGTACACAGAGAGAAACAAAGACAAGATAATATCCCATCAGTATTGGAATCTCTGGTTCCAGTAGTTCCTGGGCTCCAACTATATCCAACATTTGCCTAGCCTTGGAGCTGTGAGATACCTATGGCTGCAGGTTAAATGGCTTCAGTCATGTCTGACTCTTAGAGAACCTATGGACTATAGCCCACCAGGCTTCTCTGTCCTTGAGATTCACCAGGCAAGAATACTGGAGTGGGTTGCCATGCCCTCCTCCTGGAGATCTTCCTGACCTGGGAATCTAACACATGTCTCTTGTGCCTCCTGCATGGACAAAGGGTTCTTTACACTAGCACCACTTGGGAAGATACTTCCAATAACTCTCTCACTTTGTCACCCAGAATATAAACTAATTAATACATCTTGATCTATTTTGAGAGCTCCCTGAGATGGGATTTATTGTTTGAATTCAGGACAACCAGGGTAGAGAATGTTAAACTGCAATGAAGCATCTCATATTTTAGCATATAGTTTCTAAAATATGTTTATCTGAAGTCTCTACTGGGAGAGAGCATGATATAATGGGAAGATTATGTGCTTTGGAGTCAGACTTGGATTTGAGGCCAACTCTATATTTACTCGGAGAAGACAATGGCACCCCACTCCAGTACTCTTACCTGGAAAATCCCATGGACGGAGGAGCCTGGTGGGCTGCAGTCCATGGGGTCACTAAGAGTCGGGCACGACTGAGCGACTTCACTTTCACTTTTCCCTTTCATGCATTGGAGAAGGAAATGGCAACCCACTCCAGCATTCTTGCCTGGAGAATCCCAGGGACAGAGGAGCCTAGTGGGCTGCCGTCTATGGGATCGCACAGAGTCAGACATGACTGAAGCAACTTAGCAGACTTAGCAGCTATATTTACTAGTAGAAATTGTTACTCAGACAGTTGACTGCAATACTCTGAGCCTCGTCAAATGAAGATAATAGTACTCACATTAAAGAGTTATTAGCACATTGTGTAATGAATAATGCATTAAAGGACTTGACATAGAATCTGGTTCAGCATAGGCACTTGGGATTCCACATTTCACTGAGTCAAAGATGATATCAGATGTATCATGATTTGGGGTATCACTGGAAAAGGAAAACCCAATTAATCTGTGACATGCCATTGATGATATAAGGCATTCTGATTTTAAAGCTTTTAAATTGTAAAAAAAAAAAAAAAGCGTCTTAGAATTGATGAAATGCAGTATATTTATTGGGCACAGATGATATGAGCAATAATGTCAGGCACTGGTGATAGGAGTGAACAAGACTGATATAGCTCTTCAAGATGCTGGGGTCTAATAATTAATACAATTCAGATTTTCAAAAGGATTCACAATAACCTTACATGGTAAATTCCTGGCTTTCAAAACTGCCTAGGACCAAGAAGTAAAGCAGGAGAGAAATACTAGACTTTAATCCTCTTATATGTTGTTAGATCCTATAGCAGTTATATTTTCATGCTCTGCATACAATCCAAAACAAATTGTCTGCTTACAATTAAAATCCTGCTGAGTTTCCAAGAGGCTGGTCCCCAGGGAGCTATTTGAACACCATGTCTTATCCACAATGACGCAATTCTACTTTTAAGGGACAATTAAGGGGTTTCCTTGTAAGTCAGGCCAGACTTTCCCCAAAATACATAAAGGAAGTGCCTAGAAAAGAAAATGTTTGAGGCTTGTTTTCATACTGTCATTTAAGAAAAACAATTTCCAAAAAGGACTGGATTAAAAAAAATTAAATTTGGAAGGCTTGTACTTTTATAGCCCTTTGCAGCCTTTTAGTAGAACAGAACATAGTCCCTTAGGAAACTTAATGTAACAGTAACCAAATGTCCTTGTTAAGCAGCCATTTATTGGTCTATTAAATCTAATCTGAACTGTGATATTTTGCGGTAAATCTCTTCAACATAAATGCTTAAAATGGGCTTCTTTAGGCATCTACCCCACTAGAGACGGCTTCAGCATCATCCCAGAAAAAGACAAATGTGTTTGCATCTTCCTGGAGAGCTCTTCCCGTAGGGGAGACCTAAAAAGAACGTTTTCTTTGTCTCTTTTCCTTAGGAAGAGTTAAAAATGGTTTTAGAGATCATTCAGCCCAATTTTACAGATGAGATGGAGACCAACAGTTAATTATTCATTATAGGCTAGGTGCTATCTTAGACCCTGAGGTTGGCGGATAAATAAGATATTTTCTCTGCCGTCAAGGCACTCGCCATCCAGTGGGGATCTTTAAGAGATCAGTAAATAGAGCAAGGTAAGTAAGTGCCAGGCAACCGAGTGAGCCCCCTAAATGAGGCTGGCAGTTGGGAGAGGAGAGGAAAATAAGGAGCCAGGATTTATTCAGAGAGTTTAAATGTAGAGACTGTAATGAATAGTCTTAGAGAGTGACAAGAACAAACAAAGGACTTGGGGGCACCTGGAGAATAGACTCAATGAGAAGCTAGCATCTCTTCCAGGGCCAGAGGAGAGGAGGTAGAGATAGTGTATTACAGTCTGGTAAGAACTGGATCCTTGGAGAGCAGCCTTTCAGCAGGGGCTTCAGCCACAGAGTCACAACAGCTGCCAGAGAAAAGGCACCAAAGCCAGGAAAAAATGCCCCAGCCTCTCTCTGCTCAGTTTCCTAGTTTTCCATTGGTGCTTCCCATTGTCTGAATCCGGTGGAAGCCAGATCACAAATGTGATGTAACCTGACAGAGTCAGCCTCCTGAAGCATAAAGGAGGGCAAAGTAGAGCAGAAAATAGGTCCTGGGAGAGGGTAAATGGAGACCAACCAACACATCTGGCATTCAGGGTTTCTTCCATGTATGTGTACATGTGCGTACACACACATTATTCATTCATTTAGCAAATAATTTGAAGTACCTACTATGAAATAATAGAGATAAAATCTGCTGAAGACAGTTAACTATGGAGATGAAAAGGTAAACTAAATAATACCATTTTACCCTACGGGCTTTCTATCTAGTGAAAAAAAGACAAAGTAAATAATTCATAAAGCTTAATGACTATTATGTTAAAGAGAGGTCAGGGGGCTTTGGGAGTATAATGAGTGGGAAAGTAGCTAATCAAATCTGGAGCCCATAGAATATTCCCCTGAGAAAGTGACCTTTAGGTTGAGATTTGGAGATGAACAGAAGTCAGCCACCTAGAGGAGTGAGTTCCAGAGAGAGGAGTGTTCCTTTTGGAAAGAGTGCAGAGACCCAGAGGCAACAGTGGGCATCAAGTTCAAGGGTCTGAAAGACGTTCAACATTCCTGGACCTTGGAGCATGAGGTATTGAAAGATGAGACTGAAGTGACGATCAGAACCAGATTGTTTGAGGCTCCGTGTTTCCAGATTTTGATCCTAAAGGCAATGAGAAATTATCTGAAAGCTTTAATTCGGTTTTATCCAAGTTCGAAGGGTCACTCAGGATGTACGTTTCTGTTGGCCATCCCGACTTATGGAGACATGGGCACGGGTATGCTCAAGAGATGAGTCCTAAGGACAGTAGGAGCCACTCACTGATAACAATTAAGAATATTGTTTCAAGTGGAGGGAAGAGTACATACAAAGGCTCAGAGACAAAGCAGAGCAGAATCCAGGAACATTAAGTCATTTCTACTGATGGAATATTGACAATGAGTGAGAAAGTTGGTGAAGTGGTGGGACAGGTTAGAGGTGACTGAGTTATTATACCCTTCGTCCTGTGCACCCTGAATTTCAAGGCCTTCAACCCTCTTACTGCCACTAGTGTTTATGCTTTCATCTCTTACATGGTCAATACCTGGTACTGGAATTGCTGAGCCCAGGAGTAGACATATGTTTCATTTTTAATAAAAGTTCTCAAGTTTTCTCTCTCTCTTGTGCTAATTCCTGTGTCTAGAATCCTCTTTCCACCATCTGTTAAAGAAAGCTGCTTGATAGCAGCTGCAGAAACTGAATATCAAGAGTGCCAGGGCAAGACAAGAGGATGGCAGCAGGCAGTAGACAATTTGGAGCAGGACTGGGGAGGCAAGTCAACAGGAAGAGGACTTGCAATGCAGAAGAAGTACCAACAATGCTGACGGTAATTTCAAGATGGAATCTTGGAAACATGGAGCTTATAAGAGCAAGTTAGTTTCAGATCACCACATCCAGTCAGCTTCTTCAGCGTTGTTTTGTACTCACTTAGCTTCCCTGGTGGCTCAGATGAGAAAGCATCTGCCTGCAATGCAGGAGACCTGAGTTGGATCCCTGTGTTGGGAAGATCCCCTGGAGAAGAAAATGGCAACCCACTCCAGTATCCTTGCCTGGAAAATTCAATGGTCAGAGGAGCCTGATAGGTTAAAGTCCATGGGGTCGCAAAGAGTAGGACGCAACTAAGCAACTTCACTCACTCACTCACTCACTCACTCACTCAAATCTGCAAGTCTCAGTACTTGTTGCCTAACCACACTGCTGTGTTCTTTCCTTTTAATCTCCTGTGACACCTGAACATAGTTTTCTTCATTAAATGGTGTGACAGGCCCTGTTGTAGTCTGGTGAATGAAATGTAAACTGGTACAACCATTTCAAAGAAATTGTGTGATATATATGGCAAACCTTTCATATGTCGATATTCTTTAATCCAGGGATTTCCCTAATGATAATAGGTAACTGTGCCATGCTTAGTTGCTCAGTCACATCTGACTCTGTGCCTCCTGGCTCCTCTGTCCCTGGCAACTCTCCAGGCAAGAATACTGGAGTGGGTTGCCATGTCCTCCTCCACGGGCTCTTCCCTACCTAGGGGTTGAGCCCAGGTCTCCCACATTGCAAACAGATTCTTTACCGTCTGAGCCACCAGGGAAGCCCAAACAGGTAATTATTCATCATTGATTTTATGTGTCAACTTGACTGGGCCAGAGGGTGCCCAGATATTTGGACAAGCATTCTGGGTATTTCTGTGAGTATGTTTTTGGATGAGGCTCACATTTAACTCGACAGATTAAGTAAAGTAGGTTTTCCTTGCTAATGCAGTGGCCTCATTCAATCAGTTGAAGGCCTGCATGGAACAAAAGGCTGAGGACCTCCTGCCTGACTGCTATTACCAGGGGCATTGCTTTCTTCCTGCCTTTGGACTCAAACTAAAGAAGCATCTGCTCTTACTGGGTCTCAGGCCTGTTGGTGTTCAGGCTGGAACAGCACCGTTGGCTCTCCTGGGGCTCCAGCTTGCTGACTGCAGATCTTGGATTTGGCAGCTACCATAATTGCATGAGCCAATTCCTTTGAAAAAAAAAGAAAAAGAAAAAAAAAAAGTCAATCAGTGTTCTATTGGTTCTGCTTCTCTGAAGAATTCAGATGCAATTATCAAATACTTAGTATGTGCAGGCAATGCTTTAAGTGAGTTACATATCAGGACAGTTACATCTCATTAAACACTATGCGATAGATACTATTATTATTGCTATCTTATTGGTGAGGAAAAAGGTAAGGAAAGTAGAGCAGATATACCATGCCCACACTTGCACATCTGGTAATTTGCAGAGCAAGAATTTAAACTGAGACAGTCTGACTTCAGAGCGGGCATGCTTAGCACCATGCTTCATGGCCTTTCCAATTTATGTAGATAGGTATATGGGTTAAGATGTACACGCAAAAATATGCAGTAGCATATTATTGATCCTAGGGAATATTTTGGTACTTTTAAAATATATAATTGACTTACAGTATTGCAAAATCTTAAGTGTTTAGTTGAATCCATTTTTTTCATACAAACATAGATCGTGTGACTGCCAGTCACATCAAGCTATAGAACATTCCTCTATCCCAGTGGTCTGCTTTCCTCTCCCTTTTTAATAACCCATACCCAGAGGTGATCACTACCCAGCTTCCATGTACATAGACTGATTTTGCCTATTCAGCAACTTCATATAGATAGAACCATATAGTAAGTGCCTTCTGTGATTCTTTCATTACGCTTTATGTTTGTAAAGTTCATCCATTTTTGTGAATATAAATGGGAAATGGCACCCCACTCCAGCACTCTTGCCTGGAAAATTCCTGGATGGAGGAGCCTGGTAGGCTACAGTCTGTGGGGTCACAAAGAGTCAGACACGACTGAGCGACTTCACTTTCTTTCTTTTTTCCTGTTACTGTTTCCAATTACACTGTACACATTTTTCACATCTGTCCTCCTGTTGATGGACAATCATGTTGTTTTTCCAGTTTGGGTCCATTATGAATGAAGTTTCTATAAATATTTTTGTACTTGTCTTTAGTGGTTTTAGTGGGTTTCCCTCATAGCTCAGTTGGTAAAGAATCCACCTGCAGTGCAGGAGACCCCGGTTCGACTCCTGGGTCAGGAAGATCCCCTGGAGAAGGGATAGGCTACCCACTCCAGTATTCTTGGGCTTCCCTTGTGGCTCAGCTGGGAAAGAATCTGCCTGCAATGTGGGCGACCTGCATTTGATCCCTGGGTTGGAAAGATCCCCTGGAGAAGGGAAAGGGTACCCACTCCAGTATTCTGGCCTGGAGAATTCCATGGATTGTATAGTTCATGGGGTCGCAAAGAGTCGAACACGACTGAGTGACTTTCATTTCACTTAGTGTATATGTATTTTCATCCATATCCTGCATCTTTGTTTTCATTTCTACTGAAAAACAGTTTTCCAAAGTGCTTAAACTAGTTTACAATGATACCATTAATGTATGAGAGTTCCAATTGTTCCATATCCTTGATTACCCTTGATATAGCTAGTCATTAACTTTAGCCATTTTGGTGGTTTTATGGTGGCATCTCATTGTGGTTTTATCTTCCCTTATGACTAATGAAATCAAATACTTCCTAATGTTCTTGCTATTTGAATAGGATTTTTGGTGCAGTATTCCAAGTATTTTTGCCTTCAAAAAATCAGGTTGTCTGTGTTTTTTTAATTCATTTTTGAAAGTTCTTTATATATTGTGAGAATGTGTTTTATTTGTTGGATTTGTGTGTTATAAATAATAGCTTCTGTTATAAATAATAGCTTCCAGTCAAACTATGGCTTACTTATTCACTTTTTGATAAACAGAAATTCTTAACATAGTATAATCCATTTAATCATTTTTATAGCAAGTTCTTTTGCATCCTATTTATTTTGTGTCCTTTAATATGTATTAAAGTCAAGATATTATTCATCTATGTTTTATGCTAGAAGCCTGATTGTTTCAGCCTTTACACTGAGATTTTTAATCCACTTTGAGTTAGTTTTTGTGCATCCTTTGAGGTTGAGATCAGGATCAAAGTTCAAAAAATGAACCGTAAGGATACTCAATTTGCCTTGCACCACTTGTAGAAAACTTGGCTTTTTCCTACTGAACTTCAGGGTTGTAAATCCAGTGCCCCTATATGTGGGGATCTATTTCTGGATTCTATATTCTGTTACACTGATCTACTTTTCTACCTTAGCACCAGTGCTATACTGGCTTAATTACTGTAGTTTTATAATAAGTCATGAAGTCTATTGAGATCGTTCAGCTTTGTTCTTTTTTAAAAAAGATTACTTTGATAGATATATTTTTTGATGTCCAATAATAAAGAAATAAGTTATAGCACTCCTATAAAAATGCAGTAGTATGCATCCATAAAAGTCAAGTTTATAAAATTTTAAATGATGTAGGAAAACACGTAAGAAATAATACTGAGTCAACAGAGAAGGACATAAACTTGGAAAACCTATATGATCTCAATTATGTAAATGGAAAATACATTAAAAGAGGATGAAAAGTAAATATACCAGCATGTGAACCATGGCTATCTCTTCAAAGTGAAGTTTTAGATATCTATTTCTGTTTCTTGTTTGATCTCAGACCCATTCACCACTTTTGTAATCTTCATCGTAGTATAAAGAGCCAAGGCTTGCAAACTATATTTCTCATAATCACGCATTCTTGCTTTCTGTCAGTCTGTTAGGATTGGCCAATGGAAGGCACTAGACAGAGGTGGGGGTGGGAGGGGGAGAGAAGACAGGGCATTTCTCTTCCCCTCCTCTGTCTCAGGCACCATTTCCAGGTGGCAATGATTCCACGATTGTTTCATCTCCCCCTGGCAACCCCTCCCTCTCTGCGCCCTGCTTCTCAGTCCGATCCCATTTTTTTCCTTTGTACTGCTATCCTTAAGGGTGACAATGGGTTTCTGCTAATTTCTGGGTTACTCCGCTATCCACTGTTTGTACCTTTAGTTCTCCCAAGACACATGAAATGAGTTTCTCCTACTAAATTTCCTCTATTGAATTACTTGGCCTAGCTTCTGTTTTTCTAACTGGACCGTGACTGACCTGGTAATTATTATTTTCTTAATGGTATTCTTTTACATTTTTAGAAATTTGCCCAGCTATACATAGATGGCTATCATAATTTTTTTCTTCCAGTTTTTACCCAAGATGCTAGAGAGGGAATCAAACCTTGGGCAATTTAAAAATTATTGAGGGTCTACTGTGGGCCAGGTATAAAGCTATCAATGAACTGGCCACAAATGATTGTGCTAGGTGCTATGGATACAAAAGCTACCAAAGATGCTATACTTGGACCGACTTGCTGCTAAAACTCTTCTGATCTAATTTTCTTTGTTTCTCACTTCTATAATCACAATGAGTAGAAAGTGTATCACATAGGAAATGAAACAGAATAAACACATTTTTTTTGAGCAGAAAGGATAAACCTGATTTGTTTGGATCTTGGAATCATGTAGAAAGGGCAAGCTTGATGTGTTAATTCTTGGGAAGGAGTCTAGAGACAGAATAATCTGGACTACAGAAAGAGGGATTGAGAGGGAGAATGTGAATCTGGAGTGTTTTTTCTGCATCGGCTGAGTTCTCCTGAGCGTTGAGCTAGAGACGAGCAGTGCCTTCTTCCCATTATGTCTTTCTGCTTATATCTTAACTATCCTGTCAACATAAACCCCTTAGAGTCATAGGCATAGTGTTTTCATTTCGTTCATTTGTTTTTCAGAAGCTGGGGAAAGATAAACTGAACTCTATAGACCAACAGAAAAGCAGGCTCTGGAAGTAAGCAGTGGCCGGGTGGGCGTTCCATCAGGGGTGGAGTCATATGGTGTCTCTCTACTCTCCACGCTGTACATCTTTGGCAGACCTTAGGACTCAGTCTCTCCCTTTCAAAAGCACTCTCATTCAGAGAGACTATGTGTGTGTGTTAGTAGCTTCAGTCGTGTCCAACTCTTTGCAGCTCCATGGACTGTAGCCCATCAGGCTCCTCTGTCCATGGGATTTCCCGGGCAAGAATACTGGAGTGGGCTTCCATCTCCTCCAGGGAATCTTCACGACCCAGGAATCAAACCTGGGTCTCTGCACTGCAGGCAGATTCTCTACTGCCTGAGCCACAGGGTGATGTCTAAAGAACCTGGGATTTGGACTCAGAATACCTGAGTCTTGGTTGAGGCTCTTTAATTCTCTCTCTCTCATACAAACACGAGTATGTTATTTATTCTGTGAACCATACATAGCTCCTCCATCACTACAGCTGGGGATAATAACACTCACGTAACAAGGCAATTTGTAAATCAAATCTGCTGCTTTCCATGATTTAATAGCTCCTTATGTCCCTGTGGTGGCAGTAGCTTCCCTGGTGGCTCAGGTAGTAAAGAATCTGCCTGCAATGCAGGAGACCTGGGTTCGATCCCTGTGTTAGAAAGATCCCCTGGAGAAGGGAACTGGCTACCCTCTCCAGTATTCTGGCATGGAGAATTCCATGGTCTACATAATCCATGGGGTTGCAAAGAGTCGGACACGATGGAGCGACTTTCATTTTCACTTTCCCTGTGGAGACAGTCCATATTCCTTACTATGACATATGAAGCCTTCATCTAACTCAGTACTTGCTTCTCTCTTTTTTTATCACTGTCCTCTGAGTCTTGGTGACTTCCCCATACCTAAGGACTGGCATGTTTCTCTCAGTGATTTCTCACAGCCCTAATTCCTTTACTACACAAATCATTTTCTCTCATGCAAAACCCCTTTCTCTGTGGTCTGGATAGCAAACTTCTCCTCTTACTTGAAAACTCAACTCTTATTTCTTGGTTGTCTTCCCTTTGTTTTGCACGCCTAATTATTACTTATTTTGGCTAATCCACTTCATCTCTGCAAACCTCCAATATAACTGTAACTGATTCTGTCTTCCCTAAAGGACTAGGAGTTCCCATAGTGTATCTGTCTTCCCTAAAGGACCCATAGTGTAAATTTTTGTATTCTCTGGGACTAAACCATTAGTTGTCCCATAGAAAGAGATGAGTAAATATGGACTGAATAAATAAACACAATTTCAGGAGTTGAGAGGTGAAATATTTCTGGTGAGGTGTCAGGAAGTAGCAGAAAGGCTGATGAAGAGGCAAGATGGATTCTGACTCTGGTTTCAAATCATCCAACAACCCCATGTCTCTGGGTCTTGGTTTTCTCATCTTAAAGCAAAAATATGGAACCAGATGACTTTCTTTAAGGTCCCTCTCAGCTCAAGTATCTTCTGCCTGTCCTTCCCTTGTGTAACACAGCAGAGATTCTAGCTCTTTGGCTAAAGGAGCACATCTGATGGCAGTTAAAAACAATGAAAAATTAAAGTAAAACAAACTTTGGTATGGGGGAAAGATGTTGTATTAGACAAGAAAATCTAGTCTTAAGTCTTATCTCTGCTACTTCCTAAGAATGATACAATTTTGCTTAGATAAGTCATTTCTTTCCTGGGAACTTTATCTTTCTTGTTTGTCATGTGAGGTAGAATAAAGGCTCCACAAAATCCATGTTAAAATTAAATTAATACATTTTAAAACTCCTGCCCTCTCAACCAAACAACAGAGTATTATTATTTTGATTATTATCTCTCTCACCAATTTGGGGCCTTAAAAGATCTACCTTGAAAACCAGAGGAGCTTTTTTAGATGATTTCTTAAAATGGATCATGGATGTTAAATTACTGGCCAGAAATTTTCACTCTAAATTTTGTAGTCAAAGCCTTTTTTACAGTGTTCACCCTGCCAACTGTTTCACTGCTCAGCTGCAGCCCTCAATTGCTTCAGCTTTGAAGTTAGACATGAATTAAAGTGTCTCCAGCTTCACCATTTGGAGGGAAATTATTCAGTGGTAAATTGTCTCATAAACCCTGATCAAATGTACCATAAAACCAACCAGTGGACAATGTAAGCTGTATAATAATTTCTCAGTGACACTGGATGGAGCATGAGGGCTTCCAGAACTCAAGAGAAGTTGATACATATCTCCTCAAATAAAGCAGTTTTTCTTCTTAACTGTTACTTCACTGAGAATAAGCTGTCAATGGCATATGTCAGTATACTTGGATTTGTGTATATGTAAGTTCATGACCCATATGATTCAGGCCAAAAATATAAAACAGTTCATAATGTTTTCATGATAATGAGGATTGAGAAGCAAATAGTTTTCTTGTACCTTTTCACCCCAGGTTTTTCTCAGAATCCAACAATTGACCTATAGCTAAACTTTCTGGATAATATAGACAATTCAAAGCAGATGCTCAGTTGTCCACATGGGCTGGACCACTCATCACTCCTTGTCCCTATTAAGGGTACTGAGGAGCATCGAGCCAGATGGATTTGGAGTCACAGAGCACCACTCTGCAATTCCTGCCAAGACCGTAGAGTTGTAGGGTGGGGAGAAGGAAATGGCAACCCACTCCAGTGTTCTTGGCTGGAGAATCTCAGGGACAAGGGAGCCTGGTGGGCTGCTGTCTATGGAGTCGTACAGAAGCAACTTAGCAGCAGCAGCAGCAACAGGGTTCTGGAATGACCTCAGAAAGGACCTGGACTCCAAGGAAAGAGACCAGATGACTTCTTCCCTTATCTCCCACCCAACACAACCTTCCAGAGGAGTGGGAGAGAGAAATGCTTTCCAGAGAAGAGGGAAAGGAAAAGATGGAATCATTTTACAGTTTGTCAAGATACCAATTCAGGCAGGACCTCCTTAGCAGTCCAGTGGTTAAGACTCTGTGCTTCCAATGCAAAAGGCTCAAATTTGATCCCTGGTTGGGGAACTAAGATGCCACATGCTGCATAGCATGGCCAGAAAAATAAAGATTGATTCTTTTTTTTTTAAGATATAATTTGTGCAACTAGTCTTTTTAGCAAAATAGCATTGAATGTATTGCTTGGCCAGTACTGCTTTCTATTAGTGATCTGTTTTCATATACAAAATAAGTAATATTATATGATGGTGAAGGGCTCAGACCCTGAGATCAGAGAATTTGGAGCCAAATCCTGATTCTTCCATTTATTAATTCTGTGACTTTGAACAGGTTACAATAACTCAGTGATCTCAATTTTCTCATCTCTAATGGGAGATAATCTGAACACTTACGCCATAAGGATGTTGTGATGCCTAATGGAACACCACCTGTAAGGCACTTACAAGCATGCTCAGAACTTAGACTTTCCCACTGCATGTTAGCTGCTTATTTCTCTTCTTTGTGAGCTTCTCAGAGGCAGAGACTATGGATTCATTCATCCAATAAGCAGTTTTCAACCATGTACTATGTGCCAGGAATGGCAAAGATGGGTAACATACCAGTGCCAACAAGGGACTCAGCATCTAGTGAAAACAAATAGGTACCATTCTACAAATACTATATGCCATGTAGGTGGGTGATTTTAAGGGACTCTAGTGTTGTAATGAATAATTCTGCTTAAGAGACCTAAGTAAGACTGAGTGTTGAAGTTTGAAAAGCATATGCCAGATTAACAAGGCAGAACATTCTAGAGGAATGTGTATTTTCTCTGTTAGAAACTTAAATGTATCTGTGTATATGTGTGTATGTGTCTGTCTGTCTGGGTGCAAATGCATATATACTCAAGATTGAATATATTTCAGTCATGATTATATATTTGCTGATGTGTCACTTTTTATTCTGTGTATTTCATTCAGTTCAGTTCAGTTCATTTCAGTCACTCAGTCATGTCTGACTCTTCGCATGAATTCTTCCCATGAATTGCAGCAAGGCAGGCCTCCCTGTCCATCACCAACTCCCAGAGTTCACCCAAACTCTTGTCCATCGAGTCAGTGATGCCATCCAGCCATCTCATCCTCTGTCATTCCCTTCTCCTCCTGCCCCCAATCCCTCCCAGCATCAGAGTCTTTTCCAATGAGTCAGCTCTTCGAATGAGGTGGCCAAAGTATTGGAGTTTCAGCTTCAGCATCAGTCCTTCCAAAGAACACCCAAGACTGGTCTCCTTTATAATGGACTGGTTGGATCTCCTTGCAGTCCAAGGGACTCTCAAGAGTCTTCTCCAACACCACAGTTCAAAAGCATCAATTCTTTGGCGCTCAGCTTTCTTCACAGTCCAACTCTCACATCCGTACATGACCACTGGAAAAACCATAGCCTTGACTAGTCGGACCTTTATTTGCAAAGTAATGTCCTAGCTTTTGAATATGCTGTCTAGGTTGGTCATAACTTTCCTTCCAAGGAGTAACCGTCTTTTAATTTCATGGCTGCAGTCACCATCTGCAGTGATTTTAGAGCCCAAAGTATTGGAGTTTCAGCTTCAGCATCAGTCCTTCCAAAGAACACCCAAGACTGGTCTCCTTTATAATGGACTGGTTGGATCTCCTTGCAGTCCAAGGGACTCTCAAGAGTCTTCTCCAACACCACAGTTCAAAAGCATCAATTCTTTGGCGCTCAGCTTTCTTCACAGTCCAACTCTCACATCCGTACATGACCACTGGAAAAACCATAGCCTTGACTAGTCGGACCTTTATTTGCAAAGTAATGTCCTAGCTTTTGAATATGCTGTCTAGGTTGGTCATAACTTTCCTTCCAAGGAGTAACCGTCTTTTAATTTCATGGCTGCAGTCACCATCTGCAGTGATTTTAGAGCCCAAAAAAATAAAGTCTGAGATATTTCATTAGGTTTTAGGTAAATACAGGTTTATGATTTTTCCATCTTCTTGGCAGAATTCCTTTTAATTATTATTTAGTATTCTTTACTTCACTAATCCCTTTTTCCTTAAATTGTTTTTGGTGTAATTCTAATATTGCTGTACCCACTTTATTTGACTCATATGTGGCTGTTAACTCTTGTTTCCTACACTTAGTTTTGATCTTTGAGCCATTGTGTTTTGGCTGTGTCTCTTTGATGATGCATTTAACAGGATGTCTTAAAAATCCAATGTGATAATCTCTAGCTTTCAGCAGAGGAATTTAATTCACTATAATCAACTTTATTATTACTTTTTGTATATATTTCTACCATTTTTTGGGTGATTTTCATTTCTCATTAGTGATAAATAGCTTTTAGTGGTTCTTGAAGCAAGTATCTATAGGTAATAAATGCTCTAGTTTTTTTGTGGGTCTGAATATGTCTTTCTCTTACTCTTTGTTAGATTGAATTGCATCCTCTCCCCCAATTCATATGATAAAGCCCTAAACTCCACTGCCTCAGAATGTGACTATATTTGGCAATAAGACCTTTAAATGGTTAAGTTAAAATGAGGCTATTAGCGTGAGCTCTTATGCAGTCTGATTTCCCTCAATGAAGAAAAAATGTAGACATGCAAAAGAGACACCAGGAGTTTATGTGCCTGGAGGAAAGAACATGTGAGGACATAGCATGAAGGCAGCCATCTGCAAGCAAAGGAGACAGACCTCGGAAGAAAGCAAATCTGCTGATACCCAGATCTTGGACTTCCAACCTCAAAAACTGTGAGAAAATAAATTTGACTGTTTAAGTTAATGTGTGGTATTTTATTATGGCAACCCTAGCAATATACTAATATACCTTTGCTTGATTATCACACAGGGTATAGAAGTCTAGGTCAGATCTTTCCCCCATCAGCACTTTGTAGGTATCTGTTGAGTTCTGGCAGAGATTCCTGGTGCTGAGTAACCTGCCATCTGCCTCACTATCATTCTGTGTTAGATAATCTGTCCATTTTCTCTAGTAGTTTTGGATATTTTCTTGGTATCCATAATGTTCTGCCCTTTGTGTGTAAATACAGTTCAATTTTTATTTATCTTTAGCCTTTCTTGAGTTTCAAAGTCCAGTGGTCTGTCATTCATGCTGTAAAAATTCTCACCCATTATCTTTTCATATACTGCTTCTCCACCTTTGTCTAGAAGAGGGTCAATAACAAATCACTTGACCCAAATCCTAGTTGCACAGTTGTCTGTTTCCTTTGTAGAGCATTATGGGTGGTATGACTTGAAGCCTTTCTTCATGGGACTTCCCTGGTGCTCAGATGGTAAAGCATCTGCCTACAATGTGGGAGACCCAGGTTCGATCCCTGGGTCGGGAAGATCCTCTGGAGAAGTAAATGGCACCCCACTCCAGTACTTTTGCCTGGAAAATCTAATGGACGGAGGAGCATTGTAGGCTACAGTCCATGGGGTCGCAAAGAGTCGGACACGACTGAGCGACTTCACTTTCGCTTTTCATGGATTGGAGAGTCCTGCCTGAGACTCTAAATTTTAGCTTGTGAGATTCACTCGGTTCCCTGCCACACGTGGTTCTCCTTGCCTCAGAAGCTCAGCTACTCAGTGTTGGCTGGCTAGGGAAGAGCCTAATGGGCCACACCTTTAGCCCCTGATTATTGCTGTATTTTGGTTCTATTTCTGGGCTACAGAGATGCTTATCTTTTTTTCTCAACCACAGTTATTTTCTTTTTTTTAATTTTTCTTTTGAAATAGTTTTGGATTCTCAGAAGAATTTCAGCGATAGTACAGAAAGTAACTGAATAACTTCCACCAGCTTCTCCTAATGTTAACCTCTCATAACACAGGTTTTTAATGTTTTTTTTTTCCTTTTTGTAGTTCATCTCTCATTTTTGGGTATTTGGCACTCAAGGACACTGGAAGCATGAACTCATCAAACCATATTGACCAGGAATCTGGCCCAGGAATCTTCCCATTGACTAACCATTTAATCATCCACCCATTCATTCAATAAGTATTTATTAAGCACTTATTTTGTTTCAAATACTATTCTAGGCACAGAAGTTATAGCAGTGATAAAAATGAGCAAAAATTCCTGCTCTGTGCTGTTAAAATGTTAGTACTAGAGACAGAAACTAAAGATTAAAATGGTAAAATATGCAGTGTAATATATTGTGGTGAGTAAGTACTGAAGTGAAAAAGCATGGAAAGAGGATTAGAAGTATTGGGGGCAGGTAGGGATGTTCAGTTCAGTTCATTTCAGTCACTCAGTCATGTCTGACTCTTCGCGACCCCATGAATTACAGCACACCAGGCCTCCCTTTCTATCACCAACTCCCAGAGTTCACTCAGACTCACGTCCATCGAGTCGGTGATGCCATCCAGCCATCTCATCCTCGGTCGTCCCCTTCTCCTCCTGCCCCCAATCCCTCCAGCATCAGAGTCTTTTCCAATGAGTCAGCTCTTCGCATGAGGTGGCCAAAGTACTGGAGCTTCAGCTTCAGCATCATTCCTTTCAAAGAAATCCCAGGGTTGATCTCCTTCAGAATGGACTGGTTGGATCTCCTTGCAGTCCAAGGGACTCTCAAGAGTCTTCTCCAACACCACACTTCAAACTTTTGTTTACCAACATTCAACCACATTTTCCAAATAAACCATTGAGCATTATTTTAACACTCTATGTGTTGTAAACAAAAGATTTTTTATTCATTATTATCCTCAAAATGGCTTAATTGGTGAATAAGCTGTGTATTATGTTCCAAAAATAGAATTATAGAATAAAGTGATACTCTATATTAAACACTGGTATGCTATATCACATATATGCAAACAAATGTAAATGTAAACATATCTATATCTAGGAATACATAAGTAGAGATACATATGATACGGAGACAGATATAGCCACCTATACACAGAGATATAGATATAAAAATAGATATAATTGGTATATTTAAAAGTTTTAACTTGATTATCATTATTGAAGTTACAAGTCATTTCTCCTCATGTGATTCAGAGAGATACTGAGGTGCATAGGGGTGAATTGCCTCTTAGGAAAACATTAAGCCAGTAGCAGAATCAAATCTAAATTGGTCTTCCCAATACCTAGCATGGTGATCCTTTCTGAGGTTCCCTTTTTATTCAGGAACTTTCTATTAAGGCTCTTTACATTGCTTAATTAACATATATTTTAAAAGTCTGAAAAAGAAAGTAGGTGTTACTGATAAAACATGGACTCATTTGAATGTCAAATAATCAAATACTTTTTGAAATGTTCTCTGCTTTTAACAGCCCCGTGGGACTCATTTTGCCACATTATTCTTCAAAGTAATGTGTCCTAATTGCATGTGAAATGTTACACTGCATTAGTATGAAGGTATAATCAATAAATGGCCAGTTCATTCAGTATTTTGAAGACTCTGCAGAATGGAAGGTCATGCCTGATGAGAATACAATAGCAAGAGTGTCACCAAGTGATTCCAGCAATTCCACAGTAATTAGAGTATTACTTTTACTAGATGCAGTGCTTAACTTGCTTACTACCTAAAAAAATTTAGTATCAAACTCTTCTTGCTTTAAATATTTTATCATCATTCCAATTCCTAACTGAACTGTAAAATCAGTACCTCACTATAAATGTCCTTGAAGTGTAGTCCATTTTGAGTCTATGAGAGCAGTGAGTATATACCTTTCAACAAGTGATGCTGTAAGACACAACTTAAGAGGCATACAGTCAAATTTCTAACAATTTTTTCAATTAAAAAAAATCAGCAGAGTGCTGAATTCATTATGATAGGTCGCAATGAATACTGCAGCCAACAAATTTAAAAAGTTAGAAATAATAAAAATAATGATAAAACATAGTAATGATTGTTCAGTTCAGTTCAGTCACTCAGTCGTGTCTGACTCTGTGACCCCATGAATCGCAGCACACCAGGCCTCCCTTTCTATCACCAACTCCCAGAGTTCACTCAGACTCACGTCCATCGAGTCGGTGATGCCATCCAGCCATCTCATCCTCGGTCGTCCCCTTCTCCTCCTGCCCCCAATCCCTCCAGCATCAGAGTCTTTTCCAATGAGTCAGCTCTTCGCATGAGGTGGCCAAAGTACTGGAGCTTCAGCTTCAGCATCATTCCTTTCAAAGAAATCCCAGGGTTGATCTCCTTCAGAATGGACTGGTTGGATCTCCTTGCAGTCCAAGGGACTCTCAAGAGTCTTCTCCAACACCACAGTTCAAATGCATCAATTCTTCGGTGCTCAGCTTTCTTCATAGTCCAACTCTCACATCCATACGTGACCACAGGAAAAACCATACCTTGACTAGACGGACCTTAGTCGGCAAAGTAATGTCTCTGCTTTTGAATATGCTATCTAGGTTGGTCATAACTTTCCTTCCAAGGAGTAAGTGTCTTTTAATTTCATGGCTGCAGTCACCATCTGCAGTGATTTTGGAGCCCCCAAAAATAAAGTCTGACACTGTTTCCACTGTTTCCCCATCTATGTGCCATGAAGTGATGGGACCAGATGCCATGATCTTCGTTTTCTGAATGTTGAGCTTTAAGCCAACTTTTTCACTCTCCTCTTTCACTTTCATCAAGAGGCTTCGGCATTAAATATAAAGCTTGGGGAAGTCTCCGCTGGGAAGGACAATTGAGTGAAGACCCAAAGAGGTGCTGTCATGAGGCATGTAGATATCTGGGGGAAGAGATCAGCCCTCAGAATAACCTGAAGAACTGGACACTAGAGCCCCAAGGAAACTGAAGCTCAGAGGAATTAAATAACTTGCCCTTGTACAGAAGTAGTAAGTGAGGGAACTGTGATTTGGACCCAGGTCTTCCTGACCCCAGAACTTGTGTTCTTCTCTGGTTGACTAAGCACAGATTTACAAAGAGACACACATCCCTTCAAAGGTGCATTCTGGTCCTTTCACTCACGTAACTTAGTGCTAAACCATGGTGTTCTCATAAACCTTTCAAGAAAACTCTAGATCTATTTACGGACTGCTTGAAGTTTTTCAACACAGTGTTTTCACTGAACTAGCTGAGCTTCATAAAATATGACTTTGACTTTTGTAGCCATTGGTCCAGAGCTTTGAGTGGTCATGGCCAGCCCAGAAGGTAGCCTGTGCCTCTGTTTAGGGAAGCTCATTTGTCAGCTCCTGCACTAATAGGAAAGCTAATAACTCTTCCCAAGATGTTTGTTCTTATTTTCCTAACTTTGGGTACTCATATCATCCTCTTCTATCAAAATATATTGGGGAAAATGAGCCCTTATGAACAAACTCTACTAGCTTTTATGAAGCAGAGAAATAGACAGTTTATATTACAAAACAGTTTGATTACAGAGAATCTTGAAGGACAAGAGCACCTATATTTGTTCTTTAGGAAGAATGTAATAATAACAACCTGTTCCCAGGTGGAGGTCTTGTGGAGTCATTTTATTGTTTGTGGGACTATCCTGGACTGTTTAAATGCAGATGATTCCTGAGCCTAACTTTTATAAATTGGATTCAGGTCTCTCAGATGACAAAGAATGTGCTTGTTCATCACTTACCCATCCTACAAGTAGCCATTCTTTGGTCCAGAAGGTCAAATGCAGATCCCTCCTGAGGGAACTAGTGGCTTCTCCAGGGTCAGCCCCAGCCTCCATCAGGAGTTCTGCCACTCCCTATCCCTTGCTCTTTCCTCCTCACCCTTATCATCTCATGTACACATGCTCTGACCACTCACACTACTTCTTATTTCTTTGAATTTCCCCAAGATAGTTTTGATCTAATGAGTCCCTTGGAAAGCTTTTTCTCTCACCATGCACCTTGCCTCTTGTTCATGACCCTATTCAGTCAGGGCTTATATTCCATAAGTCTTCCTAAATCCTCCAGTTAGAATGAATCCTCCCTTTTCTGTGCTTCCATAGTTTGAAAGAAAAAGGAGAGGGACAGGATAAGAAAGACAGGAATTGGGGAGGAGAAGAGGAAAAAGAGAAGGAGGAGAGAAGATGCAGAAGGCCAGGGAGGGAAAATGGAGAAGAAGAGGAAGGATGGGGAGAGGGGGGAGAGGAAGGAGTATCACTGTGATGGATCTTAACATGGCTTGCCCTCCGTAGGTTCAAAAGGATAATTTTTATCTTTCTGTCCCTCTGAGGCCCAGCACTGTATTTTACACTAGAAGATATTCACTAAATTCTTATTGACTCAGTAGATGAGGTTCATTAGCAATTAGCACATGGATGATTACTGTGAAATAAGTGAAGTTCTACTCAAGTGCTGGAAATCATAGGTGTCCTAAGTAGATTAAATGATGCTGCAACAATCTTGCCTATATATTTATATACTTGGCTAGAAATTCCTTGGTTTTTTATTTCCTTTTCACATTTAAATTTTTACCCTAAAGTATGGATCAAATCTAGTTAAATTTTTTAAAAGTCATTGGTAAGTAAGCTCTACACTCTTGCTGAGGTTGTGGAACACACCAGGATTTAGAATCATAAGCATAGATTATCACTATGTTATCACTTCCATCCATTGCCAAATTGATAAATCTTTCTTTTACTTTTTTAATTTTTATTGATGTATAGTTTATTTATTAGGACATCCCTGGTGGCTCAGATGGTAAAGAATCTGCCTGCAGAGCAGGAGACTTGGGTTCGATCCCTGTGTCAGGAAGATCCTCTGGAGAAGGGAATGGTTACCCACTCCAGTATTCTCGAGGGCTGTTCTATCTATATATTTTTGTGCCAGTACTATTTTGTTGATTGTAGCTTTTGTAGCATAGCCTGAAATTCTTCTTTTCTCAGACTTGCTTTAGCTATTCAGGGTCTTTTGTGGTTCCATACAAATTTAAAAATTATTTGTTCTAGTTCTGTGGAAAATGCCATTAATAATTTCATAGGGATTGCATTAAATCTATACATTGCCTTGGGTAGTATAGTCATTTTAACAGTATTACTAAATCTCCCTTTTATTGAAACAGTTCTGTTTTCGAAAACAAATATGTCTCCTCCCATTCCCTAAAATGTGGACAATACCTCTCTCAAAGGCTTCTATACATCTTAGATTAGATAGTATATTACGGACAGTAACACAAAGACTAACTCAATAAGTACAAAATAAATGATTCCCTCTCCTAAGTTACTGTCAGTACAGAGCTGTTCTCAGTGGACTCATTTGTAGCTTCTGTACCCAAAAGGTCAGATGCCATCCTAGGCATGAACAAGCCAGGCAAAACTGTTCTGTGGTTGCTCATGTCTTGAAGGTATCTGACTATTTCTGAACTTGATCAAAGTGATCACCTCTTTCTCCCATTGGTTCTTTCCTTTCCCAATTGAGCAAGGATATATAGGCTTTGGTGGTAGCTCTTCCCACCTCTGAGGAGACCAGCTTATTTCTATATAGTCCTTCAGAGAAAGTACAGTGATGGCATTCTGGGTATAATCTTTTAAATTTGCATTTTGAAATAATTTCAGACTTATAAAAAAAAAGTTTCAGAATTAGAACAAAGAATATCTAAATTTTACTCTAATTCCTCAAATATTAACTTTCTTCCAAATAGCCATTGTATAACTGTCAAATTTATGAGAGGAACGTTAATACAATGTTTAGTATCTAATTCAGGGGCTTAATGAAAAAGTCTCCAGTTGTTCCACAGATGTCTATTTTTCTGGCCTAGTGTCCAAACAGGTTGAATTTTATTGCCATATCTACACGATCTCCTTTAATATAAAATACTTCCTGAGTCATTCTTTGACTTGATACTTGGTGTGGCTCAGCAGTAAAAAATCTACCTGGAATGCAGGAGCCACAAGAGACAGACTTCAATCCTTGGGTAGGGAAGATCCCCTGGAGGGAGGCATGGCAACCCACTCCAGTATTCTTGCCTGGAGAATCCCATGGACAGAGGAGCCTGGCAGGATAGAGTCCAGAAGGTCATAACAAGTTGGATAAGACTGAAACAACTTAACATGCACACACACAGGCACGCACACTAACAAGGAAATTTCCCTTCTCATCATTCATTCCTTCTTCCATTCATATATTCATTTATTATTATCAATATGAGCTCATTGACTCTTATTTTAGTCTTTGATTATCATCTATTACATTCACTATTTTGTGGCTAACACTACCCCAGACTTGGTCATCTGGAGCCATTTCAAGTTGACTCTTGAATCCCTTTGACAAATTCTTACCTCTTACATTGTTTTGCCTTCTGAGAGTTGTGTTGAGATTATATTGATATAGATCAGAAAAATAAAACAGCTCTGATCCACCCCAGTGAATTTAAGTGGCTCTGTTGATAACACTGCCCTTCCAAGGACTGTGATTTAGCTGTGCCCAAAGGCTGTTCTATATACCTTGTATGTAAGTATTATTTAGATGGTGTTTGCGTATACATCTGGTTTTTTCACTACTTCTATGTGGTCTGCCATTACTGCCTCTCCATTGGTAGTTTCTCTGAAATCTGACAACACAATTCCCTGTGGCCTCTTGGGCTCTAAACCACGCTCTTTCTGCATCATTCTGGCACTGGATTCTATTTAATTAACATTTGATTTTGCCTTGCAAGACCCTGATATACATTAGGAGGTCACCACCCAGCCATTTATCTTTTAAAGTAACTGGGCTGGTTATTTTTTTTAAAGTTCCATCAGGTTAAAACAGTTAGCAATTTTTCTCCTTGCAGTGTCCCTTCATCCTGGACCAGACGGATAATAGATCAGTGTAGGTTCAGATGCCTTGCAACATTAGTCATCAATTAGGTTTAAACCGGCACTGTAATATATCATTTATCTTGCCTGCCATGGTTCTTCTGAACATTTAATTTTTTAAGGCCTCTTAGGTTTTTGTTTTTTTTTTCTTTCTAACTGGCCTTCTGCCTCTCTCCTTTGTCTCCGACATAGTCATCTCCTTAAGGAACAATAAAAATTAGATTTGTTTGACCTGCTCTCAGGGTTTGTTTCAGCAAGATGGATTTTAATAGCTTTGACTGGTTGGGCAGACAGCTTTTATGTAATATTCCAGACATTTACGCACTGTCTTCACTCAGCCCTGAGCAGGTGTGTATATGAGAGGATGTGTCTGGGTGCCACTAAAGAGCTCCTTACTATTCCTTTCACATCAGATAATCCTCTGGGAAATTGCTTACTCCTAGATACAGTGGGCATCTCATTAAAAGCTCAGGTCATTGGCATGTCTTTCTCATCCTAATAATGTTTTCCTAATCTCCTGCATTCAGCATGTATTGCATTGTTAATGTTAAAAGGATGCTCTTTGTTTGATGGGGAGCTTTCTAAATAGATTTGGATTGTAATGAGAGTCTCTCAATTTTTTCTAGGTGTGCAACAACACCTTTCTGTGAATATTTTAATTGAGGGATGGGTCAGTTTCTCACTGCAAGGTAGATTGAGGTCATGACAAGAGCAAGAGTTTGAGGCCACACACATTAGGGTTTGAATTATGACCCAGCACTTTATTAAGTGAACTGCTCTGTGACTCGAACTGGTGACCCTATCTTTCTGAGTCTCAGTGTCCATCCGACTAGAATAATGATATGACCTATATCACAATGTGTCACCAGTTTTCAGTGAAAGTGTGGAAGACTTGGAGTGTCTGACACAAGATCAGGAATTTTTTTCTTAGCATCACTAAATTTAGCTTTTTGTATGCAGGTAAGGATAGTATTTATTCAATATTCATGCCATGGATATTTACTGAATATAAACTTGGTACCAACACTCTTCCAGACAGGGGAATCAGCAGTGAACAAAGCAGACAAAGATTCAGACCTCGTGGAGGCTAAATTCTAGTGGAGGAGACCAATATTGAACAAGGTGGATAAATAAAATGCATGGGATGTTAGATAGTGCTAAGCACTGCAGAGGGAAAGATGAAGCAGAGTTGTTGAAAAGATTAAATAAGATGACATGTAAAATGTTCCTGTCCAGTGTCTGGTGCATAATCAATTATCCATTAATAGTAGTCATTCATATCAATCATTTATTCATTATTTCACACATTTATTCAATATCTGTTGAAACCACATTTCAAACTAGGCACAGATGTTGTAATTCAGATATACTTCTGGAACTTTTAGGCACTAAATTCATTTATTCATTCTCACATTTTTTGAACTCCTGTGTTACCCAAGGCCTTTGGCTTAGTGCTGGGATCTGGAGATGAATAATGTAGGTCCTTGTCCTCAAGATACTCAGAGTCTTATGGAGTCTTAACTATGAAGCCAAAGAGCTGAGAAAAGAAATTTGGCAGGGGCCTAGAAAGAGGTTGGATTTGGAATGGTACCATAGAAGAAAGGAAGAAAGCAGGTTAAGACTTCTAGCTTGCTGTGATCAGGCTTCTGGTAATACTTACAATTTCTTGATGCTGATGGTAATGTCCTTCGATGCCCCAAGCTCTTAGACAACCCCCTCCAGCATCTCAGGTCTTTCTCTGAACCACCTCTGAAGCTTATCTATATCTCAGTGAGAGCAGAGCATAGGTGTAAGGTGGAACTCAAGCCCACATGCTCTGCTGTTAGACAACCCTCAGCTTCTGCTGGAAGAACTATGAATTACAGGCTGAATTGGCATTTCTTGTGCTGGGGAAAAAACATCACTGGAGAAAATAAATAAAATGAATCAAGAATTTTTACTTTATTTTAGTATATTAACATGACTCAGTTTTAATCTTAACCCTACCAAGAATGTGTTGTTTACATGTGGGCTCTGAAAAATGCAGGGGTTCAATTAAATAAACTTCTGGCTCCAAAAATAATTCTACAAAATGAGTTAATTGAATCCCTTTATTCTCATTCACAGAGTGTTCATTTAACTATCCATTTGTTCATTATTTTTTCATTCAACTAGGTTTTTGAGTGTCTTTTCTGCCAGTCACTGTGCTTTAAGACATAATACAATAAAACATGGTTCCAGTCTCAAAAAATTGACTCTCTGGAGAGGGTTTGTCAGAGATTTTTAAAATTCTCTTTTACTTTACTAGACATAATAATAATAATAACAGTATATTTCTCCCTCAACATTACTGTATAGAATAATAACCCTGTGAGTGACACAGGACAAGTATTAGCCCCCTTTGTTCCCATTCTAAAGGGAAAGAAATCAAGGCATTGAAAACTCTAGTGAGACTAGCAGAGGCTCATTACACACCAGGTACTAGACTAGCAAGGCTGCTAGTAATACAGTAGTGAACAAGTGATCAACCATCCAGACTTGCCTGACACTGTTTAGTTTTAAAACTGAAAAATCTTGCATCCTAACACCAGGATGCAGCCAGGGCAGCTGATCCCATAAGTTATCCTATAAAATTGTACCCCATCACAAGACACTAATCGTCCTGCCAGGAATGTGAAATGAAGTTCAGTATGATTTTATTGATTTGAATTTAAACAAATGGAAATCATGACAGAAATATTTATTTGCCTAGAGACCTGAAATATGCCTTGTTCTTTTCCTCATGACCCTCAGTTTAGATAACTACTAAACAGATAGGAGACATCTACTTCATGGAGAAACCAGTGATAATAGGAGACAGTGATATTATGATGTTGCAGAGGACCAATTTAGGCCCCTTCCCTTCACTGTCTTGAGTGTTGAATAAAGAGCACAGGGACTGCAGGCTGTCTTTGAAGGATGTATTACTTAGGGTATCTTTGACAAGTAGTTTTACTTTGGGGGATGGGGGTTGATGGGGAGACAAAATTCCGTGAATGCTATCAGCCATGAATGAATCACTTTACATTCCATAAACTCTACCCTTCTTGAAGCAGAGCGCTTCCTGTCTCTAGTTACTTTTAAAGACAGCCTTATGCAGGTCATTTCATTGAGTGAAGAGAGTGGTGGATTGAGGATCAGGGAAAACTCAGGCCCTTCATATAATTTGAAACCTTAGGCTAGCGCATTTCTCTCCTGAAGTCTCAACATTTCCACCTGGAAAGAAGCACAGACACACCTGCCTTTCTGAAGAGACCAAGAAATAAAGAGGTGCCCCCCACACTCCTTGCAAAATGTCCTGAAATCTCGCTTCATGATTAGACTGTTCAGTTTTAATCAACAAATAATCCTGGCCCTGGTACTAAATCATGGGTTATGCTGGGCAAATCACATATCTTTTCTGATTTATTTCCTTATCTGAAACTTGGGGAATTGCATTCCTATAACAAAATGTTGTTGTAAGGATTAGAGACAACATTAAGTAGAACCCCCAGCATAGCACTGAACCCTGGGTGGGGTAATAAGATGTTGTGAGACCTTGCATTGGACCTGAAAGGTGTTTATATTGTTACTACACAAAACACCTATTTTCATCAAAATTGTACTCATGTTTATCCAAAAATTTCTTTTCTGGAGCAAATTCTATTGAGCCAGTTTATAATTTTGATTGAATTTCTATACAGCACCATTCACTATTTCTGAGTGTCCTATTTACATTTTATTAGAATCAAATATTTCTTTGTTAGTTGTAAACTGAATATTATACTACAATCATCATTTTCTCCATATCATATTGATCTGATAATAGCTTCTGACACTGCCAGTTTTCTTTTGTAAACATTAATTCTATAAAATTCACTTTGAAAATCTATTTTTTCTACCAGGTTCGATGCATGATACTGGATGCTTGGGGCTGGCGCAGTAAGACGACCCAGAGGGATGGTATGGGGAGGCAGGAGGGAGAGGGGTTCAGGATGGGGAACACGTGTATACCTGTGGCAGATTTGTGTTGATGTATGGCAAAACCAATGCAATATTGTAAAGTAATTAACCTCCAATTAAAATAAATAAATTTATATAAAAAAAGAAAATCTATTCTTACTTAAGAAGAGTTGATATTTCTATTAACTGATAGCCATAGTTATACTATGTGTGGTTTTATCATTATCAACTGTGTTTTTGCTAGTTATTTTTACCAGTGGTGTTCATTAAGAATTAACCAGCATAAATCAATTATACTTCAATTAAAAAAAAAAAGAATCGACCAACAATTGAACATAAAAGACTGAGAAAATCAATGGTATCTGTGTTTTCTTTTTTAAAAGCAAAGGAGAAAGGACATTAGTATAGCAGAGGTCATCCAGTATGATGGGATCCCCTGGTGGCTCAGAGAGTAAAGAGTCTGCCTGCAATGCAGGAGACCTGAGTTTGATCCCTGGGTTGGGAAGATCTGCTGCAAATTTGAAAATGACAACCCACTCCAGTATTCTTGCCTGGAAAATACCATGGATGGAGGAGCCTAGCGGGCTACAGTCCACATGGTCGCAGAGAGTCAGACACGACTGAGCAACTTCACTGTCTTTCAGGCAGAATGAGTCAGAGTCAAGATGGGGCCAAAGCATCTAATTTCTCTCCTGATCCCTCCCTCATCCCACCTCGCCAGGCCTGAGCTCCTGACCTTGGTCTTTGCCTGAGCCCCACCTGAACTGGCCTTATTCTTTAATTATGAAGTACTGGAGCAAAGGGCTACACTGAAGGGCTTTGTAAGCTTGTCAGTTTTCCCATTCACTTATGCTCACTGCCAGCCTTCTCCCCACTTCACTAGCTCATCTCAGCAGGGCTTGCACCCGGATCTGGAAAAAACTAGTTTTAGCGAAACTCTTGTTTTGAACAAAAATTTATCTTGAGGAGTGAAAGAGATACCATTGATAATGAACTTCAGCTTGATACCCGACGGGGCAGGCCCTTGATATGTAAACTTTGTTCCTCTACCCTTGTGTTCTGGTTCCTTCCTTCTTAGGGAGAGAATGTAGCCCAATGAATGGGAATGGGCTCGGAAATCAACTGAGCTGGGTTAGAATCTTCTCCCATTTTTTTTTTTTTTCTGTATGTTCTTCTGTGAGTTATTTGGTTTTTTTTAGCTTCAGTTTCATTAACAATAAAATGGGAGAAAAATATCACTTTTAACATTGTTATGGAGATTTAATGACAATTTATGTGAAACAGTCATCTAGACACTGAGAATATGTGATGAACACATGCCCTTGTCTACATACAGTTTAGGGGGAGACCCAACCTGTCACAAATAAGGATCCAATTGATAAATTTTTACAGTCATGATGACTGTAGTGAAAGAGGTGCTATAAGGGCAAATAAGAAAATCTCATCTCATTGAAGGTTGGTTGGGAGCATCATTGAAGAGGCACACATGATGGTTATGCCATGTTTCCGTGTGTGTGCAAGTGTGTGTGTGCGCACGCGCACATGTGTGTGTGTGTAACCAGTGATTACAAGTAGAGTCTTTATAAGGCATTCATAATCTTGAATCCTGGCTTATAAGTGAATTTTAGTAAAGTACTAAATTTTGTAAATCTCAGTTTCTCATCTGTAAAATGAGGATCATAACATATTTACCATGTAGAGCTGGCCTGAGGATTGTCCTCCCCTTTCTCCACATCTCTTAACTTTATTGAATGCTTTCTGTGTGCTGGGCACCATATACTTAATATGAATAATATCATGAAATTGGGACTATTAATATCCTGCAAAAACTGAGGCAACCAGAAGTTGGGCAAATTGTCCGGAGTCATACATCATGATAGAGTAAGATATAGTTTCAACCCAAAAATCTGACTCGTAAGGCTGTGTACTTTGCATGCACTGATCATATGGAGAGAGAGTCTAATACTTGCGTCTTTTCTATGTAATTATCATTGGGCTCATTTTCCACAAAAAGAACATAGGAATGTTCTTTCCTCTCATCCATTTCCCCAAGACCCCTTGCTCACAATAACTGCTCTGTAAGTGCATCTTGAATAGATGAGTAAGCTGGGCCTGGCAAAGGCAGCTTTGTTT
Source organism: Aepyceros melampus (assembly GCA_006408695.1). Classification (NCBI taxonomy): domain Eukaryota; kingdom Metazoa; phylum Chordata; class Mammalia; order Artiodactyla; family Bovidae; genus Aepyceros; species Aepyceros melampus. Next base: position 87,168 of record SJXQ01006344.1, on the reverse strand, counting down.
TAGACCAGGTGGGTAGAGGTGGGAAGGGAGTAAAGACCCACACCCCTCCCCAGCACATTCAGAAAGGCTTTCAACACCCTTGATTGCTATGTGCTCTGACAAATGCATAAAATATGGTTCCCTTCCAGCTGTTCACTCCATTCATTTCTGGAGAGGTGCCAGCCACCTATTTGATCAGCTTTGAGCAGGAGTAAGGTAGTTAAGGCTGAGCAGGGCGCAGTCGGTTGATAAAAGGGTAAATATTTTATAAACTGTATGGTAAATAATGTACACATTCAGAGAAACAAGGTGAATCTTTTATAGGTCTCAGTCCCTGTTAAGTCTGGAATTAAATGCCAGTGCTGGAAGAAATAAATGCTAGTCTTAAATCTCCCTACCTTACAGAGAGTCAAAGGCTTGCTCTTAAGCCCAGGATAAGAAGTTCTGTCTCTGTTCCCCGCTGCTGAATTGCTCAAATTGTGGTATCTTTCCTACAAGAAAAAAAGGTCCAAGGACTTCCCTAGCAGTTATAAAACCCCATGTTTCCAACGCAGGGGGCATGGGTTCAGTCCCTGATCGGGACCTAAGATCCCATGTGCTCAGTGGCATGGCCAGAAAATTTCAAAAGAAAAGAAAAAAGGTCCATTTCCTTATCCCAGTGCCTTATATAAAGATACACACACACACACACAAACATTTCTTTACCAACATTTTTATTTTTATATAATTTTTTGGATTAAGTGTCTACTGTGAGCTGTATTCTTACATGTAGGAGATTTTATCCTCACAGAAACTCCAGTGAGATGCACAGAGTAGGTTCATATACATATTGGAATTTCATTTATGCTTGTTGGGAGCCTGTCTTGTGCCAGGTCCTCTTCTGGGTAATGGGTATCCTAAGTCTGGAGTATAGAGTCTGATGGTAAGAGATAAATAATAAACAAGAGTTTCAGATGGGAATAAACCTAGTGGAAAAAAATGAAACAGAGTGAGAGGAACAGCAAGTGCTAAAGGAGAGGTCTTACTCGTAAGATGGCATTTGGTAAGAATGTTCCTATAATTTCACAGTATTGTAGAGAATGTTATATTGTGTGGGCCACACCAAGACCAAGGTATTCATTTCCCTGGCTTCTGGAAGCTGCTGGTGGCTCCCACCTGCACCTCTCCCCTGGAACTGCCCCTCAACAAAGGAGCTACCTGGATCACATTTTGCCCCTACTGTCTAGGGGCAGTTCACATCCAATGCAGAGTTACAAAGACCTGACCCCTTGTCTCAGTGGGGGCTAACTCAATGGGCATCCTGGCAGGCAGTGAGGGCGATGTGTAGAGCCCTGGTAGCCCTGGCAGTATAACTGTTAACACTTCAATTAGCAGTGAATGAGAGACCAGTGGAAAGGAATGCACTAGCTATGCTGTATCTCAGCCATTTAAGAGATTTAAAGGAAAAAGTAATTATAAAAACAATGGAATCAGATGGTTGAGTGTAATTAACACATTGGAAAGACATATGAAAGGCTGGGGTGATTAATCACCAATTTATGGCAAAATGTGAAAGTCAGCGGTCCGTCCTCCTTGGCAGCATACAGACAGACTCCCATGTAATGCAAGCAGAGGGCAGAAAAAAAAAAAAAAATCTGAGTCTCAGTCCCAGAACTTAATTATAACAATAGCAGAACTCTCTTTAGAGAAGATTGAATTCTCAACTACAGTGAACTAGCTAAACCACCTTCGAGTTCATTGATTCTGATCATCAGCAGAAAGTAGAGCTGCTATTATATGAGGGAGGGATCAGTTTGACACCCAGGGAATCACAGGGGCACCATTTGATACTCCTGTAACCAATTTTGAGAGTAAATAGACAGGAAGAACATGATGGCAGGGTTTCAGACTTCATAGGTGAGAATCTGGATTACCCTCTATCTTCCCATGTAAACCATCTAGATTAGCAGAGGCTCTAGAAAATATGAGGGATACAGATGGGTAAGGAGAGGGAAATGATGCAAATCTGTTGCCTCCAGGAGGCCAACTGCAGTGGCAGAGACTAGTTCATTCTACTAATTTTCCCCTTGCAAGTTTCCCTGGGAAAAGAAAACAGACTCCAAGAGGAGCTATTCAGTTGAGTTGAACTTATTATTCAAAGCACATAGAGTTGAATGGTACAGCTGTAGCACTATACCCCCAGATCATACACTCATTCTCCCAGCTCTCAGGTGTCTGATGAGCTTCCAAACTGGTGGATTTTTGGAGGGGGAAGGGACCATGGGCTGAGTGTAAGAAGGAAGACACCTAATCAGTCAAATTGCCACCATCCCTTGGATCATAGACAGAACAAAGGGATTGCAGAGAAACACCTACTTCTGCTTCATTGACTATACTAAAGCCTTTGACTGTGTGGATCACAACAAACTGTGGAAAATTCTTAAAGAGATGGGAATACCAGACTACCTTACCTGTCGACTGAGAAACCTGCATGCACGCCAAGAAGCAACAGAACCAGACATGGAACAATGGACTGGTTCAGAATTGGGAAAGGAGTATGCCAAGGCTGTATATTATCACCCTGCTTATTTAACTTATGGAGAAGGCAATGGCAACCCACTCTAGTACTCTTGCCTGGAAAATCTCATGGACGGAGGAGCCTGGTAGGCTGCAGTCCATGGGGTCACATAGAGTCGGACACGACTGAGCAACTTCACTCACTTTTCACTTTCATGCATTGGAGAAGGAAATGGCAACCCACTCCAGTGTTCTTGCCTGGAAAATCCCAGGGATGGCGGAGCCTGGTGGGCTGCCGTCTATGGGGTCACACAAAGTCGGACACGACTAAGTGACTTAGCAGCAATATTTAACTTATTGTAGAATACATCATGCAAAATGCTGGGCTGGATAAATCACAAGCTAGAATCAAGATTGCTAGGAGAAATATCAACAACTTCAGATATGCAGATGATACCACTCTAATGGCATAAAGTGAAGAAAAATTAAAGAGCCTCTTGATGAGGATAAAAGAGCAGAGTGAAAAAGCTGGCTTAAAACTCAACATTCAAAAAACTAAGACCATAACATCTGGTCCCATCACTTCATGGCAAATAGATGGAAAATAGGGGAATAGGGGAAATGGCAAATAGGGAGAAAAGTGGAAATAGTGACAGATTTTCTTTTCTTGGGCTCCAAAATCAATGCAGATGGTTACTACAAACCATGAAATTAAAAGACACTTGCTCTTTGGAAGAAAAGTTATGACAAACAAAGCATTTTAAAAATCAGAGACATCACTCTGCCAACAAAAGTCTGTGTAGTCAAAGCTATGGTTTTTCCAGTAGTCATGTACAGATGTGAAAGTTGAACCATCAAGAAGACTGAGCAAAAAAAAAAAAAAAGAAGACTGAGCACTGAAGAACTGATGCTTTGGAACTGTGGTGCTGGAGAAGACTTTTGAGAGTCCCTTGGATATCAAGGAGATAAAACCAGCCATTCCTAAAGGAAATCAACCATGAATACCATTGGAAGGACTGAGGCTGAAACTGAAGCTCCACCCTTTAGCCACCTGATGCGAAGAACTGACTCATTGGTAAAAACCCTGATGCTGGGAAAAATTGAAGTCAGGAGGAGAAGGGGGTGACAGAGGATGAGATAGTTGGATGGAATCACCGACTCGATGACATGAGTTTGAGCATACTCTGAGAGATTGTGAAGGATAGGGAAGCCTGGCATGCTGCAGTCCATGGAGTCTCAGAGTTGGACAGGACTTAGTGACTAAACAACAGCAATCGATCTCCAGTCCTGTTGCAGTGATGCAAGAATGTAGTGGAGGAAACAGCCACTGCTTGAAAGACTCACTGAATGTGGTTAATCAATTCCTATGTTTAACAACGACAACAACAACAACAACCCAGGATATGGGATGGGATGGATATAAGAGTTTGAATTACTAAAAGTCCCAGAATAGATTTGCAGTAGATATGGGGTTTGAACTCAAAGATTTTATTTTCTGTATTGAGGTATGATTGCTAAGCAATATTATATACATTACAGGTGTACAGTATAGTGAGTCACAATTTTTAAAGGTTACACTTCATTTGTAGTCATTATAAAGTTTTGGCTGTATTCCCTGTGTTGTACAATATATCCCTGTAATTTATTTTATACATAATAGTTTGTACCTCTTAATCCCCTACGTCTAATGTAGCCTCTCCTCCCTCACTCTCCCCACTAGTAACCACTAGTTTTTTCTCTATTTCTATGAGTCTGTTTCTTTATTGTTATAATCACTACTTTGTTTCATGTTTTAGATTCCACATATAAGTGATATCATACAGTCTTTGTCTTTCTCTGACTTACCTCACTTAGCATAATACTGTCCAATGCTTCCCTGATGTCTCAATGGTAAAGAATCTGCCTGCCAATGCAGGACACACTGGTTCAATCCCTGGTCTTGGGATATTCGACATGCCACAGAGCAACAAAACCTGTGCACTACAACTACTGAGCATGTGCTCTAGAGTCCAGGAACAACAGCTACTGAACCCATACACCACAAGTTCTAAAGTGCACACACCCTAGAGCCCATGCTCTGCAACAAGAGAAGCCACCCCAATGAGAAGCCTGCACAACACAGCAAGAGAATACTCCCCACGCTTCACAACTAGAGAAAAGCCCATGCAACAGCAAAGACTCAGCACAGCCAAAAATAAATAAATAAACAAAATTATTAAAAAATACCATCCAGGTCCTTCCATGTTGTTGCAAATGGTGAAAATTCATTCATTTTTGTGGCTGAATAGTATTCCATTGTGTGTGTGTGTGTGTGCATATTATGAATATATATGTATATATTGCTTATATATCTTGACAATTATAAATAATGCTCCATGAACATTGGAGTACATGTATCTTTTTCAGTTAGTGTTTTTGTTATTTTTGGATATAAACTCAGGGGTGGAATTGCTGGGTCATATGTTAGTTATATTTTTGAGAAGTCTTCATATTGTGTTCCACAGTGACTGTACCACCAACAGTATACAAGGGTTCCCTTTTCTTAAAAACTTTTGTTATTTGTGTTTTTGATGATAGCCATTCTGACAGGTGTGAGGTGATATCTCACCATGGTTTTGATTTGCATTTCCCTGATAATTAGTGATGTTGAACATCTTTTCATGTGCTTATTGGCTATCTGCATTTTGTCTTTGGAAAAATGTCAATTTGGGTCTTCTGCACATTTTTAAGTCAGATGTTTTTATATTGAGTTGTATTAGCTATTTATGTATTTTGGATATTAACCCCTTATTGGTCATATCATTTGCAACTACTTTTCCTTTGATATACTGAGTTTGATTAGGTCCCATTTGTTTATTTTGCTCTTATTTCCTTTGCTTTAAAAGACAGATCCAGAAAAACATTGCTATGATTTCTATCAGAGACTGTTCTGCCTGTGTTTCCCTTTAGGAGTTTTTATAGTTTTCAGTCTTATATTTAGGTCGTTAATCCATCTTGTGTTTATTTTTGCATATGGTGTTAGAGAATGTTCTGATTTCATTCTTTTACGTGTAGCTGTCCAGTTTCATCAGCACACTTGAAGAGATGATTGTTTTTTCATTGGATTTCCTGGTCTCCTTTGTCATAGATTAATTGACCAACAGTGTGTGGAATTATTTCCGGGCTCTCTCTTCTGTTCTGTTGATCTTTGTGTCTGGTTTTGTGCCAGTGCCATACTATTATGGTGACTGTAGCTTTGTAATGTAGTCTGAAGTCAGGAAGTGTGATTCCTCCAGTTCTGCTCTTGCTTGTCAAGGTTGTTTTGTCTATTCAGTCTTTTTGTTTCCATACAAATTTTAAAATTATTTGCTCTAATTCTTTTAAAAATATTCTTGGTACATGTTCCTTTTGCAATTGGATTCCTTTTTATTTCTTTTTCTTGTCTGATTGTGGCTAGAACTTCCAAAATTATGTTTAATAAAAGTGGTGAGAGTCTGCATCATTGTCTTGTTCCTGATTTTAGAGGAAATACTTTCAGCTTTTCATCATTGAGTATAATGTTGCTGCTAAGTTGCTTCAGTCTTGTCCAACCCTGTGCAATCCCATAGACAGCAGCCCACCAGGCTCCCCTGTCCCTGGGATTCTCCAGGCAAGAACACTGGAGTGGGGTGCCATTGCCTTCTCCAATGCATGAAAATGAAAAGTGAAAGTCGCTCAGTCATGTCCGACTCTTAGCGATCCCATGGACTGCAGCCCACCAGGCTCCTCTGTCCATGGGGTTTTCCAGGCAAGAGTACTGGAGTGGGGTGCCATTGCCTTCTCCAGAGTATGATGTTAGCCACAGTGTTTATTATGTGGAGGTATGTTCCCTCTATGCCTGATTTCTGGAGAAGTTTTATTATAAATAGATGCTGAATTTGTCAAAAGTTTTTTTTTTCTGTAACTATTGAAGTGATCATATGGTTTTTACTTTTCAATTCATAAGTCTGTTTTAGCACTTTGAATAATTTGTGGATATTGAAATAGTCTTGCATTCCTGGGATTAATCCCACCTGATCATGGTGTGTGATCATTTTAACATATCGTTGGATTTGATTTGCTAATGTTTTGTTGAGGATTTTTTCATCTTTGTTCATCAGTGATATTAACCTATAAGCTTGTTTTTGTGTGTGATATCTTTGGTTTGGGTATCAAGCCAATGCTGACATCATAGAATGAATTTGAAAGTGTTCCTTCCATTGCAATTTTTGGAAACAGTGTGAGAAGGATAAGTGTTAGCTGTTCTCTAAATTTTGGTAGAATTCACTTGTGAAACCTTCTGGTTCTGGACTTTTATTTATCAGGAATTTTTAAATTAGATTCACTTTCATTACTGATAATTGATCTGTTCATATTTTAGATTGTACAGTTCTAAGAATTTGTCCATGTCTTCTAACTTTCCGTTTTATTGGCATAGAGTTGTTCATAGTAGTTGCTTATGTTCTTTTATATTTCTTTGATGTGAATTGTAGCTTGCTTTTTTTCGTTTCTGATTTTATTGATTTAGGTCCTCTCCCTTTTTTTCTTGAGTCTGGCTACAGTTTTCTCACTTTTGTTTATCTTTTCAAATAACCAACTTTTAGTTTCATTGATTTTCATTTAGTTTCATTGATTTCTATTTTTTAAGTCTCTATTTCACTTATTTCTGCTCTGATTTTTATGATTTATTTTCTCCTACTAATTTGGAGATTTGTTTTTTCTTCTTTCTCTAGGTCCTTTAGTTGTAAGGTTAGGTTGTTACTTGAAGTTTTTGTTTTCTGAGGTAAGCTTGTATCTCTAGAAACTTCCCTCTTAGAACTGCTTTTGATGCATTCCACAGATTTCTGATTATTGTGTTTTCATTTTCCTTTGTCTTCAGGTAGTTTTTATTCCCTCTTTTATTTCTTCAGTAATCCATTGATTATTCAGTAGCATATTGTTAAGCCTCCACAAGTTTGTATTTTTTGCATTTTTTTTTTTTTTCTTGTAACATTCTGGTCTCAGAGCCTTGTTGTCAGAGAGCTGTTTGATTTTATTTCAGTTTTATTTTACCAAGACTTGTTTTGTGGCTTTGTTGGTGATCTATTCTGGAGAATGTTCTGTATGCACTTGAAAATAATGTGTATTCTGTATTTTTGGATGAAATATTATGTATATATTAATTAACCTATCTGATCTAATATGTCATTTAAGATCAGTGTTTTCTTATTGACTTTCTATCTGTATGATCCGTCCATTGATGTAAGTAGTATGTTAAAGTCCCCTACTATTATTGTGTTAGTGTCAATTTCTCCCTCTATGTCTGTTAATATTTGCCTAATATATTGAGGTGTTCCTATGTTGGGTGCATATATATTTACAATTATATTTCTTCTTATAGTGATTCCTTGAACATTATGTAGTATCCTTCTTTGTCTTTTGTAACAGTCACTATTTTAAAGTTATTTAGTCTAATATGAGTATTGCAACTCCAAGTTTGTTTTGATATCCATTTGCATAAAATACCTTTGTCCATCTCCTCACTTTCAGTCTCTGTGTGTCTTTAGCTCTAAAGTGACTCTGCTGTAGGCAGCATATACACAGGTCTTGTTTCTGTATCCATACAGCCACTCTGTGTCTTTTGATTGGAGCACTTAGTCCATTTATATTTGAAGTAATTATATATATATATGTTCTTATTGCCATTTTGTTGTTTTGAAGTTGTTTTTGTAGAATGTTCCCCCTGGCCCATCCCACTTATTTTGTTCTCTTCTCTTGTCATTTAATGACTATCTTTAGTGTTGTATCTGGATTCATTTTTCTTTTCTGTGCAAATATCTTTTATAGGTTTTTGCTTTGTGATTAGCATGAGGTTTCTATATAGCAATCTGTATGTATATGTGATTGTTTTCAGTTGCTTATCTCTTAATTTCAAGTGCATTTTTAAAACATTGCATTTGTACTCTATTCCTCTCATGATGACTTCTTTTGATATCGTATTTTACATTTAATTGTTTTGTGTATTCCTTAACTGATTATTGTGGATTTAGATTATTTTTACTGCTTTTGTCTTTTAACATTCCTATACTTGCTTTGTGTGTAGACAATTTCCTATCTTTACTGTATCATTGCTTTTTCTGATGAATTACAAAGTTCGTATTGTAATTTTCACATTTCTAGTTGTGGCTTTTTTTTTTTTCACTTAAAAAGATTCCTTTAATATTTCTGTGGTGCAGAACTCTTTTAGCTTTTGCTTGTCTGTAAAGCCTTTGGTCTCTTTCTCCATCAAATCTGAATAAGAGTCTTGCTGTGTAAAGTAGTCTTGGTCGTAGGTTTATCCTTTTATTCACTATAAAAATTTATGCCACTCTCTTCCATCCTGCAATTTCTGCTGAAAAGTCAGCTGATAGCCTTACAGGAGTTTTCATTTCATTTGATTCTTATTTTCTTTTTTTTTCTGTAGAGCAACAGTGATTTCCACTACTTGTCTTCCAGCTCACTGATCCATTCCTCTATATCATTTAGTCTACTGTTGATTTCTTCTAGTATATTTTTCCTTTAAGTTATTGTATTTGTCATCTCTGTTTCAGTTCAGTTCAGTACAGTCGCTCAGTCGTGTCTGACTCTTTGCGACCCCATGAACCACAGCACACCAGGCCTCCATGTCCATCACCAACTCCCATAGTCTACCCAAATCCATGTCCATTGAGTCAGTGATGCCATCCAACCATCTCATCCTCTGTTGTCCACTTCTCCTCCTGCCCTCAATCTTTCCCAGCATCAGGGTCTTTTCAAATGAGTCTGCTCTTTGCATCAAGTGGCCAAAGTATTGGAGTTTCAGATTTAACATCAGCCCTTCCAATGAACACCCAGGACTGATCTCCTTTAGAATGGACTGGTTGGATCTCCTTGCAGCCCAATGGACTCTCATGAGTATTCTTCAATACCACAGTTCAAAAGCATCGATTCTTTGGCACTCAGCTTTCTTCACAGTTCAACTCTCGCATCCATACATGACCACAAAACCATAACCTTGACTAGACAGACTTTGTTGACAGAGTAATGTGTCTGCTTTTGAATATGCTATCTAGGTTGGTCATACCTTTCCTTCCAGGGAGTAAGCATCTTTTAATTTCATGGCTGCAGTCACCATCTGCAGTGATTTTGGAGCCCCAAAAAAATAAAGTCTGGCACTGTTTCCACTGTTTCCCCATCTATTTGCCATTAAGTGATGGGACTGGATGCCATGATCTTTGTTATCTGAATGTTGAGCTTTAAGCCAACTTTTTCACACTCCTCTTTCACTTTAATCAAGAGGCTTTTTAGTTCTTCACTTTCTGCCATAAGGGTGGTGTCATCTGCATGTCTGAGGTTACTGATATTTGTACCAGCAATCTTGATTCCAGCTTGTGCTTTTTCCAGTCCAGTGTTTCTCATGATGTACTATGCATAGAAGTTAAATAAGCAGGGTGACAATATACAGCCTTGACATACTCCTTTTCCTATTTGGAACCAGTCTGTTGTTCCATGTCCAGTTCTGTTGCTTCCTGACCTGCATACAGGTTTCTCAAGAGGCAGGTCAGGTGGTCTGGTATTCCCATCTCTTTCAGAATTTTCCACAGTTTCTTGTGATCCACACAGTCAAAGGCTTTGGCATAGTCAGTAAAGCAGAAGTAGATGTTTTTCCGGAACTCTCTTGCTTTTTCCATGATCCAGCAGATGTTGGCAATTTGATCTCTGGTTCCTCTGCCTTTTCTAAAACCAGCTTGCTCATCTGGAATTTCACAGTTCACGTATTGTTGAAGTCTGGCTTGGAGAATTTTGAGCATTACTTTACTAGCATGTGAGATGAGTGCAATTGTGCAATAGTTTGAGCATTCTTTGGCATTGCCTTTCTTTGGGATTGGAATGAAAACTGACCTCTTCTAGTCCTGTGGCCACTGCTGAGTTTTCCAAATTTGCTGGCATATTGAGTGCAGCACTTTCCATCTTCCAGGATTTGAAATAGCTCAACTGGAATGCCATCACCTCCACTAGCTTTGTTCGTAGTGATGCTTTCTAAGGCCCGCTTGACTTCACATTCCAGGATGTCTGGCTCTAGGTGAGTGATCACACCATCATGATTATCTGGGTCGTGAAGATCTTTTTTGTACAGTTCTTCTGTGTATTCTTGCCACCTCCTCTTCATATCTTNTAGCTCAACTGGAATTCCATCACCTCCACTAGCTTTGTTCGTAGTGATGCTTTCTAAGGCCCACTTGACTTCACATTCCAGGATGTCTGGCTCTAGGTGAGTGATCACACCATCATGATTATCTGGGTCGTGAAGATCTTTTTTGTACAGTTCTTCTGTGTATTCTTGCCACCTCCTCTTCATATCTTCTGCTTCTGTTAGGTCCCTACCATTTCTGTCCTTTATTGAGCCCATCTTTGCATGAAATGTTCCCTTGGTATCTCTAATTTTCTTGACAAGATCTCTAGTCTTTCCCATTCTGTTGTTTTCCTCTATTTCTTTGCATTGATATCTGTTTGGTTGTTTTTTTTTTTAATATATTTTCTAATTCTTTGTTTAAAACTTCTGACTTTTCACTCTGTTCATCTATTTTTTTTCCTGAGTTTTTGGTCATCTTTATGATCACCACCCTAAATTCTTTCTTGGGTAATTTGCTTATGTCCGTTTCACTTACTTCTTCTCTGGGGTTTTGTCTTATTCCTTCATCTGGAACATGTTTTTCTGTCACCTCAGTTTGCCTAAGTTGCTGTGTATTTTTATGTACCTGGTCAATTCATTACATTTCCCAAAGTTGGAGAGTTGGCCTTCTATAGGAGACATCCTACACATCCTAGCAATGCACTCCCTTCTTATCACCCAAGCTATGTGCCCTAGGAATTTCCCCATTAAGGTTTCATGGGCCCTTTTCTTGTGTCGGGCTGACTATGCAGGTGGTCTGATAGTCTTGAGTGGCCTCTGATCTTGTTGGTGACCATGCTTTGCCTTGTGCAGATGTTGCCAGCTTCTGGCTGACATGTCCAGGTCACTAGGTGGCTGACTACAGAACCCCAGGAGGCCCTGAGTCTGGTGCTGGCTCACTGGTGAGTGAAGTCAGAGCTGTCGTCCCCCCACTGGTGGTTTAATCTAGATCCTAGGGTTAGTGCCAGATGGACCTACTGGCAGGCAGAGCCAGGCCTTAGATTTGATTGTGAGGCCCTGGGATCCCTGGTATCAATCTGGTGGGGGGATGTGGGAGCTGTCTCTCGACACAGTTGTATGTGGCTTGGGGTATCCCAGAGTTTGTGTTGACTTGCTAGTGTACAGTGCTGTGGCCCAGTGAGTTCCCAGGCAGGGTCTACCCTGCTGCTGCTACCCAGGGTCTACAAGCTGCTAGATTGTGTTTTTCTTGCATCTGGTGTCTGCTGTCTGGTAGATGAGGCTGGTCCAGAGGCTCAAGCTGGCTTTCTGAAGGGCAGGGCCAGGGCTCAGGGAATTCTGGAGCTGGTGGCTGCCTAGTGGTGGTGGACCTCAGACCTGGACCCTCTGGTGGGCAGGGCCATATCCAGAGGGGAAGGCGGGCTCAGGAAGTCTTGAGGCAGCATGTCTGCTGATGGGTTGGGACTATGTTCCTGCCCGGTTAGTTGCTTGGCCTGAGGCATCGTAGCACTGGCACTTACAGGATATTGGGTAGAGCAAAGCCTTGGCACATAATGATCTAAGGGAGGAGTCGACAGTGGTGCCTGCCAGCCCCATCATCCACGTGACAGAAAGAGCTCTGAGGAATGGCTGGTACCAGTGTGTGTCCCCAGGATGAGCCATAGCTGACGCCTGCCTCTCCAGAAGACCAAGACCAGCAGGAAGGTCTGGCCCATCAGTTCAGTTCAGTTCGCTTGCTCAGTCGTGTCAGACTCTTTGCCACCCATGGACTGCAGCACACCAGGCTTCCCTGTCAATCAACAGCTCCTGGAGCCTACTTCAACTCATGTCCATTGGGCTGGTGATGCCATCCAACCATGTTATCTTCTGTCATCCCCTTCTCCTCCCACCTTCAATCTTTCCCAGCATCAGGGTCTTTTCAAATGAGTCCGTTCTTTGCATCAGGTGGCCAAAGGATTGGAGTTTCAGCTTCAACATCACTCCTTCCAATGAACACTCAGGACTGATCTCCTTTAGGATGTAGGATATTGGGTAGAGCAAAGCCTTGGCACATAATGATCTAAGGGAGGAGTCGACAGTGGTGCCTGCCAGCCCCATCATCCACGTGACAGAAAGAGCTCTGAGGAATGGCTGGTACCAGTGTGTGTCCCCAGGATGAGCCATAGCTGACGCCTGCCTCTCCAGAAGACCAAGACCAGCAGGAAGGTCTGGCCCATCAGTTCAGTTCAGTTCGCTTGCTCAGTCGTGTCAGACTCTTTGCCACCCATGGACTGCAGCACACCAGGCTTCCCTGTCAATCAACAGCTCCTGGAGCCTACTTCAACTCATGTCCATTGGGCTGGTGATGCCATCCAACCATGTTATCTTCTGTCATCCCCTTCTCCTCCCACCTTCAATCTTTCCCAGCATCAGGGTCTTTTCAAATGAGTCCGTTCTTTGCATCAGGTGGCCAAAGGATTGGAGTTTCAGCTTCAACATCACTCCTTCCAATGAACACTCAGGACTGATCTCCTTTAGGATGTACTGGTTGGATCTCCTTGCACTCTGAGGGACTCTCAAAAGTCTTCTCCAACACCACAGTTCAAAAGCATCCATTCATTGGCACTCAGCTTTCTTTATAGTCCAACTCTCACATCCATACATGACTACCGGAAAAACCATAGCCTTGACTAGATGGACCTTTGTTAGCAAAGTAATGTCTCTGCTATTTGGCCCAGGTTCCTATCAAATTACTGCTTTGGCCCTGGGTCCCAGAGTCTGTGAGGTTTTGTATGTGTCTTTTAAGAGTGAGGTCTCTATTTCTCCCAGTCTTGTGGGTCTTCTGAAACTAAGACCCACAGGCCCTCAAAGCCAGATCCTCTAGGGACTCATCTTCCCAGTACAGGACCCCTGGAGCCTGATGTGGGGCTCATAGCTCTCTCTCCTGTAGGAGAATCTCTGCAATATATATCTCTGAAGTTTGTGACTTGCCCATCTTGGAGTATGGGACTTGACTGTATCATGAGTCCACCCGTCCTACCCATTTCTCTGTGGTTCTTTCTTTATGTCTTTAGTTGTAGATCTTTTATGGGAAGTTCCAATATTTTTCATCAAATAGTTCCGCAAATGGTTATGATTTTGGTGTGTTCATAAGAAGAGGTGAGACCAGGGTCTTTCTATTCTGCCATTTTGGCCAATCTCCCTTGATCTCAAAGATTTTAATTCAAAGCCTAAGATATTTCTGGCATCCAAGTGGGGTCTTTTTAGGCTTCTAGTCCTAAAATCTGATTTTGCAGTGGAGGACATTGAGGTTCTGGTAGACTAGATGATGTGTCCAAGACTTGCAACCAGGTCTTCTGATTCAAGCTTCATTCTGCAGCACCATTTTCGTGCAACTCAGTGTACCAGAACATGAGTTTGGTGGATTTGAGATAGGTTTTGAGCAGTTTGGGCTGTCAAAAACTGCCCAGTGTCACCCTACTAGTCACAAAGGTCTGTCTGATTTCCAAGCAGGGCTCCTTCAATTGTACATCCTTCTTTATATATTACTAAGAGTTATTGAGGACCTCAGCACAGTTCAGTCCATGGCAAGTGGCCAGCACAAGGTGGACGCTTAATAAATATTTGTCACTTGAATGAAGCATACAGCTGTGCTGGCTACTTGCCGTGGACTAACCTGTGCTGAAGTCCTCAATAACTCCTGATTAAAGGAGGCCAGTTGGATTTGGGAAAAACAGAATGGCCTTATGTCTCAGAACCTGGGCTTTGGCATTAGATATCTCTAGGTTCAAATCCAGGTTCAAGAACATTTGCTGGCTGGTTGACTTTTGCTAAGTTATAATCTCTTTGAGTCTTAGTTTTTCATTTGTAAAATGAAGGATAGTAAAACCTACCACAGAGAACTGCTGAATTATTAAATGGCAACAGGTATATCAAACTTACAGGGCTTGGTACAGGGAAGCGTTCAGTCAAGATGAGATATTATTTGCACTCTTTCTTTGGCTTGAATCTCGACTTTCTCTTTGTATCTCAGGTTGTCTGCGAATTCTTTGCTCTTCTGCCAAATGTGCCCAGGTTTCATACTAGGCATTGACCCCTGGAATCCCACTTTCCTTCCCCTTTGCTCTCACTCTGAGTGCCCTCTGCTCTTACCCACTCATTGCTGGATCCAGGACTGGTTCCTGCCCTATTCATGGGGTCCATCACATTTTTTGTAAGAACCCAGTTCAAAGAACTCATATTGATACATGCTGGCCATGCTAATTATTAGGATAAAAACAATTTATTGTTGCTTTGCTAAGCCTTTGTATCTATTATCTCATTTAAAGCTCATAGCAATCCTAGAGGTAAATTGTGTTTTAATTTCTTTTACAGAGCTGGAGAATAAATCTCCCAGAGGTTAAGTAATGTGCCCAAGGCCCAGATTTTTAAATTAGTGGGATGAGGTGTCGTCTTCGGCTGTCTGACTTCAGAGCCTGGTTTTTAACCTCAGGAAATCACTCCTGCTGACATCTGTGGACACTGCCTACCTGAGGACAAAGGCTGTGGCCAACCTGTGGGCCCCTGCCAGGCCGTCTGCCTCCCTTTAGAAAGCTGAAGTTGATTTGTCTGAATCAGGGAAATACGTACTACCTGAAAGATACCAGTTTATTTTTATTTCACTTCTGTTCCTCCATTAGCATTTTAACTCCAGGAAGACAAAGGCAATGACTTATTCTCTTCCATGTCTCTAGTTTCCAGAACCAGGGGCTGACACATAGTGGATGCCCAGCAGAGAATTGTTGAATGATTGCTGAATGAATCCCATGAAGCTTACCGCACCCCTCAGACCCCACCCTCTCAGTGTTGGCCCAGCTGCAAGTCCACATTCAGGCAGATGGCCAGGCCTGCTCCTCTGGCTGCTTAGCCTCTTGGAAGCTCTGTTTCTCCCCTTATGTGGCTGGATGAAGTCTCTGCTTTCCCTCCCCACGCTTTTGAGACCTCTGGAACTGTGAATGGAAACCAAATCAGCTCATAATTTGTATTCATCTGTAGGGACCCAGGTGATTCAGAGAGGGCCTGAACTGTGTGTGTGGCACGTGGCCACTCCACCCAGCTGCCTTTACCTAAAATATTTACTGTCATTGATGGAGTCCCTTCTAGGATGCTGGACCTAAGGCCTTATTACATTATTTCATTAAGTCCTTTAAAAATTTTTTTAGGGAATAGATGTGTGTATCCTTTGGGGACAGGTGAAGAAATTGAAGCTCAGAAAGATGAATTCACTTGGCCAAAATCAGTCAGTGGCACAATTGGGTGTTGAATCCAGATGTTTGATTCCAATTCTTTTATCCACTAATCAGAAGTTGGATACATCATCAGTGGGTTTGCCCTGGAAAGGACTCCTGTATCCAGAAGACAGGGATGGAGACAGGGGGAGAGACGTCCCACCCTGACATGGGCTCATGTTACTCTCTGGGATCAGACTGGAGAAAGCACCTGGCTCAGTCTGTGGCAGCTTTAGCTGCTCACCTCTCCCACTCTCCCGGAGGCCCCCTGGGGTAGGTCATATTTCTCTCTGACATTCTTGGAATATTTTATGATTCATCCTTGGAGCATGACCTTCTTAACTGTTTTCCCATGGAGGAATTTCTTCTTCCTTAGCTGCAGGGCTGCATGGAAATGCACAGAACTTATACAAACAAGAAAGAGGGACAGCCTTTGGTGCTTCATCTCCTGTTCCCCCCATAAGCATGACTTATTGGAGTCTCATCATCCTTTATTAGCTTGTTTTAGAGACCACCAAACCCGGACAGGACCAGAAGGGACCTCATCTTCCAGAGAAGGGACTTGGCCAAGGGGATAGACAGAGATAAGAGCTCAGGACTTATACTTGGAGTCCTAAGCTCTTCACATTCCAAGTTCATAAATTTGTGATTCCTGACATATTACAGTGTACTAACAAGTTCAAGACGAACCAATATTTTCAGTTTGGTCAATGGCATCCATGTTTTCAATTAATGTGTCCCCTGTTCCTGCCCTGCAAATAGGTTACCTTTACCATTTTTCTAGGTTCCACATATATATATGTTAATATATTGTGAACTAATACTTTCCTAAATCTCTTTCTAGGGCAGAACAACTGAACTGAGTGAGCTGTGGATGACCAATAAACGAGTGAAACTCCACAAGGAGAAAATTCTTGCAGAACAAATATATGCTGCGAAAGAAGCGTTAGTTGCTCAGTTGTGTCCTACTCTTTGTGACTCCATAGACTGTAGCCAGCCAGGCTCCTCTGTCCATGGAGTTCTCCAGGAAAGATACTAGAGTAGAATTCCGTTTCCTTCTTCAGGGCTTTTTCTTGACCCAGGGGTTGATCTGGGTCTAGAACAACTGAACTGAGTGAGCTGTGGATGACCAATAAACGAGTGAAACTCCACAAGGAGAAAATTCTTGCAGAACAAATATATGCTGCGAAAGAAGCGTTAGTTGCTCAGTTGTGTCCTACTCTTTGTGACTCCATAGACTGTAGCCAGCCAGGCTCCTCTGTCCATGGAGTTCTCCAGGAAAGATACTAGAGTAGAATTCCGTTTCCTTCTTCAGGGCTTTTTCTTGACCCAGGGGTTGATCTGGGTCTCCCTCATTGCAGGCAGATTCTTTACTATCTGAGCCACCAGGGAAGCCTGTATACTGCCAAAGATAATTACAAATATTTTCTTCTATGGTGCTCCTGATAACCCTGTGAGAGAGACATTGTTATCCCCATATAGATATAGATATATGTTCATATAGATATATGTTCTTAAAGATAAAGATCTAAGACTCAGAGAAAGTAATTTGCTTAAGATCTCCCAGCTTGTAACAGAGCCAGGATCCAAACTCAGATCAACTTCACTACAAAGCTTGAGGTCTTTTCACAACCCTATCATTTCCAGAAATAATTTGGGTTTTACAAAAGGTTGAATTTCTCCAGAAGTGCAAGGACTCTTTGATCAGCAGCCTGGGGAGGGGTTTGCAATTTCTCCTGGAGGAAGGAGGGGCGACAGTGATAGCAGAGGTTACACCCCACTCCATTCCCGTGCGCCACCCCTCTGACATCATGTGCATGCAGCTCATTTCTGGAAGGCCCTGCCTAGCAAGGCTCCACCCAAGTGGCCCAGCACCATGGAAAGGAGCCCATCCTCTGGGCCAGGGGTGTCCGTCCTTGCTCCCAAGGCACAAGAGGAAGCCAGAGGCTGCATGAGTTTCAGGCCAGACATCAGAGCCTAGGACCCAGAGGTCAATGGTTGGAGGCATCCAAGAAATTCCAGTAGTTCCATCTCAGTGACTTAAGGTCCTAGTGCCGTGGATATTCCTCAAATGGCTCAATAGCAGTCGGAATAAAGCTTGAAGTCTTACCCGGGCATACAAGACCCTTCATGACCTAGTTCTTGCCCTTAGCACCTGTCTCCTTCTTGCTTACACCTTTTCTCTAACCGCACAAACCACCACCACTGTTCCATGCCCTGGTTCTTCTCCTACTCCCTACAACACTTGTTACTTCTTTCTTTGGATAACTCCAGCCATTCTTTCAAAACTCAGCTTTCAGCCATAATACTTCTTCTGGGAATTCTCCTTGAAAGTCCAAGTCTGGGTGCGATGGCCCATCTTATCAGTACAACTCTCCTCCATCACATTGCTCTGTTTCATGTCTGCCATCTCCCTTAGAATGTGAGGAACTCCAGAGCAAGGGCTGTATCTTAATCTGTGTTGGTGTACCGAGCACTTAAGAACGGTTGGTCCTCGTTTGAACAAAATATCAGAAAGAGCTTTTGGGTATTTCTCATCATCAAAATGAAAATGCTTTTTACTTCTGAGCACATGTAAAGATGATATGAAATGTTTATTTTCTCACTCGGCCATTTCCTATGCCAGAGTCCAACTGACATACACATTTGGGATTCAGGGACTTTGTTCCTCCCTTTTCTATTCCCTTCTTTTTCTATGCTTACTTCCTGCCTATATGTCCTCCTCCCCTACCCAGAATCTCAGGTTCAATCCAAAGGGCAGCAGTAAATCTATAAAGCTTTAGGATCTTTCAGTTCTTCTGAGTGGAATACAGCATTCAAAGCCAAACCAGCATTTTGACTTTCTTAGTAAACCTTCAATGTATTTTTGTGCAGACACAACCATTTTATCTTTATCCTATCTTACTAACAATCACTTCTCACAAAGTATTTGTGGCAGGAAAAAAGAAGAAAGTGAGGGGGAAATCAAATGCTAAATTTTATGGAAAGATTTCATATAGAAAAAGATGGGCGGAGAGTTGGATGGATGAACAAATGAAGGGCAGGATGTGTAGATGAGTAAATAAGTGAAGTGCCCTGGTTTGGCCATGGCCCCTGGTTCTGCAATCCTGACCTTTCTTGTGCTTGCTCCCTTGTGTCTGATTGGGATTCAATTATTGCAAAATCCCACCTGAGACTGATCACTGTAACAGACTTCCTAGTACCTCCTAAGCTTCTAAGTTCCTAATATCTCCATATCTATAGACCCATGTACTTGTCAGTGTAACCCCCTTCTTGTCAAGGAACTCATGGAGTAGACAGAACCATCAACAGCTACTTATGAAGAATCTACTAAGTTCCAAGCCCTGTTATTGGCTTTTTAAGTAGAGACTATAACCTGCTGCTGCACCGCAGTCTTTCATGGTCTAATTGTTACACACACCAGCTTGAGCCCACTCCGAGAATTTGGAGGTACACCTGTGTACCCCCAAACTTGTTGTTGTTCTTTAGTCACTAAATCATGCCCGACTCTTGGCAACCCCATGAACTATAGCTCCTCTGCCCACGGAGTTTTCCAGGTAAGAATACTGGAGTGGGTTTGCCATGCCCTTCTCCAGGGGATCTTCCTGACCCAGGGATCGAACCCGCATTTCTAATGTCTCCTGTATTGACAGGCGGATTCTTTACCACTAGTGCCACATGGCCTTACACATATAAAGCCAGGATAATAGGTTAGATAGAGCACCTGTTAGGATCTCTGCCATTGGAAGTCTTCTCTGATAGGCCCTCATTCAACTCCTGGGTTACCTGTCCCTGCTATGTGCCTGCAAAGCATCCTAAACTTCCCTACATCCTGGTACTGGTCCTCCAGAATTGACCTGTTTGTCTATCCTGTGATAAACCATAATGGAAAAGAATATAAAAAAGATTGTATGCATGTGTAACCAAGTCTCTTTCCTGTACAGAAGAAATTAACACAACATTGTAAATCAAATTTAAAAAAGAAATGGCCTGTTGTCTCCTTTCCCTTCTATACTGCAGTGAGTTCCCTAAGGGCAGAGACTCATGATTTTGCTCACTGTTCGTCTCCCAGACTTTCAGGGAAAGCCTGGTACAATTCCTGAATTGCTGCTTTGAGGCATGCACGAAGGAACACACCCAACCTCTGTTTTATAAAACTCGGTCTCTGAAAGTTTCTGTGTCTTGCTCAGTCTGTCCCTTGGTGTTACCTGTCTGTTGAGGTCACACACTCAGGACAAGTAAGACCAGTCACTGGGAAGAGGTACGAACCTGGACAACCGGGTCAAACCAAATGGTGGCGCACCTCCACCCCGGAACGTGTGTGTTGGGGGGATGGTGCTGGAATGCACGTGATGTAACCACATTGCTAGGCCTGGTATTAGACCCCTCTAATTTGGTTTTGAAAACATGTGGTTTCGTCCTTGTTCAAATATTGATTTTAAGTAACTTGAGCCTGGCAGAACAGGCCTTTGCCAAAGCCAATGGGGCTGTTTGTTGCCTTAATGACATTTCTGTGTGTTTGCATAACACGGGCCAGCGGTCGAGTTGTCGCTCCCCGGGAAGATTTACGGGACTTTACACTTTGGAAGACATTGAGACAAACTGTTGATGAAGGCCCAGGGCATAAATCAGACCCACGCGGGCCAACAAAGGACACTTTGGAAACTTCGCCAACCACCCCTCTGGTGGGAGTGAGGGGTTTGGATTAGGTCAGCTGGTTCCAGAGTGTGCTGCCCACAACCCTTGGGTTTCAAGGAGCAGTTGAAGGGAGGCAGAGAAGAGGAGCGCTTTCGAGTGTGTTGAGGAGCAGGCAGGGTTCCATGACCTTCCAGTACTTTATCAGTTTTGTAATTAGGTTCTTACTAGATCTCTGCAAGGAACAATAAAAAAAATTGAAAACCATGGAAGTAGTAGACTCTCAACATGCCTTCCAGACCCTAAACTCTCATACTAAATTGCCCTGGGTCCTAACAGGAATGCTATGCTATGCTATGCTAAGTCACTTCAGTCGTGTCTGACTCTGTGGAACCCCAAAGACGGCAGCTCACCAGGCTCCCCCATCCCTGGGATTCTCCAGGCAAGAACACTGGAGTGGGTTGCCATTTCCTTCTCCAGTGCATGAAAGTGAAAAGTGAAAGGGAATTCGCTCAGTCATGTCCAACTTAGCGACCCCATGGACTGCAGCCTACCAGGCTCCTCTGTCCATTGGATTTTCCAGGCAAGAGTATTGGAGTGGGGTGCCATTGCCTTCTCCGCCTAACAGGAAACAGATGACTTATTCGAGTGGAGTGATTGAGGACAGTGTAATGAAGGGACTACTAAAAAGGTATGAATGGAATTAAGGGAAACAAACAAGAGTAACCAGGCCCTTAGAGAGAGCAGGAGCTATGCAGTGGTTTCAGCAGAGAGCTACCTAATGGGAAGGAAGGCCTTTGGTAAAGGGGCACAACCACTGCCAACCTGTGGTCTCAGAGGACGGAGTGTGGAATAAATACTCTGCTCTCAAATCTCCTGAGGTTGCCTCCCATTGGTTGAACCCAATGGAAACTAGAGGGTTGATGGGGTCCATGGAGGCCATACTTCTGGGGCCCTGAGAAACTGAAGTGGAAGGGGAATTTGCAAGGGTGAATGGAAACCACCCAGATTATATCAGGAGTTTTGCAAACCAGTGCAAGATGGCAAGAGGTAAAGGCCCTGTGTCTCCTCCACCCTCTGTCCATGGCCAGCCTTCAGCCAGGCATCTCACATCTTCAGCTACCTTGTTTCTGTTTTTGATCAAATAGAGTTTGGTGATTTCTCCACATCTTTTCCTGTGCTGCTGCTGCTGCTGCTGCTGCTAAGTTGCTTCAGTCGTGTCAGTCTGTGCGACCCCATGGCAGCAACCCACCAGGCTCCCCCGTCCCTGGGATTCTCCAGGCAAGAAAACTGGAGTGGGTTTCCTGTGCTAGGAAACATCATATCTACCTGAATGGGGAAATGCTGATTAGCAGAGTTTTAAAGAGAAAGAGTGAAGGATATTGACTAAGATCCTGGACCAGAAGGTCATAGACAACTGGGTTTCAACATTGGCTCCTGTCTCTTAATAGCTGGGTGACTTTGGGTACGTTATAGCATGTCTTAGAGCCTCAGCTTCTCCCCTGTGAAATGGAGACAATTATATTACCTTACAGCACTGGAGCAGTGACAAAATGAGTTTAAACATGTAATGAGTGTGCTTAGAGTTAAGCCCCTGGTTAGGAATCAACTGGCAGCAGTTATTCGAGAGTTCACTCACATACACAACAGTATTAACATTCTCATTTCCTATTAATCTTTGCCTTCTTCTCACTCTCTGTCCCCATCTTTCTGGATCAAGAATCCAGCAGTTTGAGGTTAGCACCAAGAGACATTAAATGAGATAGCCTGTAACCTTTGAGCTGAGCAAGTTAACTCTTCAAATTCTGCCCTTGAGGGGGAACATCCTCTCATCTATCAGAGACTAAGGTTCTTCAGCTCTGCCATTCTTGCCACCACAACAAACTGGCATCTTCAGGGCACAGCACAGTGCAAGCACAGCAGTTTCCTGCTTTCTCTCCCTTTAGGTGTGAGAGGTTCAGCCAGGGCAGGTTGGCCCCCCTGAACCTCTTGGCACATAAAATCCTAGCTCCTATCAAAGCCAAATGAACAAACCATGGGCACTGGTGACCTAAGGCTTCCTCCTCCTCGTTCTAACAAATGCCACTCCCCTGGGGCTTGCAGAGACAAATAAGCAGTTCACATCTCAGCAGCTGGCCCTGGCTGTAAGTCTGCACGATTTACCTTGGCTCTCACTGGCATTGTGAATGAGGTCATAGAGGGAGGGGACAATGGAGAAGACCTCTAGGAGGGCAGCAGTAAAACACGCCATCGGGAGGCGGGAAGGACACTTGAGTCATGGGGTCCTTGGCAGCTGTCTTTGAGAGGTAAATAACTTCAAAAAGTCCTTGACTGGAAGATAAAATGTGTGCTTTTATGCTTACTAAAGGCCATCTCTAGACTTTTCTCTCATTTATTTTTATGAAATCAATTTCCTTAAGGCCCAGGAGTATGGTATGGTAAAATGAACAAGACCTGGAGTAGTGAGAGGAGAGAGAGATTTCCAGCACCATACAGGGGTCTGTGGTAGGCTAGGAAATCTAGTCCATGCTTACCTCTCTGGGAGTCTCCTCACTCCCCAGGTGCCAGTTGTACTGGAATTTTCCCATCAGTTTTCCTGAAATTTGTACCCTCTGAGTCGTTCTGGAAATCTCTCATCATTCTTCCTTTGGCTGATTCCTGTATATTCTTCAAATTCTTGTATATCTATGTCATTCTTCAGAGTCCTTTCCTATTTCACTTCTTTTTTTTTTTTCTTTATCCTCCCTGATATCTGAAATGCAGTTGTGATTACTGAGATTTGAGCAGCTATTTTGGACCACGAGGTAAAGGTTAAAGCTGTACATGGCAGGACTGCAAGACAGAAAGAGTGTGAATCCCTGAAGCTGTCATAAAGATGCATACCAGTTTTAAATTTCCACCTCTGGATTTATTTTTTTCTAACTGAGGTAAAATTTATGTAACCTAATTGGCCATTAACCATTTTAAAGTGTACAATTCAGTGGCATTTAGTATATTTAGTAGGTTAGGAAATAATCATCTCTGTTTAGTTCCAAGATCTATTAATCACCCCCAGAAAGAAACATCATACCCATTATGCAGTCACTATCCACTCCCTCCTTTCCTCAGTCATTAGAAACCATGAGTCTGCTTTCAGTCTCTATGGATTTGCCTATTATGGACATCTCATATACGTGGAATCGTGGTATCTGTGATCATTTGTGTCTGGTTTCTTTCATTTAGGATAATGTTTTTGAGATTTGTGCACATCAGATGGATTATGTATCAGTACTTTGTTCCTTTCTAGAATGAATAATAGTTCCTTATGTGTTTATACCACATTTTGTTTATCTGTTCACCTGCTGATGGACATTTGGGTTATTTCCACTTTTTGACTATAGTGAATAGTGTTCTATGAATGTTTGTGTACAAGCATCTCTAGATTTCTTTTACATAAGACAGGATTATGGTTCTGTCTATCTAACCCATTTTTATTTGGAGTTTTGTCATTCTCAACTGGTCATAATTTTAGCTTTTATAATGTGTAACATGCTCAACTGCTCAGTCGTGTCTGACTCTTTGCGACCCCATGGACTGTTACCTGCTGGGCTCCTCTGTCCATGGAATTTTCTAGGCAACAGTGCTGAAGTGGGTTGCCACTTCCTTCTCCAAGAGATTGTTCCAGCCTAGGGATTGAACCCATGTCTCTTACATTTCCTGTATTGGCAGACAAAATCTTTACCACTAGCATCACCTGGAAAGCTTATATATGGAATCTAGCAATTATAATTTTTAAAAATCTTATTTCTTCCTTATTTATCCTGTCTAGAAGTAGAAAATATTAAGAAACAGAAAGATCTGTTATCATTTTCTCTCCACCAACATTTCCTGTGTTTCTTTGGACCTCAGCAACTTTATCTATAAAATGGGGATAAACAGGCCCTTGAAAGCAAAGGTCTAAGCCAGATAATCTCTCCTGTTCTCTTGTGTTTAATTCTTCAAAGTGTGTTTTGAAAGGGCTAGAGGTTACAGGAAACTGCATGAAACCCATTAAAATGTCATGTCGTTTTCTTTGGAACACTTTCCCAATTTCATCCCCTTCTATTGTCCGTGAGCTGGATTTTTTGCTTTCATCTCCCTTCCCTGTCACACTTCTAAAGCTGCATTTTTCACAGTCTATCTTAAATTTGTTGTATACATATCTGTTTTCTTGGTAGAGCCTATAGCCCTTGAAAAATAAGTCATTTAAATGGAGTCTGCTCTTCCAAACAGAGGAACACATAAAACCTAAGCAGAGAAACAACATATATTCTGGGTGTTTGCCAACTCTTGTTATTCCCGTGGCCTTCTGATCTCTTGGGCCTTGGTATTTGTGTTCTGGTATCTCTTCCAGTACCCAGTGATAAAGATATTGTTTTTTTGATGCCAGTCTTGTCCCTCCTCAATTCCGTCTGATCGTTTGAACTACAGATACAGCTTAGAGCCATGCCATACTCTATGCTGTTGCCTTGGACTGTGAAACTCTCAGTAGCTGAAAGACCTCCATTGATCAAAGTTTCTGTTTTGTTTTTGTTTGTTTGTTACCAAGGAACAAAACCTAGAGGCAAAGTGCAATCCTGGTCCTTGTGGTAATCTAAGTTGAAGACGGTGAATAAAACTATTAGGCAGAATTCTTTAGTATAAGTCTGAAGATATGCTTCTAATTCCTGTTCCTCTCTAAACTAACTACCTCTCCCTTCTGCCCCCCAAACGAGTCAATTCTTGGCATATACCAAGGGTATGTTAAATGAATTAAACTTGGAAACTTTAAAAAGTTAATAGTAGCTAATGTGCATATCATACAAGTACTTATCACATGCTAGACATAACGGAAACTCCTTTATATGGACCCTCTCAGTTATTACCTGCAAAACTCTATGTGGTAGATACTTTAATTATTTTTGTTTTATATCTGAAAACATGGAAAGTTTTTTGACAAGCAAAGTAACTTGCCCCAAATCTCATAGCTAATAAGTAAAGGGACCTTGTTTTCACTCAGGTCATCTGATGTTATTCTCCACACACAACTACTCTTCTATGCCAAATGAAATTCGAATTTATATAAGTATTTCCATACATCCCTTTTTTCCATTCATTGAGCTTGTACTGAGTGTCTCTGCTTAACTACTTGCTTAGGATAAAGAGGTAACTAAGCAGGACATCTATGCAAAACATGGAAATATGAAGACATTCAACATTATTTCTGGTACACTCTAATAGTCCCTAATCCTCAGCTTCAGTCACAAGGTATTTTTAATGTTGAAATCCTTCTGAAGCCCTCCATATCTACTTTTTAAAGAGTTTTAAAATCACATTTATTTCTTAAAAGTTAGCATGTGCATAGTATGAAACCAAAAAGCATAAGCAAAAGACAAAGTCACCCATAAACACAAGCAGTTTACAATTTAATGTGTCCTTCTAGGTCTAATTTTTGTATTTAGACAACTATTCATCCATTTTTATTTAATTAAATTAATAAAGTGGGATTCCTTGGTGGCTCAGCAGTAAAGAATCTGCCTGCCAAGCAGGAGACGTGGGTTGGATTGGATCCTTGGGTCAGGAAGATCCCTAGAGAAGTAAATGGCAACCCGCTCCAGTATTCTTGCCTGGGATATCCCATGGACAGAGGAGCCTGGCGGGCTCATGGGATTGCAAAGAGTCAGACATGACTTAGCAACTAAACAAGAACACAATAAGCATGGTAGGCAAACTACTACTTAAATATCTCTTAAGTATAGCTGAATAATAGAACTCAAAGATATCAGGTCCTAATCCCTAAGAACTATAAATATTATTTTCTGTAGCAAAGACATTGTAGATGTGATTAAAAATTTTGAGGTGAGAATATTTGGGGTTATTCAGGTGGGCCCTAAATGCAATCACAAGTGTTCTTGTAAGAGGGAGGCAGAGGGGGATTTGAACACACACAGAAGTTGCTGTCATTTTTGTTCACTTTCTACACCATGTCTGACTCTTTGTGACCCCCATGGACTACAACACACTAGGCTCCTCTGTCTTCCACTGTCTCCTGGAGTTTGCTCAAATTCCTGTCCATTCAATTGGTGATGCTATCTAACCATCTCATCCTCTGCCACCTTCTTCTTTTGCCCTCAATCTTCCCAGCATCAGGGGCTTTTCAAATGAATCAGCTCTTTGCATTAGGTCGCCAAAGTAGTGGAGCTTCAGCTTCAGCATCAGTCCTTCCAATGAAAATTCAGGACTGATTTCCTTTAAGATTGACTGGACTGATCTCCTTGCATTCCAAGAGACTCTCAAGAGTCTTCTCCAACACCACAGTTCAAAAGCATCAGTTCTTCGGTGCTCATCCTTCTTATGGTCCAAGTCTCACATCCATACATGACTACTGGAAAAACCATAGCTTTGCCTATGTAAACCTTTGTTAGAAAGTGATCTCACTGTTTTTTAAGGCAATGTAACCATAGAGATTGAGACTAGGTTGATGCGGCCACAAGCCAAGGAAGCTAAACGAGATAGAAATAGATTTTCCTCTGGAATCCCCAGACAGACATCCCAATTTTGGATTAGTGAAACTGATTTCAGACCTCTGGCCTCCAGAACTGTGAGAGAATAAAAGTCTTTTGTTTTAAACCACCCAATTGGTATTAATTTGTTACAAAAGCCACAAGAAACTAATATGCCAGCTTTGCATACTTTGCTGCTTTGATGACCTCTGAGATCACTAGGCCAAGACAAGTATGAAACATGCAATAGTAGAAAATTGTTTCAAATAAGCAGATTAATTTGCCTAGGGTCACATGGCTAGCAGGCCGCGGAGCTGGAATTAAAACCTACTACTGATGAACTTCTGAGTTTTGCAAACCACTTTATAGTTTGTAACCACCTTTACTTAACTTTTTTTTTTTAATTTTCATGGACACCCAGAGCAGATTTTACTTCTTTTAAAAAATTTATGTTGATAGGGAATTTGAGGTTCAATAAGGTGAAGGGACAGATCTCACATCACAATGGAGTATCTGAGTTTGGATCCTGGTTGGGTCTTTGGATTCCCCTCCCCTGAACCCACCTCCCTTGACTATGAATTAAGGGTTCCTGCCATGAGCTTCCTGCAAGCCTGGTTGCATGCACCCCCAGCTTATCAGTCTGACCTTTGGTTTTTCACGGCAAACCCCTATGTGGCGGAAGCTGCCATTAGGCAGTCAAGTCTCTGCATTGTCCTTATTTAGAATTGCTTTCACTTAAACTGGCTCTGCTCTTGCAAAACATGTTTATTCTGGTTTCCTCTCCCTCCTGGCTGCTTGACTGTTGTGAGCCCAGAGTATAGCAGCTCCAGCTATCAGACCTGGGCCAGGCCAGGCAGGGCCAGGAAGAAAACAGAGACTCCAGAAAGAGGGCACAGAAGGGCTTCATTTCCCTTCCCAAGTTGTGTGCCAGAAAGCATGGACACCCTTTCTTTGTGGTGTTTCTGTGGGTCCTGGGGAGAATGGGCCGTTCAACATACACCCCTGCTGAGACTGACCTCAGAGAGTACAAAGAACTGAAGGAGAGGCCTTTACTTTCTTGAACTCCTAACAGCTGTAGAGTACCAATAACACTAATAATGATAGTTTGGTAGAGCTTTACTTTCTTGAACTCCTAACAGTTTTCAGTTCAGTTCAGTTCAGTTGCGCAGTCGTGTCCGACTCTTTGTGACCCCATGAATCGAAGCACGCCAGGTCTCCCTGTCCATCACCAACTCCCGGAGTTCACTCAGACTCACGTCCATTGAGTCCGTGATGCCATCCAGCCATCTCCTCCTCGGTCGTCCCTTTCTCCTCCTGCCCCCAATCGCTCCCAGCATCAGGGTCTTTTCCAATGAGTCAACTCTTCGCATAAGGTGCCCAAAGTACTGGAGCTTCAGTTTTAGCATCATTCCTTCCAAAGAAATCCCAGGGTTGATCTCCTTCAGAATGGACTTTTAGAGTAACAACACTAATAATAATAATGATAGTTCTAATAATATAGCAACTTCCTTTTCTTCAGTACTGACTGTCCATCAAGCAAGCTACTAAATATATTATGTAGTTTATTTTGTTTAATCCTCAGGATAACCATATTAGATAGATACTTTTAATAACCTTGTTTAGTAAACAAAGGAAACATTCCTAGTAAACAAGGAAACTTTAGAGAGGTCAAGGTTATATGTCTAATAAGCCAGAGGAAGTGATTTGAAGCTAAGTATGTCTGTGTCTAGAGTGTGTTCTCTTATGCAACACTCCCCATTAGGGACCCCACTTTGTAGAATAGGGAGGTTCACAGAGCAGAGTGACTTGCCTGAGGTCACACAGTGAGTACCAGCAGAACTCATTGTCTGGGATTCCAGAACAGTATTCTTTCCAATAGGTTACCCCAATGTGAATGTGATTTTAAAAAGAAGAAAAAGCAATTCAAGATTTCCCACTTGCCATCATTTGAAAGGCTTTTTCTCCACTCTGTTTATCCCTTTGAGTTCATTTTCAAGATATTATTGTCTTTGGGTCAGTACATTTCTTCCATGGGGATAACTGGTATAATTTGGCAGCAAGAGGAGAAAGAAAGCTATGAAGTTGAAAGGGAGTGAACCTGCCAAGTTCACCGTGACAGCTTTACATGGAGAACATTTTATGAAGCATGTTTCCTGGCATCACAGAAGAGTTCCCACTTCTGGGGAGCGTCCTCATTTTACTGCTGAGTAAAGTGAAGTTCAGAGACAGTATGTCATGTATCCCTGCAAATCGCCAGTAGAGGAGTAGAGCTGGTCCCCTGAGTCGTCTGCCTGCCTGGTGACAGGGAACAGAAACGCTGCACACAAGCTGGGTTTCTCACAGACCAGAGTCCCCTCCCCAGCCATCATTCCACTTTGCTATCTGTTGGAAATCAGAGTGTGTGTGGCAATTTGGCTCTTGCTCAGGAGAATGAAGGAGAGGGAAAGGAAAGCTTCTCAAGTGAGTTTTCTTCATTGTAGGAGAGAAGGTGATTTGAGAAGAAAGCAACCCAAAAAGCAATACAGTAATTCTTTTACTCTCAAGTCACTCTCTCATGGGATCTAGAACACACATTTTCAAAGAACTTTTTAAAAACATGTGCCCTGCACAAAAGGGTTTAGCCCTCTTCCAGGTGTGTGGCCCCTTGTTGAGTTCTGATTCAAATATCAACATCTGTATAGAGAGTGTCATCAACAATTAAAGGGGGTGGGTGAGTGGATGGGTCATGGGCAGGGCTATGCTCCTGCTCTGTCCAGCAGATTTGGAAGTGAAGATTCCTTTAGAGGTCAGCCAGTATGTCCATTGGATATATATGGTTTCCTTTCATTTGCCCTATGGTTTTTGTCTTAATCTTGTTCTGATTATCTTGTTTATGGTGCTCTTCCAGGAACTGCACAGTTTTCGATGAGGTTTGTGGTGGCCTTTTAAAAGGTGATATGACACCAGTTTAATGAGGATGAAAGAGCTATACTCAGAATCTTCTTATTCCCTCTATTTTCTGCCTCATAGCAAACAGTGTGATCAGCATACTCTCCCCAGAGTAGGAAGAGAAGCCGTGGGCATTTTGCTAAAAGTAAGGTTTGATTTTCTCATCTATGTCATAGACATGATAATCTTGGCTTTTCCCTTCTCATGTGGTATCAAAGATCAAAGAAACATGGAAACTTTAAAAATGCTAAAGTGCTAGAAAAGGTGCTAAATTATTGAGCAGACTATGATTTAGAGAGTTCCCTCTCCTTAGTGGGAAAACAATCCTAGGTAATCATTAATTTAGCAAACTGTTGCTACCCAGAATCTTCTCTCTGCTTCTTAGCATAGAATACCAAGGGTGAATATGCAGGCAGTGAGGGTGGGGGGTGATGCTTCCAAGGTTGAATCAAAGATGATTTTCAAGTCTCAGAGATGACATTTGCTAGCTCTTTGTGCTAAGCAAAGCATGTACTCTTTTCCAGGTCCATTTTCCTGTTCTGTAAAATGGGACTACAGTGCCTACCTCAGTTCTGTTCAGTCACTCAATTGTGTCCGACTCTTTGCGACTCCATGAATTGCAGCACGCCAGGCCTCCCTGTCCATCACCAACTCCCGGAGTTCACTCAAACTCACATCCATCGAGTCAGTGATACCATCCAGCCATCTCATCCTCTGTCGTCCCCTTCTCCTCCTGCCTCCAATCCCTCCCAGCATCAGAGTCTTTTCCAATGAGTCAACTCTTCACATGAGGTGGCCAGAGTATTGGAGTTTCAGCTTTAGCATCATTCCTTCCAAAGAACACCCAGGACAGGTCTCCTTCAGAATGGACTGGTTGGATCTCCTTGCAGTCCAAGGGACTCTCAAGAGTCTTCTCCAACACCACAGTTCAAATGCATCAATTCTTCGGTGCTCAGCTTTCTTCATAGTCCAACTCTCACATCCATACGTGACCACAGGAAAAACCATAGCTTGACTAGACGGACCTTAGTCGGCAACGTAATGTCTCTGCTTTTGAATATGCTATCTAGGTTGGTCATAACTTTCCTTCCAAGGAGCAAGCATCTTTTAATTTCATGGCTGCGGTCACCATCTGCAGTGATTTTGGAGCCCAGGAAAATAAAAGTCTGACACTGTTTCCACTGTTTCCCCATCGATTTCCCATGGAGTGATGGGACCAGAAGCCATGATCTTTGTTTTCTGAATGTTGAGCTTTAAGCCAACTTTTTCACTCTCCTCTTTCACTTTCATCAACAGGTTTTTTAGATCCTCTTCACTTTCTGCCATAAGGGTGGTGTCAACTGCATATCTGAGGTTATTGATATTTCTCTCGGCAATCTTGATTCCAGCTTGTGCTTCCTCCAGTCCAGCGTTTCTCACAATATACTCTGCATATAAGTTAAATAAGCAGGGTGACAATATACAGCCTTGGCGTACTCCTTTTCCTACTTGGAACCAGTCTGTTGTTCCATGTCCACTTCTAACTGTTGCTTCCTGACCTGCATACAGATTTCTCAAGAGGCAGGTCAGGTGGTCTGGTATTCCCATCTCTCTCAGAATCTTCCGCAGTTTATTGTGATCCACACAGTCAAAGGCTTTGGCATAGTCAGTAAAGCAGAACTGGATGTTTTTCTGGAACTCTCTTAATTCTTTGATGACCCAGCAGTGGATGTTGGCAATTTGATCTCTGGTTCCTCTGCCTTTTCTACAACCAGCTTGAACATCTGGAAGTTCATGGTTCACGTATTGCTGAAGCCTGGCTTGGAGAATTTTGAGCATTACTTTACTAGTGTGTGAGATGCGTGCAATTGTGCGGTAGTTTGAGTATTCTTTGGCATTGCCTTTCTTTGGGATTGGAATGAAAACTGACCTTTTCCAGTCCTGTGGCCACTGCTGAGTTTTCCAAATTTGCTGGCATATTGAGTGCAGCACTTTCACAGAATCATCTTCCAGGATTTGAAATAGCTCAACTGGAATGCCATCACCTCCACTAGTTTGTTTGTAGTGATAACTTTCTAAGGCGCACTTGACTTCACATTCCAGGATGTCTGGCTCCAGATGAGTGATCACACCATCGTGATTATCTTGGTCATGAAGATCTTTTCTGTACAGTTCTTCTGTGTATTCTTGCCACCTCTTCTTAATATCTTCTGCTTCTGTTAGGTCCATACCATTTCTGTCCTTTATTGAGGCAATCTTTGCATGAAATGTTCCCTTGGTATCTCTAGTTTTCTTGATGAGATCTCTAGTCTTTCCCATTCTATTGTTTTCCTGTATTTCTTTGCATTAATCGCATGCAGAAGGCTTTCTTATCTCTTCTTGCTAGTCTTTGGAACTCTGCATTCAGTTGCGTATATCTTTCCTTTTCTCCTTTGCTTTTCGCTTCTTTTCTTTTCACAGCTATTTGTAAGGCCTCCTCAGACAGCCATTTTGCTTTTTTGCATTTCTTTTCCATGGGGATGGTCTTGATCCCTGTCTCCTGTACAATGTCATGAACCTCCATCCATAGTTCATCAGGCACGCTTATCTATCAGATCTAGTCCCTTAAATCTATTTCTCACTACCTGCCTCACAGAGTACCAACATATTTGCCAAATACTGAACACTTGGTTTGTATCAGCTATTTGATTAATGACTTCAGCACTTATAATGTCTTGGAAACCCATGCTTCATTAGACTATTTTTAGAGTTAAGGGAATCTGAAGCTCAGAGGAGATCAGCAATTCAACTAGAATCATAAAGTCAGTTGAAGAGGTAGAATTCTAACACAGATCTAATTATTTCAAAATCTGGTAACTTTTCACTGCCTCACTTTGCTTTTGAGGGTATATGTGGCAATGCTTTAAAATCAGTCAAATGATGAGGAGAGCCACTTGCTTCATGAAGAAACACTTACTTAGGATCTGTTTTGTCAAGAACCTGGGATGCAGTCTAGGGACGGAAGCCATGGGTTTAGTATTTCCTTTCTTTGGGCATCATTTTTCCTGTAGGTCAAATTAAACAGGAATCTCTTAGACCTCTTTAAAGTGCCATTTGCCTAGCTCTGATTTTCTAAAAGTATGTATCAAAAGAACTTTGGAAAAGTAACAAGACACAGTGAATATGGGGAGGAGAGAATAGATGTTTATCCAAGTCTTTGATATGCCATGTATGTATATGTCATATACTGTGTGTTTGTGAGTCTCCTAAGGTGGCTGCCCCCAAAACTCCCCTCTCTGTACCTGCATTCTGCTCTTCACATGAAGAGCTGAAGTCCAGTTCCATCTTCCCCTTGAATCTAGTCTGGCTTCAGTGACTTACTTGGCCAACAGAATCTGCAGAAATGATTATCTGGGACTGGAGGACAAGGTCGCAAGAAGCTTTGTTAGTACTGGTTCTAGGAATGCTCCTTCTTGGAATCCAGCCCTATTGCTGTGTTGTTATTGTATGTTTCTGTTCCATGCCACATGGAAAGTCCGCGTTAGATGTTTCAATCAACAGAAACTTAGTTGAGCTCCCAGGTAACATCAACATCAGCCATATGAGCACCCCACCTTGAATATCTAGTCCAGGTGAATCTTCAGGGGACTTTGGCCCCAGCAAATATCTGACTACAATTCATGACAGGCAGTAAGCAGAAACTGCTTGGCCAAATCCAGGCAACTAAGAGAACTGTGAGAGACTGTTGTAAGTTGTTGTTTGAAGCTACTAAATTAGGGGTGGTTTGATAGGCAGCAGGAGATAACTGAAACACATGATTTACTTGCCACAATAAGACTTGTGATTTTAGCCCTTTTTATGGGGAGGGCATCTGAACTTCAGAGAGATTAAATTAATTGTTTAAGGTCATATGGAACATGGCAGACCTTTGTTCAGAAAGGAAATCTATTTGATTTTAATTCCTGCATTTTAAACTTCATTACCAAAGGATTTTTTTCCCCCTGTAGCCATTTATTTACAAAACCATTAAGTTGAAGTAGAAACTGAAGTAGATACTGCTATATATATAATAACATTTGGGGGAAATTATAAAATAATAACTCTAATTTTCCTTTATGGTATTAATTATATTTTAATGACGTGTGTTTATGGCTTATAAAACTAGGATTATTCTTCCCACATTTTCAGTGAAAGTTTTGCCAAATTGCTGGTCCAAATCTTTGTGAAATATCTACATATGAGTCAAAGTGTGTGGGATCCCTTTGTCTCTCCCAGGTTTTCTCGGCCCTATCTCCAACTGTGCAGATATGTCTGTCACCTACCACCTCTATTGCCCTGAGAATCTGCCCTTTATTCAGAGCTCATTCAGAAGATGATAAGTGAATGTTGATTCTGGAAAGGCACCATGCTTGATCCTGGGGACCTGGAATCTGGGATTGAGCTTACAGACAGACAGACAATCGTACATCCATAACCCAGAGTCAGGATGAAGTGGAGAGGTGCTTGAGAGGTTTGTGAGCCCTTCATTCCCCTCTGCTCACGTTCAGCATACCCTGAGCTACTTTTAAGTCCCTGAATATGCTGTCCTATTTCTCAGCCCTGGCTTTATTCATGCTGTTTCTTCCTGCCCTTCTTCACCTCACAAGCCTCTATGAGGTTTTATTACCTTGATTGGCAAACTTAGCAAATGGCTATGCAATTGTCTGCTACTCTGTGTATCTATCCTTTTAATGGCATTCCTTCAAAGCAGGGATTGTCTTTTGTCTTTTTTTCCATTTTGTTTTCCCTGCCTTTTAAAAAAGAGATCAAATTAATCACATCTAATGACCACCACTAAAAACAATAAAACTAAATTAATGAACTGGAGAAGGCAATGGCACCCCACTCCAGTACTCTTGCCTGGAAAATCCCATGGACGGAGGAGCCTGGTAGGCTGCAGTCCATGGGGTTGTGAAGAGTCAGACACGACAGAGCGACTTCACTTTCACTTTTCACTTTCATGCATTGGAGAAGGAAATGGCAACCCATTCCAGTGTTCTTGCCTGGAGAATCCCAGGGACGAGGAGCCTGGTGTGCTGCCGTCTATGGGATCGAACAGAGTCAGACACGACTGAAGCGACATAGCAGCAGCAGCAGCAGCAATTAATGAATACAGACATTTTCAATCAGTGTTACCCATAACACTCTTCTGCACTTTGTTTCGGTTGTTTGGTTTGAAAGACCTGAATTGCTTTGGTGAGAAGTTTCCAATACTATATTTAAAGAGTGAGCTTTCTAATTTCAGAGGCATGGGGTTCATAGAGGGGACAGGCAAATTCTCATTCAAAACGTCCACAAAGACAAATTAACTTGGCAGCATGTGACATCATTACTTAACAACAATGCAATCAAAGAAATAAAGAAGGTAAGTGTAGATTGTGTTCCAGATTGAAGAGGTTGAAAAGAGGGTAATGTTTCAGAGAGTAACTGGAGCCCAGAGAGGAAAGGGGGATTTAAGGTAGGAGCTGGATAAAGCCCCTTTGGAAAATGACAAGTTTGAGAAGATAACTAAGAGTGAGAATAATCCAGGTATGCAAACAGCAGAAGGAAGAACATTCTGAAGAGTACAAAGGCCCCTGAGCAGAAAGAAGCCTGGGAATGATCCTGAACATTCCTTTTAGGAAACCACACCAGGGCCTTCAGATAAACCTAGATATTCCCAGTGACCCCGTATAGAGGCCTGACCTCTTTTCTCAAACACAGTGTCACTTGAGCAAACTTGGGACGCACTGGACCCATTTGATAGCTGAGGAGTAGGATGGAAATATGACAACTGGTTACTGACAGGCCATAATGAGATCCCAGCAACAGTCTGGCTTCAAGTCCAAGAGTCCTAACCACAACTTCACACCACTCTGCAGCAAGAAAGTAGAGTTGTTCCTAAAACCCAACCTTCTTCCACCAGAAACCAGGGACCTGGTGCCAGGGCAGAATTTATGACCTAGTAACTGAGGACAGAAATAATTGGTTGCATTAGTGCCTGGCAGTCCCAGACTGGGCTCCACTCTGGAGGGGCGGCATGGATTGAAATAGCTGAGGAAAGTTTACTTTTCTCAGTCCAGGTGCTCTACTGTGGCCAACGTAGCCCTAATGAGCTCTGCATATTCAGGACACAAATAATTGAGGTCCAATTTAAAGTGTGCAGAGGCCACATTTCTTTCCAGGCTCTGAAGGAAAAACACCAGCTGAGGAAGAATGAAGAACTGCCTGTTCTAAGTTATTTTCCTTCTGTGGTCATTCAATCCCCATGAAGACTGTGCCTACCCAATCAAGGGCCTGGATAAAGGAGGCAATTACCCAGAGAAGTCAAGCAAAAAGAAAAGGACAAAGGGAAATCATGCACTGGGGATGAGGGGCTGGGCTACATGCTAGAACGAGTACAGCCTTTAACATAGCCTGCTATGCACCGAAGCTTGAGTCAAGGTCTTGGACTTTGGGGTCAGATAGATCTAGATTTGAAAATAAATTCAACTCCTTTAAATGAGTGATCTAGGCAAGATTTAACTGCTTGGTGCCTTGGTTTACTCATTTGTTAAGTGGAGATGAACAGACTTTGGGGCAATAGGACTTGGATTTCCATCCCATCTCTGCCACTGACTATGTCATAAAGGGCCAGTTACTCAAAGTCACATGTTAATTTCTTTATTTCTAAAGAGGAAGTGAGTAAGTAGTTACCTGAGAACCAACCAGTCCATTCTGAAGGAGATCAGCCCTGGGATTTATCTGGAAGGAATGATGCTAAAGCTGAAACTCCAGTACTTTGGCCACCTTATGCGAAGAGTTGACTCATTGGAAAAGACTCTGATGCTGGGAGGGATTGGGGGCAGGAGGAGAAGGGGACGACCGAGGATGAGATGGGTGGATGGCATCACTGACTCGATGAACGTGAGTCTGAGTGAACTCCAGGAGTTGGTGATGGACAGGGAGGCCCGGCATGCTGCGATTCATGAGGTCACAAAGAATCGGACACAACTGAGCGACTGAACTGAACTGAACTGATGAGTTCTTCTGGGAGTACTTCTTGAGGTGAGACATAAAATGAATGTGAATGGCCCTCAGCAGGATCACTGTGAATTTGTTACTTACCACTGGTTAATCTCTAGGACAGTGGTTCTCAAAATGCGGTCTCTAGACTAGCAGCATTAGCTCACCTGGGGACGTGTTAGAAATAACCCAGACCCAGTAAATCAGAAACTTTTGGGATAGACCCAGCATGCTGTGATTTATCAAGTCTTTCAGAAGATTCTGGTACATGCTCAAGTCTGAGAATCTCTTCTCTCCATGGTAATCCAGAATGCACCTGAGATATTGCAGTTCTGCAGCTGTCTCATACTTTTAAGTGCTGTAATCTTTCCAAATGAGCTCTTTGTTCATTCCGTTCTGCTCTCAAAACAGGGAAGAAATACTTTATCACCCAGGATAAAGTACTCATCTCATATGAGGTAATATATACTATAAGCATACTGTATTCCAGGGGTGCTGATAACAGCATCACATGGATTTCACATGGATTTGTTTCGCATGGATTGTTGCAGTTGGTCTCTTTAGTCATCCTCTGTGGTAGCTATTTTGGGTTTCCCCAGTGGCTGAGCAGTAGCAGATCCACCTGCAATGTAGGAGATGCGAGTTCAATCCCTGGGTCAGGAAGATCCCTGGAGAAGGAAATGGCAACCTACTCCATTGTTCTTCCCTGAGAAATCCCATGGAAAGAGGAGCCTGGTGGGCTACAGTCCATGAGGTCCCAAAAGAGTAGGACATGACATGGTAGATATTATCTTTGTTTTATAGATAAAGGAACTGAAGTTCTGTGAGATGGAGAAAATTGCCCAAAGATTTACAATTAGGAAGTAATGAAGTCGGGAGTCAGACCTCAATACTCTATGTCTAGAGCCATCACATTACCCTTTTATACCAATATGAGGAGCCTGGGTGCTGGAGGATGGCAGTCCTGTGGGATCATCTTAACCCCTCTGGGCCTCCATTTTTTCATTATGTAGAGGGGTCAATAGGGAATTCCTTACTGAGGCTTGAAGGGTTCGAGGAGCTTGAAATATGGTTCATCATACCCCATGCTTCTCTCTAGTCCCCCCTGCAAATTATAAAATGTCTTTGGGGAGACCATATTATTTTTGTTTTCCTTTTTTTGTTGAAGTATAATTGCTCTTGAGGCTGTGTTAGTTTCTGGTGTACAGCAAAGAGATACATATACATTCTTTTTCATACTGTTTTCCATAATGGTTTAGTACAGGATATTGAATATAGTTCCCTGTGTTATACAGTAAGACCTTGTTGTTTGTCTGTTCTATATATGAGTGTGCATCTGCTAGTCCCAAGCTCCCAATCCAGCCCTCCCCCACCCCCATCGCCTCCTCAACCAAAAGCTTGTTCTCTGTGAATTACTGTTTTGTAGGTAAGTTCATTTGTGTCATATTTGAGATTCCATATGTAAGTGATATCATATGGCATTCGAATTTCTCTGACTTACTTCGTTTAGTATGATAATCTCTAGGTCCATCCATGATGCTACAAATGACATTATTTCATTCTTTCTTTTGGGGGCAGCTGAGTAATTTTTCATTGTATATATGAACCACATCTTCTTTATCCAGTCATCTGTTGATGGACATTTAGGTTGTTCCCATGTTTCGGCTATTGTGAAAAGAGCTGCTAGAATTTTGTCCAGATACATGCCCAGAAGTATCATTGCTGAATCTCATAGCAAGTAGATTTTTAGTTTTTTGAGGAATCTTCATGCTAGAGGAAAGCGTATTTATGATTCATTGAGATTCCATTTCTATTGCTTTCCATTCATCTCTAACTCTTGCCTTCTCACCTGAAATATAGGTATTCTATATCTATAAATATACAACTGCCTACCTATTATGTACCACATATTGAATTTAAGAACAATTTAACACATAAATGCCCTTTCTCATCTGCTACCAGTCATCTGATAGACACCCAATCTGGGTGAATATTTTCTTGGACACACTATGATTCTTGTGAATATGTGTGTATGCACTTAACAGAATAATCCACAACAGCCCATAATATGAAGAGACTTATCGGAGGAAAGAGGGAACAGGAAAGAAAAACCTGAACTAATCTCTCTATAGGCAACTAATGGAAATTTTGTGGTTATTTGGGGCACTTGATTAGTGTGGAAAGAACCTAGTCTCTGGGGTAACAACTGCACACAAACTGATCTCCATTTTGAACCCCTTTGATAGGGAGCAGAGTGTTTCAGGTGCAGATTCTAGAAGACTTAAAAGCAGGTCTGTTTTTAAGCACACTGCATATTGAACTTTCTCCACTGTGGGAGGCAGGCCAAGTAGTGACTTTTGAAGCTTTTAAAGGCTCACTGGCCCTTCAAAAAATGGCTGTTGTGGACATATGGTTTTAGAAGCTTTTTTAAAAGCCTTATGAGCTTATTTTTAGAGCAAACCTTAACCTTGTAAAACTTCTTAAAGGAGCCACAGAGGGTCCAATCACTAAAGCCCCTAGGCAGCTGCTCCCAAGGTTTCCAGCGTAGATTCTCCCTGTGCTTGACGTGAGTACCAGGCTGCCAGAGGAGCCTGGAGTCAGCTGCCTTTGGAGAGGGTTGTGTCCTTGCAGCCAGGAGACCTGAGGCCTGGGCCATAGGTGAGTCATGCAAGTGGGCAGGGTTTTCTACCAGTGAGCAGGGACCCTAGAAGCACAGACTCATAGAATCTCAGAGACTCCCCTGAAGGAAAAGAACCTTAAAAGTCATCCAGTCAAGTCTGATCTGATACTCAAACCTCCCCTGAAACACACTTATAAAGAGATGATTCCACCTCTGTGTACATACCTCCAGCTGCAAGGAGATCATTGTCTGGACACTTATTATTCGACATATTTGTGACTGAGTACACATTACTTCCCTGGCACTGTGCAAAGTGCTGGGATGCAACAGTGAGTAAAACATTAGTCTCAATACAGACTAAACATTGGTCAGAAAGAGATCAAGTGATCACTTCCATCCATAATTGCAAGTGAAAAGCATCATTCAGAAAAAACTCAAGGATTCATAACTGCTTCTGGCCAGACCTGATGTGGTCTGAGGGATCAAGGAAAGTTTGATGAAGAAGCATTCTTTCAACCAGGACCCTATGAATGAATGTTAACAAGGCAAAGGAGGTTGGAGGAGGGCATAGAGAGCCAGGGGAACATCTCTGAGAGGCTTTTAGGCAGTGGGAATGCAGTATTTTAGAAGAAATGAAAACAGTCCAGGTATAGATGGTAAAGAATCTGCCTGCAATGCAGGAATCCTGGGTTCAATCCTCAGGTTGGGCAGATCCCTTGGAGAAAATAATGGCAACCCACTCCAGAATTCTTGCCTGGAGAATCTCCATGGACAGAGGAGCCTGGCGGACTACAGTCCGTGGGGTCACAAAGAGTCGGACACGACAGAGTGACTAACACTACTACGACTATATACCATAAAGGGGAGAGACCTGGCTTGAGGCTGGGGACATGCAGTGTGTGGGTCATGCCTGGCCTGGCCTTGCTGTCATGTTGAGGATTTTTATTTCAAACAGAGAGGCATTGGAAACCTTTGTTCATTTTAAACAAAGGCTAGGCGATTCACACCAGAGCTGCAAATTCTTTCTCTTTGCTAAGTGCAGTGGTCAAAAATACACCCATCATTCTCCTCTGCCTAACTTCCTTCCCTTGAATGCAGGCAGTCTTAATTCTATTAATAACTGATAAAATGTGACAGAAGTGATTCTATGTGGCTTCTGTAGCTAGGATAGCTTCCCTGACATGCTCTCTCGGCCAAACTTCATGCTTTGGAGAAAGTTAATCACCATGCTGTAAGGACACTCAAGCAACCTATGGTGAAGTCTAGATGAGGAGGAACTTCAATGGTACTGAATTGCCAGCCATCACAGCTGGAAACAGATCCTTCAGTCCCAGTCAAACCTGTAGATAACTGTAGCCCCGGCTGACATCTTTTTGAAAAATTATTTATTTAGTTGCCTGGACTTAACATTCAGAAAACTAAGATCATGGCATCTGGTCCCATCACTTCATGGCAAATAGATGAGGAAACAATGGAAACAGTGACAGACTTTATTTTGGGGGGCTCCAAAATCACTGCAGTTGGTGACTGCAGCCATGAAATTAAAAGACACTTGCTCCTTGGAAGAGAAGCTATGACCAACCTAGACAGCTTATTAAAAAGCAGAGACATTACTTTGCCAACAAAGGTCATCTAGTCAAAGCTATGGTTTTTCCAATAGTCGTGTATGGATGTGAGAGTTGGACTATAAAGAAAGCTGAGCACTGAAGAATTGATGCTTTTGAACTGTGATGTTAGAGAAGACTCTTGAGAGTCCCTTGGACAGCAAGGATATTCAGCTAGTCCATCCTAAAGGAAATCAGTCCTGAATATTCATTGGAAGGACTAATGTTGAAGCTGAAACTCCAATACTTTGGCCACCTGATGTGAAGAACTGACTCATTTGAAAAGACCCTGATGCTGGGAAAGATTGAAGGCAGGAGGAGAAGGGGATGACAGAGCGTGGGATGGTTGGATGGCATCACCAGCCCATGGACATGAGTTTGAGCAAGCTCTGGGAATTGGTGATAGACCTGGCATGCTGCAGTCTATGGGGTCACAAAGAGTCGCACATGACTGAGTGACTGAACTGACTGACTGCTGGGCCTTAGTTGTAGCATGAGGGATCTTCAGTCCTTGTTGCAGCATGTGGGATCTTTAGTTGTGGCATGCAAACTTTTAGTTGGAGCACATGGGATCTAGTTCCCTGTCCAGGGATTGAATTCAGGCCCCCTGCGTTGGCAGCAAGACATCCTAGCCACTGGACCACCAGGGAAGTCCCTCCAGCTGACATCTTGACTGTCTCTTCATGACACAGTCAGAACCACCTAGATAAGCCAGCCCTGAATTTCTGGCCCACAAAAAACTGTGAAATAATAACTGCATCTTGTTTCAAATTATTGACTTTGAGTCATTGTTAGGCTCTAATAGCTCATAGCATTAATAGTGGGAATTGCTAGAGCGTAGTGGTAAAGAATCTGCCTGCAATGCAGGAGACTTGGGTTTGATCCAGGGAAGATCCCCTGGAGGAGGAAACAACTCACTCCAGTATTCTTGCCTGGAAAATTCCATGGACAGAGAAGCCTGAAGGGCTACAGTCTATGGGGTTGCAAAGAGTCAGACACGACTGAGCGTGTGTGCGCGCACACACACACACACACACATACACACACAATGCTATCTATTTCGGTAAGGCATTTCAAAGGATGAGGATGAAAGTAGGGACTCGGGTTGGTTGGAAAGACTTGTATTTTGAAAACCAACTCTTCAGTTTCCTGGTTGTTGGAGTGAAGGCATGTCAACATGACATGAGGCCTGCAGAACTCCTATGATATAGAAGCATACCATCATTCTCAGTTTCCTTGTCCTCTTCCATTTCATATACAAGTGAGAAATGCTACTCTCAAAGCAGAGAAGAGTTTAAAAAAGATTGCTATATATATATATAAAAGATGACCAATAAAGACCTACCATATAGCACAGATAACTCTACTTAATACTCTGTAATGGCCTATATGGGAAAAGAATCTATAAGAGAGTGGATATATGTATATGTATAACTGATTTCACTTTGCTATATATGTGAAACTAACACAACATTGCAAATCAACTATACTCCAATAATTTTTTTTTTAAAGACTGTATGTCAATAAGCACTGCAGACTATGGGTTATCATGATTCTCTTATAATGAGAGGGCTTGAGAATTGTTTGGCTGAAGTTGCCATAGGCCAGGTTTTATTAAAGCACGATAGATTTTCAGGCCTATTCCTGGTTGCAGTCAATGAGTTTAACGAGTCTATCTCCTGCCTTGCTAACAGAATTGCATTTTATTTATTTGAAATTCACCTCCTCATAGTTGCATAGCTTATTTTCTTCATTTGCAATGCAATAAGGAGTAGATTTATGATGAGTCTTCTTATGAGAGGGATTATTACATCAGTTCTTACTATGTGTCATATAGTTGTGAGAACATTTTTAGTTAAATCTCAAAACACAATCCTGTAATATCTGTCATTTGTGTCATTTTATGGATTAGGAAACAGATATAAAAGTCAATAATAATACTTGGCCACCTAGTATTATCTGATCACAATCTAATCACACTAGGACCACAGCCTTGTCTAACTCAATGAAACCAAGCCATGCCTGCGGGCAACCCAAGATGGGCGGGTCATGGTGGAGAGGTCTGACAGAAGAAAGTTGCTAAGAAAGTTTAATTTAGAAGTAGTATTTTTCCCTGTTTAACGAGAAGTCAAGATTCAAGCAACCATACTTAGGTACCATGTGAAACAGAACCCTTCTACCATGTGAGAATATGATGATCACTTTTTTTTTTTGGTTTTCATTTCCACTGTTTCTTATTTAAAGCTTTCAACTAGTACACAATAGATTTCATTCAGTAATCCAACAACTCTTTAAAAATAAAACTCAGGAAAAGATTAATGTATTTTAAATATATAAAGATATAAAACAATATTAATAAAAATTAAAATCTTTTACCTTCTGGATCATAAGTTTGAAAAACTCTTCTGGCTTGTTCTGAGGGAGCCTCAGGGGCAACTAAAGCCATATCCTGAAAACATAAGAAAACATGCTATCAACAAGCTGCAATATCATGACATTAAAAACAAAATAAATACAAGGCTAGAGAAATGAAGATATTTGGAATAAAATACTGTGAGTTATGTTAATATTTATATCATAGCTGTATGACTCTCTGGGCCTTAACTTTACTTCTGAAAAACAGCAATACCACTTCAACCTCAGAGAACTGTTGTGAGAATGACATATAAAGTTTTATATAACTCCTGAAAAAGTCTAATATTGTATAAGTAATTACTATAAAACTGAATCTTAAAAATTAATGACATTTTTTGTTGTATAGTAATAGCCAATGAAAAATAACAAAATATACTCTAGTTTTCAAATATCTAAAAATTAAATCCAGAGATATGATAACAATTACATAAGAATTCACTTGAAATTTTTTACTTTAGGAAGCATGTTATATCAATGACCTAGGGACAGATCAATAACAACTTCAGCATGTTCAGAATTTTAACTTTTATTAAAGGAAATATCCAAAAGACAGGTTTTTTTTTTTTTCCCTACAAAACTTATTCTCTATCATGATGAATTTCTTTAAAAGTAAGTCACATTTCAACTTACCAAAAATAAGCACATAATTCAGTGTTATCCTGGACTATTCACAAAGCTTTACTCTACATATTTTTACCATTATGAAATTCTACACTTAACCAACATGAAACTAGAATACAGGCTCTAATTGTTTTCCTCTATTCATATATCTGTTCCAAGCATCTGCCTATAACTGTGTTCACTCAGACAAACCTTATCAGAGAGCAAGTTTCTCAAGCTTCCCTTTTTACTATCTTGATTCCTTTTTGAGGAGTAGATATAAAGGGGACATATCTCAACATGAAAAAGGCTATTTATGACAAACCCTCAGCCAACATAAAACTCAATGGTGAAAAGCTGAAAGCTTTCCCACTAAAATCTGAAACAAGACCAGGATGTCCACTCTCAGGTCTTCTAATCAACATAGTATTGAAAGTCCTAGCCACAGCAATCGAACAAGAAAAATAAAGGGATTCAAAATAAAAGGGAGGAAGTAAAACTGTCATTATATGCAGATGACATATATGTAGAAAACCCTGAAGATTTCATATGAAAACTTCTGGAACTGATAAATAACCAACAATATAGCAGGATTCAAAATTAATA
The DNA here is from genome assembly GCA_006408695.1 of Aepyceros melampus. Lineage (NCBI taxonomy): Eukaryota > Metazoa > Chordata > Mammalia > Artiodactyla > Bovidae > Aepyceros > Aepyceros melampus. The sequence continues at coordinate 42,433 of SJXQ01006344.1, read as the reverse complement.
CACAGAAATCTGTTGCAGTTCTTTACACTAACAATGAAATATCAAAAAGTACCCAAAAAATCCCTTTTAAAATTGCATCAAAAGTAATAAAATACTTAGGAATAAAACTGGCCAAAGAAGTGAAAGACTCATATGGTGAGAACTATAAAACACTGATGAAGGAATTTGAAAATGATTTAAAGAGACAGAAAGACATCCCATGCTCCTGGGTTGAAAGAATTATTATTAAAATCTCTATACTACCCAAAGCAATCTACAGATTTAAAGCAATCCCTATCAAATTACCTATGACCATTTTTATAGGACTAGAACAAAGAATTCTAAAATGTATACAGAACCATTAAAGACCAAAACTGCCAGAGCAATCCTGAGAAAAAAGAACAAAGCTGGAGACATAACCCTCCCAGACTTCAGACAATACTACACAGCTACAGTAATCAAAATAGCAGGTACTGGTACAAAAACAGACATACAGATCAATGGAACAGAATACAGAGTCCAGAAATAAACCCACACACTGGATTTACAGCCACATATAAATCAGTGAACTTAGAATACTTACCTCAATACCACACACAAACTCAAAATGGCTTAATGACTTAAGTATAAAGCATGACACCATAAAACTCCTAGAAGAGATCATAGGCAAAACACTCTGACATAAATTGTAGCAATGTTTTCTTCAGTCAGTCTCCCAAGGCAATAGAAATAAAAGTAAAAATAAACAAATGGGACCTAATCAAACTCTTAAGCATTTGCACAGCAAAGGAAACCGTAAACAAAGTAAAAAGACATCCTGAAGAATGGGAGAAAATATTTGCAAATGATGCAATTGACAAGGGTTTAATTTCCAAAATATCCAAATATCCCATACAATTAAAAAAAAATAAATAAAACTACAGTGAGGGATCACCTCACAAAGGTCAGAATGGCCACATCATTAAAAAGTCTACAAATAGCAAATGCTAGAGAGGGTGCACAGAAAAGGGATCAGTTGTACACTGTTGGTGGGAATGTACATTGGTACAGCCACTATGGAGAACAGCATGGAGATTCTTTTAAAAGCTAAAGATAGAACTACCAAATGATTTAGCAATCCCACTCCTGGGCAGATATCTGGAGAAAACCATGGTTCAAAAGGATAAATGCACCCCTGTGTTCACAGCAGCACTATCTGAACAGCTAAGACATGAAAGAAACAAAGATGTGGTATACACACACACGAATATTACTCAGCCATAAAAAAGAATAAAATCAAGCCATGGGCAGCAACACAGGCTGACCTAGAGATTATCATACTAAGTGAAACACACCAGAAAGTCAAATACTGTATGATATCAATTATATGTGCAATCTAAAATGTACAAAAATGAACTGATTTATAAAACGGAAACAGACTCACAGAGAAAACAAACCTATGATTACCAAAGCAGGGAGGGGATGAGGGAGGGATCAATTAGGAGCCTGGGATAGTACATACAAATAACTATATATAAAATAGATAACCATCATGGTCTACTGTACAGCACAGGGAACCATATACAGTATCCTGTAACAAACCATAATGGGAGAGCGTATGAAAAAGAGTATATATATTTGCATAACTGAATCACTTTGCTGTACAGCAGAAATACAACACTGTAAATCAACTATTTTTTAAAAAGTGGGATATAAATGTTAAATAGAATTTAAATTGCTGTTTCTCCATGGAAACAAATTTTTAAGAAATGCACTAAATAACTTCTGTCCTAATCATCTTGCCCTTATCTCAAAGATGAAGGAATAAACTCTTCAGGGTCAGTTAGAGTAGTTCTCACTTGACCATGTCTGAGCACCTTAATAGTATGTTCCATTCAATAAGTAGGTATCAAATTGGTATGAGAGTCAAAACAAGGCAATATATACGAGCCCCTACACAGTTTTAATGTATTAAATGATAAAATAATTTTAAAAAATCTGTTACTTTATAATGTAGATCTGGTAATGTACAATTATTTCCTTTTACCATCCCTTGATACCAACTTTTAGGGTCTCCTTTTCCTGCATTTTCAGTATCATTTTATAGATAATACACATGTCAAGGGCCATGCTTTCATCTGGTTGAACTTTCAATGCCTTTCTGATTTTATGATCCAGTCCTTTACTGCTGGATACTTGGATTGTGCGTAACATTTTACCATAACCACTGCTTTACCAAATAAACTGGAACATGTGATTTCATACGTGAACAGTCATATCTATAGGACATGAAGAGTTATATCTGTAGGACAGAGTTCCAGAGCAGGATCACTGAGCCAAAGGAAAAAGGCATTGTAGTTTGGTACTATAGATACTACCCAATTCTTGGGTTAAATTTGTTCATTTAACCTAGTCTGAACAGTATTTTTTAAAATGCTTTCCTTTCTCTAATACATCACCAGTAGAGCCTTAGCTCTACAATCACCTTTGTTTCAAGGCTAGGATTGTAGTGTGGGTTCTCAGATTTAGGGAGCTTTAATAGCATTGAGACTATCGTTATTATTCCTTAGCTTCCTTTACCACTCCCAAACCTTAACTGCAAATGTTTCTACGTGTATTCCAGAATAAGCTTTCACTTCCTTAACTGTTTCCAACTCTCCTTTCTTTTTCAATTGTCCCCTTGAGAACACCTGTTGGAATTTGTGGAGGAGCAAAGTCACTGAAAGGCTGGTGGAGGAAAAGGTATACAGCTGTGGATGAGCTCTTATGCAAAGGGGTGGGTTTGGAGGCACAAGACGAAGATAAAGTCATTCTCCCTATTCAGCACCTGTTGCATTTCAACCTTTGTTTCTAGTAAGTGATCAGGCAGAGCTTGAAATGAGTTTTAACACAATTACTTCAAAATTTCTAAATATTAATTAAAACTGTGATCTAAGTAGAAGGAATGGGAATAACATTTTTCTTGGTTAAAAAACAAACAGAATCTTTTGTGGGGAAGAGATGGCAGAGAATATAAATGAAGCATCTTTTAAATCTTCCTACAAAGTGAAGTTTTGGGAAAATGCCACCATTTACAAAGTTTGGGGAACAAGGAAGATTCCAGTTCTAGCCAGAGGAAAAGGTTGGCATCAAATTCTCTGACATTAAAGATTTCAGAAAATAAGGGAGTGTGAAAAGAATTTATTAACTACCTGATGCCTCATCTCTAAGTTTCAAGTGCTACAAATAAATAAATACTATGCTTATGTAAAAAAAACTAAAGTAGACTTAATAAAACATTCACTGCTTATCTCTTGCCTCCGGTTATAAACATATAAACAATTTAGGCTTCAGAAAATGTGTGCTTAATTCTTGTTTGAACAGGCATGGCCTAATATAGAAATATCAGATGAAGCCTGGGCAAAGTCCTGGTGTACTCTGGTTTAACAAGTGTTCATTTGGAGTAAGGGTTGGCAAATTTTTTCTGTGATGGTAAATATTTTAGGCTTTAGTAAATATTTTAGGCTTCACAGGCTGTAAGGTAGCAAGATAAGACAATGTGTAACAGCAAGATAATTAATACATAAACAAGAGCACCTTGTGTTCCAATAATATTTCACAAAATAGGTGTAGGGCTTGATTTAACCTGTGAGCCATAGTTTACCGACCCATGATTTAGAGAATATATTATATTTTTCCCCCTCAATGCTCTAAGATGTAGTAAACATGCCTTCTTTTGACATATCTGGGGATATAATGATGTCTTAATCATCTTAATAAATTTTACAAAGAAGGTACTTTGGCTCTCATGTGGAACAGAAAAGAGGGTAGGAAATTCTCACTAGCCAGAATGGAATCATCAAAGGCAGAAACGTGAATGAGCACAGCACAAGGGAAACTGAAAGAGCTGCACAGGATGGAGAACTGTGAGAGACAGGGAGTGGTTAGGCAGGAGAATCAGCTCTGATGGAAGAATAAACATGCAGTTTGGAGGAGATGGTTAAAAACCCAAGTGGAGCACGTGGCTGTCTTAACACTATGCCATCCAGTGGTTGCCAGTCGTAGGCCTCTCACAGGCCAGCAGAAAAAGGCGATGAGGACTACAGGAGATCTAAGCTGGAGAGTCTGCCAGGCAAAATATGGAAACAGGTGAAAGGAGATTACGGCAAGATGTCAGAATGGAGTATTTCCAAAAATGAATTTAGAGAGTTTCTTATTTGATGTTTAAAAGGTGAAACAAGTATCTCAAAACCCTGTGAGGAGACAACGAAAAACCCTCAGAAGTAAACTACCAAAACAGAAATTCCTTTTTCCTCTTAAAATACAACCCAGTGGCAGTGGTGAGGTTCCACATAATAAAACCATCAACTATGACTGTCATTACTAGTGAAGCAAACTGTGTCTTGAACGATTAAGAGAAAAAAATCTTGTTTTGCTCTTTTGGTTTCAGTGATATACTAATAGCTAATCTGCCAAACTCCTTAGGAATGAATTGTTCTTAACTCATATCACTGATTTTAAGATGTGTTTATACTACAAGGGGGAAAAGAAAAACACAAAGCCCCCCTACCAAAACCACGAAAGATTACAGTAAATTCTAGGAAAACATTCCAAAAGTTTTCATACATAAATTAAAAACAGTCTTCTTGTTGGCTTGCTTATTTTGAGTGTTTACAATGCTTTTTAGATTACTATAGAAAAAGATCTCTTAGTTAAAGCTTGTTTAAATTTATGTAATGTTTACATGTTTATAGATGAAATCAGGGCAAGTTACAAAACCACCTTCTATTCCCATTAAAGTGCTTCATGCTGAACTCCAAACTTTTAACTTTCTAATTTGGTTTAAAATTACAAATTCCAACACTCATTTTTACCAATTTATTTAACTTCAACACTGCTAAACAAGGTTCCCTGTGTAAGACCTGGGGTAGGAGGGCCCATGTAGTAATTTCGGTGATATAGTAATATTACATATATTTCATATCTGCACAGCAAGTTTGAACAGCAAGTGTAGAATTTCATTAATTGAGAAAGGGTCCTTTTCAACCTTAAGACAAGATATTTTAGTGAGATATAACTGCCAAATTTTTTCATTGCACATAAAGGAAATGATTTAATTAGAAAGGATAATTTAAAATAGAACTCTTACATAAAAACTGTATAAATGTGAAGAACAATATGAAGAGGATCCTACCCTGAGATTTAAGGGTATGATCTTAAATGCGGTATAGATCTTAGTCTATATCTAAGACTTAAATGCGGCAACAGTTTTTAGACTACATATTTAACATATTTTTCCCATATAACTATCTACATACCCATAATGTTTTGAATACCTGTCAAGCCTATTAGATGAGATAAAGACATCACAATCTAATAGAAGAGAGAAAAATATGTTCCTATATGTTCCGTGAAGATTATTAAAATTCTCTTAAAATTAGTTTCTAAAATAAAATTCAAACACATATATCACCCATCCTCAAAAAACTGCTGAGTTGCAAATAAATAGATTCCAATGATGTGATTCCAAATTATCTAAGGCAGCAAGGATAACTGAGCATTTTTTTTTTCTTCCCCAGTTGTAGTACTTAGGAGAAAATTTCAGTGTGTACTGCATCCAAACTCTTTAAAGTACTCCCACAAGAGAATCTAAACCTAAGAGTCAAATATTTTAACTAGCAATACTTTTAAATTCTGATTTATCATCAACATTAATTTTATTTTTAAAGTAGTTCTCTACATTAGTTAAATATCATCAGGTGCTTTAATCACAGGAATATTATAGCAAATAACTTCTTAGCCAATTTACTGGTCAACAGAGACTGCTAAACAATACAGCTTTTAAAGTTATCTGGCTTTATCCAACTTTCCTTAACTGGCAAAGTACTATAAAAGAAGAGGAAAAAAAAAAACAAAACACAAAACCCTGAGGTGTAATGGGACTATCTAATATCCTAGAGTCATGAAATGGGTATCTCTTTTTCGTGTAGCTCTGTCTGTCCACCATAAACCTTTTAAAATGCTGTAACATTAGCTATGCTTCTAAAATACCTATGGAAATATAAAGAAGGCCCGTGTTCAGTGTGTTAGGCTAGATGTAAGTATGTAGCTCATTACCAGAAAGGTCTTTAAAGCTTATTTATTATACCTTTCATCATTATCAAGAGCAATCTGCTGTCATGAGTAATCAAAGCAGCCCTGAGAACCTCATCTATTTTCAGGAATGAGCATGCACATATAAGTTACATTCTAGCTTGCAGACAACATTGTATAGTGTTACGAGGAGTCCTTCCACACACACACACACACACGCACAACTAACTGGGATATAATTTCCCTTTAGACTTTAGGTAAAATTTTGCTTTAAAAATCACTTTATTATATGTTCCATATTGACTTTTCTCATTAACTACTTAAGGAAAATAATTTGGGAACTACTAAGAAGTAAGATTTTAAATCAGTTATCAAATGCTCTCAAGTAGAAAATTCCCTGGTGCTCCAGTGGTTAAGAAACCACCTTCCAATGAAGAGGACTCAGATTCAATCCCTGGTCAGGGAACTAAGATCCCATATGCGGCAGAGCAACTATTGAGCCCACACACTGCAACAATGACGACAAATCCTGCCTGCCACAACCAAGACCATTGCAGCCCAATAAATAAATTATTATTATTATTTTTAATGGTCTTTAAAGTAGGTAGGACAGTGGCCTTTTTTCTCACTCTTCCATGATTGCTCGAATATGCAGCAGTCCCAGCTACCCAACAACAGCTCACTGCTATGTGCTGAGCTGTGTCAGCGGAGAAGTCAGAGTAGGAAATACACAAGCAAAGCCCTTCAAAACTCTTTTCTGCACAGAAACATAAACTCTACATGTGTAAATAAAACCAGGCATTGGAAGGAAAGTCTTCGATATGATGCACTGCAATCCTTATGATGATTCATATTAACACTGGTTGGATTCTTTTTCTCCCTATCGTTATGACTGTACCACTCACTGCAGGGATCCCTCCAGCCTCTCCACTGCTTTATGCCAAAGAATTCATCCCTTAGGCCTAAGGTGTCCTGCTCTCCTGGACATCTAGAATAACTTCCGGTTTCTCTTGTTTACTCTGAAGAACTGGGCCAAGAAAAGCTCTTTGCCCCTTTAACTACCGTATGTCATGAAGAAAACCGCTAACAAGCTGTTACTCTCTAGGCACAAGGATACCTACAAAATTCAGAAAAATGATTATCTGGCTTTTCTTAAAAATGGTAGATGTTCATATTATATCAAAAATCAATCTGATGGTCAAAAATTCCTCATTTCTAGGCTAAGACTCTTTATATCCTTTAAACAAACTGAAACTCTGTGACATTACCTGGCCCCACAGTAGCCCAAGGTGGTAGGCAGTAGAGTCGATGTCAATTCCTTGCTCTTCTCTGTGAGAGTATAATCACTGCTTGTTGCCATGGGCTCTGCAGTACCTCTCTGTGGCAGAGATCTACTCATGAGCCCCACAGACATCACGATTTGGTTAGGTGCCATTGTTGGCCAAAGAAACAGAAGCACAAGTGACATCCTGCCAGCTTCTGCAAGAAGCTGTGAGGGCCACCTGTGGCTGTGCCAGGAGAACTGCGAAGTCCTCATGGTAGGAAGCAGGCACCTGTGGGACACGTGCGGCCCCCTGCAAATTAAGAGAAGCTTCAAGGTGTGTGTCTGGGGAGACGGTTAGAGTGTGCCTCTGCACAGCAAAAAGAGGGGACACTGTCCGCAGAGTTTAATCATAATAAAACGGACTTGGTCAAATTCCTCTTTATCATTGTCATATGCAGGCAGTTCTAGACGATTTCAGTGGCCAAATGCCTGCTCTGGCCTGGGGTGACTGTTCTCACTGCCCCTACCCTACCCTTCTTGAATACTGCTGTGTGAACTGTTCAAACTTTAGGATTAGTTGTGACTTCAGGAAGCTGGCCAAAGGAATTAAACCCTAACATTCTGGCTGAGGTTTTAGTTTATGTCACACGTATAATATCTGCTCATCCTGTTTATCCTTGACCTGTTTCTTCCTCTTTTATTGCTCCGTGCTACCAATCGATGTGAATTTTAACCATATAAGCTGCACAGAAGGAATCTCCATATACATATATGCACTTCCTATGTTTCTTGTGAAAACAGAAGCCTAGAAAGATGACTGACACTATAGTTCACACAACACTACACTGGTCATTTAAACTTCGTAGTCCAGATATCCTGGAATGTGAAGTCAAGTGGGCCTTAGAAAGCATCACTACAAACAAAGCTAGTGGAGGTGATGGAATTCCAGTTGAGCTATTTCAAATCCTGAAAGATGATGCTGTGAAAGTGCTGCACTCAATATGCCAGCAAATTTGGAAAACTCAGAAATGGCCACAGGACTGGAAAAGGTCAGTTTTCATTCCAATTCTAAAGAAAGGCAATGCCAAAGAATGCTCAAACTACCGCACAATTGCACTCATCTCACATGCTAGTAAAGTAATGCTCAAAATTATCCAAGCCAGACTTCAGCAATATGTGAACCGTGAACTCCCTGATGTTCAAGCTGGTTTTAGAAAAGGCAGAGGAACCAGAGATCAAAGTGCCAAAGTGCTGGATCATGGAAAAAAGCAAGAGAGGTCCAGAAAAACATCTATTTCTGCTTTATTGACTAAGCCAAAGCCTTTGACTGTGTGGATCACAATAAACTGTGGAAAATTCTGAGAGAGACGGGAATACCAGACCACCTGACCTGCCTCTTGAGAAACCTATATGCAGGCCAGGAAGCAACAGTTAGAACTGGACATGGAACAACAGACTGGTTCCAAATAGGAAAAGGAGTACGTCAAGGCTGTATATTGTCACCCTGCTTATTTAACTTCTATGCAGAGTAGAAGAGAAATCATGAGAAACGTTGGACTGGAAGAAACACAAGTTGGAATCAAGATTGCCGGGAGAAATATCAATCACCTCAGATATGCAGATGACACACCTTTATGGCAGAAAGTGAAGAGGAACTAAAGAGCCTCTTGATGAAAGTGAAAGAGGAGAGTGAAAAAGTTGGCTTAAAGATCAACATTCAGAAAACGAAGATCATGNATCAAGATTGCTGGGAGAAATATCAATAATCTCAGATATGCAGATGACACCACCCTTATGGCAGAAAGTGAGGAGGAGCTAAAAAGCCTCTTGTTGAAAGTGAAAGAGGAGAGTGAAAAAGTTGGCTTAAAGCTCAACATTCAGAAAACGAAGATCATGGCATCTGGTCCCATCACTTCATGGGAAATAGATGGGGAAACAGTAGAAACAGTGTCAGACTTTATTTTTTTGGGCTCCAAAATCACTGCAGATGGTGACTGTAGCCATGAAATTAAAAGACGCTTACTCCTTGGAAGAAAAGTTATGACCAACCTAGATAGTATATTCAAAAGCAGAGACATTACTTTGCCGACTAAGGTCCGTCTAGTCAAGGCTATGGTTTTTCCTGTGGTCATGTATGGATGTGAGAGTTGGACTGTGAAGAAGGCCGAGCGCAGAAGAATTGATGCTTTTGAACTGTGGTGTTGGAGAAGACTCTTCAGAGTCCCTTGGACTGCAATGAGATCCAACCAATCCATTCTGAGGGAAATCAACCCTGGGATTTCTTTGGAAGGAATGATGCTAAAACTGAAGCTCCAGTATTTTGGCCACCTTATGCGAAGAGTTGACTCACTGGAAAAGACCCTGATGCTGGGAGGGATTGGGGGCAGGAGGAGAAGGGGACGACCGAGGATGAGATGGCTGGATGGCATCATGGACTCAATGGATGTGAGTCTGAGTGAACTCCGGGAGTTGGTGATGGACAGGGAGGCCTGGCGTACTGCGATTCATGGGGTTGCAAAGAGTCGGACATGACTGCACGACTGAACTGAACTGAACACTACCTGAATTTAATATATATTAGAAAGCTACAATAACCAACAGTGTGTTACTGATATAAGGATAAAAACATAGATACTAGTGAAGAGAGAATTCAGAAATTTACTCACACACATATGATCTATTTTTTAACAAAGATGTCAAAGAATTTGTGGAAAGGATAGTCTTTTCAGAAAATGGTGTTAGCATAATTTTATATGCACTTAAAAAAAAAAATTACCCCTACCTGAGACCATACACATCTGGTCCCATCAGTTCATGGCAAACAGATGGGTAAACAGTAGAAACAGTGTCAGACTTTATTTTGGGGGGCTCCAAAGATCACTGCAGATGGTGACTGCAGCCATGAAATTAAAAGACGCTTACTCCTTGGAAGGAAAGTTATGAGCAACCTAGATAGCATATTCAAAAGCAGAGACATTACTTTGCCAACAAAGGTCTGTCTAGTCAAGGCTATGGTTTTTCCAGTAGTCATGTATGGATGTGAGAGTTGGACTGTGAAGAAGGCTGAGGGCCAAAGAATTGATGCTTTTGAACTGTGGTGTTGGAGAAGACTCTTGAGAGTCCCTTGGACTGCAAGGAGATCCAACCAGTCCATTCTGAAGGAGATCAGCCCCGGGTGTTCTTTGTAAGGAATGATGCTGAAGCTGAAACTCCAGTACTTTGGCCACCTCATGCGAAGAGTTGACTCACTGGAAAAGACTCTGATGCTACGAGGGATTGGGGGCAGGAGGAGAAGGGGATGACAGAGGATGAGATGGCTGGATGGCATCAACGACTCGATGGACGTGAGTTTGAGTGAACTCCGGGAGCTGGTGATGGACAGGGAGACCTGGCGTGCTGCGATTTATGGGCTCGCAAAGAGTCGGACTCGACTGAGCAACTGAACTGACTGAGACCACACACAAAACGTAACCATTTAAATGGGTCATAAACCTAAATGTAAAAGCCAAAACTATAAAACTAACAGGAAAAAATGGAGTAAACAAAGACTTCGCAAGACAGAAAAAGTGTCCCATAAAAGAGGAAAAAAAAGATAAGTAACTCCTGCACTTTGTGAACACAGTTAAGGAAAGACAAATTACAGAACTGGAGAAAATATTTGTTACACATATTTCTGACAATGTGAAATCATAAAATGTTAACATTTCTTAAAACTAAATGATAATAGCACAAACATCAGTTCAGTTCAGTTCAGTTGCTCAGTAGTGTCCAACCCTTTGCAACCCCATGGACTGTAGCACATCAGGCCTCCCTGTCCATCACCAACTCCTGGAGTTTATCCAAACTCATGTCCATTGAGTCGGTGATGCCATCCAACCATCTCATCCTCTGTCATCCCCTTCTCCTCCTGCCCCCAATCCCTCGTAGCATCAGAGTCTTTCCTAATGAGTCAGTTCTTTGCATCAGGTGGCCAAAGTATTGGAGTTTCAGCTTCAACATCAGGCCTTCCAATGAACACCCAGGACTGATCTCCTTTAGGATGGACAGGTTGGATCTCCTTGCAGTCCAAGGAACTTCAAGAGTCTTCTCCAATACCACAATTCAAAAGAATCAATTCTTCGGCACTCAGCTTTTTTTATAGTCCAACTCTCATATTCATACATGACTACTGGAAAAACCATAGCCTTGACTAGAAGAAACTTTGTTGGCAAAGGAATGTTTGTGCTTTTTAATATGCTATCTAGGTTGGTCATAACTTTTCTTCCAAGGAGTAAGTGTCTTTTAATTTCATGGTTGCAGTCACCATCTGCAGTGATTTGGGAGCCCCCCAAAATAAAGTCTGACACTATTTCCCCATCTATTTGCCATGAAGTAATGGGACCGGATACCATGATCTTAGTTTTCTGAATGTTGAGCTTTAAGCCAACTTTTTCACTCTCCTCTTTCACTTTCATCAAGAGGCTTTTTAGCTCCTCTTCACTTTCTGCCATAAGGGTGGTGTCATCTGCATATGTGAGGTTATTGATATTTCTCCTGGCAATCTTGATTCCAGCTTGTGCTCCATCCAGCTCAGCATATCACATGATGTACTCTACACATGAGCTAAATAAGCAGGGTGACAATATACAGCCTTGACATACTCTTTTCCCATTTAGCTCCTCTTCACTTTCTGCCATAAGGGTGGTGTCATCTGCATATGTGAGGTTATTGATATTTCTCCTGGCAATCTTGATTCCAGCTTGTGCTTCATCTAGCCCAGCATTTCTCATGATGTACCCTGCATAGAAGTTAAATAAGCAGGGTGACAGTATACAGCCTTGACGTACTCCTTTTCCTATTTGGAACCAGTCTGTTGTTCCATGTCCAGTTCTAACTGGACCTGCTTCCTGACCTGCATACAGATTTCTCAAGAGGCAGGTCAGGTGGTCTGGTATTCCCATTTCTTTCAGAATTTTCCACAGTTTAGGTCCACTGGAGAAGGGAATAGCAAACCACTTCAGTATTCTTGCCTTGAGAACCTCATGAACAGTATGAAAAAGCACAAACATACCAAGCAATAAAAAAACAACAAAAAAAAAAGAAAAGAAATTTCATCAAAGACATAGAAATGGTCATAAATCACATGAAAAAGTACTCAACATTATTAGTCACCAGGGAAATGCAAATTAAAATCACAATATCACTGTATGCTCACAAGAGAGGCTAAGTTTTAAAAGATTGACAATAGCAACTTTTGGTAAAGATGTAAAATAACTGGAACGCTTAAACATTGACTGTGTGACTATAAAATGGTATGAACACTATGTAAAACAGTTGGCTTTTTCTCATAAAATTAAAGAAGTCTATCATACACTCCAGCAATTCTACTCCTAGGTATTTACCCACACACACAAAAAAAGTCCACACAAAATCTTATACATGGATCTTCATATCAACCTTTTTATAACAGTCAAAAACTGGAAACAATCTAAATGTCAAACATGTGAACGGATACACATTTTGCAATATGAAATTTCCACATTCGGTACATACAGAATATCACGGAACAATAATGAAGAGGCAACTACTGATTGATACAATGCAAAAAACATTACACTAAACAAAAGAAGTCACACTCAAAATCATTACACTCATGATTTTATTTATGCTATACTAGAAATAGAATATTTAATTTGTAATGACTGAAAGCAGATCAGTGGTTGCCCAGGGCTGGGGTAAGAGACTGACACTTAGGAACATTTAGGGTAGTGGATGTTCTAAAGTCCCAACTGTGCTGACTCAGTTGTATGAGTGTGTGTGTGCTCAGTCTTGCAACCCCATGCACATTGGTCAAAACTCAAAACTATATACAATGAGTGCAGTTTCTTGCATACAAATTACAGTTTCATGAGAAATATGTGTAAAATTTTGCACAACATAGGACTGGGAGAAAAAAACACAATTTCATATTACACTGTATTTTGAAAGTAACAATGCGTTAAATACTTCTGCTGAGTTCATCACAAGCAAAAAACTATCTTGAACTTAGACAAGTGTCAACAAGAAGAGAGGATTATGGAAACATATACACTGCCATATGTAAAATAGATGGCCAGTGGAATTACAGTATGACTCAGGGAACTCAAACTGGGGCTCTGTGACAACCTAGAGGAGTGGGATGGAGTGAGAGGTGGGAGGGAGATTTAAGAGGGAGGGGACATATGTATACTTATGGCTGATTCATGTTGATGTATGGTAGAAACCAACATTATACTGCAAAGTGATTATTCTTCAATTAAAAATTAAAAAAAAATTTTTTTTTAAAGTAGCATTCAGTAAGTATTGGGTTGGCCAAAAAAGTTCATTCTGGTTTTCTGCCTACAGAAAAACCTGAATGAACTTTTTTGGCCAACCCAATAATATAACCAATGATTTTTTTTCATTTTCTCTTTTTTCCCTCCTGCTATGTATATATTGTACCTGTTGCTGCTAAGTCACTTCAGTCGTGTCCGACTCTGTGCGACCCCATAGACGGCCGCCCACTGGCTCCCCCACCCCTGGGATTCTCCAGGCAAGAACACTGGAGTGGGTTGCCATTTCCTTCTCCAATATTGTACCTGAGTACTGCTTAAAAACTAAGAATTAAGCCAAGTTTAATATCATTATAAAACTAAACATTAGAGTATATGCTTACTTTTCAATTCTTTCAAGACCAAATTACTAATCGTATCTCTCTAAAGTTAGAAATTTTTGAAAAGGAAAAAAGAAAAAAATAACATGCACCTTCTGACAGAATTAAAAAATATAAATTTAATTCCCTTCTCATAAACCTTTTCATTTATATATGACTTATCTTCAAATGAAGACACCAGAAATCAGTATCTTGCAGTATTCCTCAATCACATTTTTACTTGCTATATACTTATTAAAACAATAGTAATTGTTACTCACTTCAATTGTCTTGGCCAGTAACTGTGTGTGAGGAAAATTATGCTTGTATACTTCATTAGCAACAGTGTTTACATCCACAGCAGCCACCACTTGTGCCGGTATACAGCTTTCTGTAATGATACATGGAATATCTTAGAATGTCAAGTCCTTAAGATCAATTTGTTCATTATAAAAAAGAGCTAAAATAACAGAATTTTGTAGTACATTTCCTCACTTCCTCAATTATCTAGTCAGATCTCAGGTTGTCAGTCGACAACAAAGCCAGGAAGAACTAGGTGGGAAGTGGAATCTTTATGTACCTCTGGTTCATCTCTCTCAACAACATTCTGGTGCTAAAAATAAGACAAATGTTTTAGTCATTATCTCTCATATTTGCTTTCCTTCCTCCATTAAGATATACATTTATGAGTCAAATGGAAAGTTTTCCTAAATTAAACCAAAAACATAAAAGTGAAAGATATTCTTAAAAGCCATATGGTTTGGAAATTTAGAAATTAACTACAATTTGTTCCTCATCCTCTAACATTAATACAATTCTGCTTCCCACTACCACTGGAAATGCTTTTAGGTAAGTTTTGGTAAGTTTCAGGTAAAGTTTTTTTAATAGCTTTATTAACATGTAACTCACATATCACAGAATTCACTCCTTGAAGGCTTAGGTAAGTTTTTAAATGGAATGAAAAATTAATTTGTGTCCAAATATAAAAATTTAACAGACCAAAAATTAAAATTTTTGACATATCAGGAGAGAACATAAGAAGAGCAAAAGAAATAATTACAAGGGTATGTCTTCCTTCATTGCTCTGACTTGCAGCTGAAGAAACGCATTTTCATAATGCTTTCAGATTCAGAAATTTTGGTATAGTCTTAAAATAGCAGTCAAAATTTGTAACTGCTGTTGTATTTTGCAATTATCACCCTCTTTGCACTTCTTTCTCAAAACACATACAAACCCAATTATGTGTAAACCCTGTCCCAAATCAGTAGAAAATGTGAAGAGTTCTTGAAATAAATGTATTTGAGAGGTCTTAGGAAAATTATCAAAGAAAGTATTACAAAGTTAAATAGTAGCTACAAATAGCTATTTCTTTAATAACCATTTGTTTTAATAGTTAAATTTGGCAGCCCAAATATAAAAAAATTAAAGAGAAAAACATTAGGATGTGAGGAGCTAGGCAGCATGTAGTAAGGTCCTGGAAATAAAAACCAGATCACAGAAGATGGGGCAAAGAGGAAGCAAACACACACTCAGAAACAATCACAACACTACACTGAGGCCTAGGAAAGATGATGCCAGAGAGAAACAAGGGGATAAATGCATCCAAGTAAATATTTACTACACGTCTACTACCAGGCTCAAGAACCTGGGCTAGGACCAACTCTAGGTATCCTGCTGCCTTGTATATAGGTCACTGGAAGCTTCACGGTCCAGTTAGTAATATCATAGGCAGCTGCCTCTAATTGAGTCTAAATCCAATAATTAGTTTATCTGCCTTCGTATAAAGTAAATTTAAGTTCTAAATTATATCTTTGTCAAAGGTATCAGAGAGATCTTGAAACATAAATGAAGAAGGCTTTTAAACAAATAACAAAAATTAGTATGTAAGATTCAATTTGCAAAATCACAAACCTTATAATCAAGGTTAAGAACTAAGCAACTACTAATCATTGTAAGAGAGCTCGGAATTAAGTAAATTTCATTGAACTATTCCACTGTGTTGCTAAATAGGAAGTGCTGTAATTAGCATGATGCCGCCTGCTTGCATTTCTATTATATATACAGCAAGCTGGGACTGCCTGGAGTTAGTTGATATGATTTTTCTCTTTTTACAGGCTGATTGAAAACCCATGTGATGCACCAAATCTGTATCACATCAATAATTAATTTTATTTTCTTGTATTATGTGCCTGGAAGACATAAAAACTGACAAAAAACAACTGCCAAAGGCGTGTTTTATGTGGTGATACAAAAACTGATGAACCAAAAATTCTTTCTCAGAAAACAATAGATATTTAAAGTCAATAAACAAATGCACTGTGTGCAAATATTTTATACTGTAATAAAATTAGGATCTACCACATGACCTAGAAAGTTATTTCCATGATGAAAAATAAACATACTAAGATCTTCCTGACACTAATTCACCCTGCCTTTTCAAAACAGAATTGTTTTGAGGTATGAGTGTGTTAAGGAAAAAGCTAAACTACTTAAATAATACTCTTAAAAACCAAGCCTTTCAATTCTACCAAAACCTTAAACTGAGCTCCAAAGACAAGTTGTCTTGATATTTCTTACTGTATACTTTAAATCTATAGCCTCGAAAAATCTTTGTTAAGCTGCATACACAGATTTTGAAAGTGTTTAAAAAATCCAAACAAATATAATTCAGTAGATTTTGCCTATCACTTTAAGTGGTCCAAGAGTAGTCATTCTCAAAGGGGAGAGAGTTGGGGAAAAAGAGATCCACAGGATCTTTTGGGAAAGTAGAAGGGAAGGATATGTTTTCAGTATTTTGATCTATTGCTTTACCTGGATTTTATCCATGATATTTATGGTTTATTATGGACTGCATATTTGTTAATATTAACAGGAAGCATAGATTTTAAAAAAGGTGAGATACTGTATAATTAGATGAACATAGCATAAATTATTTTTTTAAATTGTCAGATTAGATCTATAAGGAAAGGATAAGGGGTATCATATTCCCATTTACATGAGTCTTAAAGTAAAAAAAAGGCAGATTTAGTTATGCCAAGAGAGACTTTGAAGTGAAATTGTTAGAAATGTCACTGGAATTACATGCATAATTCCTGCTCTTAAATATGTTTCTTAACAAGTGGGCAAGAAACACACATACACACCACATTTGAATAGTGATTATTTTCCTCCTTTTTCGATCACACTTTCTGGAAAAGCTGCAAGGAAGAACCTCTGGTTGTTGGCAGTAAAAGGTATAAGTACACACTCTACCTGCCTTTCCTAACCAAATAAATCAAAAAGTTTAAATTGTTCATACATAGCTAATGTGGGGAAAAAACATTTTAGAATATAAATATAAGATTAACTGACCTCCTTTGAAATAAGGAAAGTTTTTTTTTCTTCTTTTCCTTATCATTTTTTTCTGAACTGTATCTCATATAGGTGAGTTAATTCTTGAATTACCTCATTATAATCAACCTGAAACATGTAATCAGGTACGTTAACACTGACATCTAGTTGTGAAATGGAAGATCAATTGAATACATCAACTGTCTATTTCTTTTCATTCAAAGTCAAGCTTAATTAAAACTAAAAAGTATTTAGCAAAAACAGACATGCAAGGATTCTGAATTTAAAATGATCGCCAAAGTGTATTTACTACTTCTTTTTAATAGACTACTTTTTACTTCTTTGCACTTCAAATATCACGATAGGTTGCATTTCTTTACACTAACAATGAAATTCAAAAAAGGAATGTAAAAAAATTCCTTTAAAAATCATACCAAAAAATTAAATAAACTTAGGAATAAGCCTAATCAAAAACTTATATGCTGAGAACTATAATGAACAAAAAAGAACAGGATTCAAAGAGATGGAAAGATAACTCCATGCTCTTGGATTGGAAGAATTAGCATTGTGAAAACAGCCATCCTGTCCAAAGCAATCTATTACCCATGACATTTTTCACATAACTAGAACAAATAATCCTAAAATGTAATGGAACCATAGAAAACCCAGAATTGCCAAAGCAATCCTGAGGAAAAAGAATAAAGCAGGTGGCAAAACTCTCCTAGACTTTGGACGATAGTACAAAGCTACAGTAATCAAAATGGTACTGGCATAAAAACAGATACATGGATAATGGAACGGAGTAAAAGCCCAGATAAACCCACACACCTATGTCAATTAACCCTTGACAAAGGAAGTCAAGAATATAGATATAGAACAGGGAAAAGTCAGCAAATGGTGTTGGGAAAGTTCGATGGCCACATGTAAATCAATAAAGTTAGAACATCCTCACATCATACACAAAAATAAATCCAAAATGGCTTAAAGACTTAAACATGAAGCATGATACTACAAAACTCCTAAAAGAAAACATAGGCAAAACATTCTCTGACATAAATCATACCAATGTTTTTTCTAGGTCAGTCTCCCAAGGCAACAGAAATAAAAGCAAAAATAAATAAATGGGACCTAATCAAACTTACAAGCTTTGGCACAGCAAAGGAAAACATAAGCAAACCGAATCTAAGACAACCTATGGAGTGGGAGAAACTATGTGCAACCAATAAGGGCTTAATTTCCAAAATATACAATCAGCTCATACAACTCAACAACAAAAATTTAAAAACCCAACTGAAAAATGGGCAGAACTAAATAGACATTTCTCCAAAGAAGACATTGTTGATGTTGTTCAGTCACTAAATCACGTCTGACTCTTTGAAGCCCCGGACTGCAGCACAACAGACTTCCCTGTCCTTCATCATCTCCTGGGGTTTTCTCAAACTCATGTCCATTGAGTCAGAGATGCCATCCAACCATCTCATCCTCTGTCACCCCCTTTTCGTCCTGCCTTCAATCTTTCCCAGCAACAGGGTCTTTTCCAATGAGTCACTTCTAATCAGATGGCCAAAGTACTGGAGCTTCAGCTTCAGGATCAATCCTTCCAATGAATATTCAGGGTTGATTTCCTTTAGGATTGACTGGTTTGATCTCTTTGCTGTCCAAGGGACTCGCAAGAGTGTTCTCCAGCACTACAATTTGAAAGCATCAATTTTTTGGTGCTCAGCCTTCTTTACGGTCCAACTTTCACAACCATACATAACTACTGAAAAAAACATTGACTATACTGACCTTTGTCTGCAAGATGATCTCTGTTTTTTAATATGCTGCCTAGCTTTTCATAGCTTTTCTTCTAAGGAGCAAGCCCCTTTTAATTTCATGGATGCAGTCACCACCACAGTGATTTTGGAGCTCAAGAAAATAAAATCTGCCACTGTTTCCACCCCACCCCCATCTATTTGCCATGAAGAAGACATAAAGATGGCCAACAAGCATGAAAAGATGCTCAATGTCACTAATTATTAGAGAAATACAAATCAAAACTACAAGGAGGTACCAACCTCACATTGGTCAGAATGGCCATCACTAAGAAGTCTACAAATAACAAATGCTGGAGAGGGTGTAGTGAAAAAGGAACCATCCTACACTGCTGGTGGGAATGTAAGCTGGTACATTAACTATTGAAAAACAGCATGGAGGTTCCTCAAAGCTAAAAATAAGAGTTGCCATAAGATACAGCAATCTCACTCCTGGGCATATATCCACACAAAACTATAATTTAAAAAGATACATGCACCCCTATGTTCATAGCAGCACTATGCACAACAGCTAAGACATGGAGACAACCTAAAGGCCATTGACAGATGAATGGATGAAGATGAGGCACATACATACAATGCAATATTACCTAGCCATAAAAAAGAATGAAATAATGCCATGGGCACAGAGATCATCACATTGAGGTAATATAAAGTGTATGTGTACACATTAAACAAACAAACAAAGCCAGCTGTCAACAGGGCTATATCTTGATGGCAGATGTGTAATTCTGGGGTGATTCTTACCTCTTCCTTTAAACTTTCTTGGATTATTTGTGGGATTTTTTTTTACAATAATAATGTAGTATTTTATAATCAGTAAAATATTTTATATTTTATAATGGGCTTCCCTTGTAGTTCAGTCAATAAAGAATCTGCCTGCAGTACAGGAGACCTGGGTTCGATCCCTGAGTTGGGAAGATCCTCTGGAGAAGGAAATGGCAACTCATTCCAGTATCCTTGCCTGGAAAATCTCATGGACAGAGGAGCCTGGTGGGCTGCAGTCCATGGGGTCTCAAAGAATCAGGCACGACTGAGCGACTAACACTTACTTACTTATTTATCATCAGTAAAAAGCAAACAAAAAACTTTTTGTCTTAAAAAAAGAATTCAATACTTCTCTTGGTTATAACCCTGGAAACCAAAAGAAAAGTAAATTTCAAGAACAAACAAGAATATATTCTTATATACTAGCTACATTCTCAAAACACACACAGGCTCTCCCACAAACACACACCAGCAAACAGTTGTAACTCAATGCATTATTTTATCCCACCAACACAATAGTCACAAGAATAAAAAACAACAAGAATTAAACGGACTGACATAGTTTTTAAAAGATCAACACATGGCATCAAATATAATGAGTTGAAAGCTAACTATTTAAATATTGTTGTTGTCCTTTAGTAGCTAAGTTGTGTCTGACTCTTTGTGAGCCCATGGACTGTAGCACGCCAGGCTCCTCGGTCCAAGAGATTTCCCAGGCAAGAATACTACAGTGGGTTGCCATTCCTTTTTCAGGGAATCTTCCTGACCCAGAGATGGAACCTGAGTCTCCTGCACTGGCAAGCAGATTCTTTACCAGTGAGCCACCTGGGAAGCCCACCTATTTAAATACTTAACAGAACTCAAGGGATAGAAATCTGTCTTCCCCACTTTCCCCATGACATCTAAGACCTTTACCTTAAATTCTTTAAAGGCACAACCATGTTTAAAAACACATTTTATTTAAATAAACACATGTAATGCAGCCTATTACAGATTTAAACAACAAAGACTATTTTACACAAATCTGCTGTGAGTGAATGAACATCTATGAATTGTTCATGTTTCTGGTGATGCTTTCTCATAATTTAAAAGATGACAATTTCTGACATATTCATTCTGACCAAGTCAATGGAGAAATTACAGATGACATAAGCATCAGCACTCTGTATATAGTTAGTTGTGAATGAAAAAACAAAGGCTTGTTGTAAAAGTGTAATTATGTCATCAATCATAAAGATCTTCAAGATTAAAACTCCTCTCCTGCCATTCTGAGTCCTTCTCTGCTTTATGGCAGAAGGCAAAAGAGAACTAAAGAGCCTCTTGATGAAACTGAAGGAGGAGAGTGAAAAATTTGCTTAAAACTCAACATTCAGAAAACTAAGATCATGGCATCTGGTCCCATCAGTTCATGGCAAATAGATGGGAAACAATGGAAATAGTAACAGACTTTATTCTTTTGGGCTCCAAAATCACTGTGGATGGTGACTGCAGCCATGAAAGCATGAAGATGCTTGCTCCTTGGAAGAAAAGCTATGACCAACCTAGACAGCATATTAAAAAGCAGACACATTACTTTGCCAACAAGTATCTGTCTAGTCCAAGTTATGGTTCTTCCAGTAGGAAAAACATCCAGTATGGATGTGAGAGTTGGACTCTCAAGAAAGCTGAGTGCCAAAGAATTGATGCTTTTGAACTGTGGTGTTGGAGAAGACTCTTGGGATTTCCTTGGACTGCAAGAAGATCCAACCAGTCAATCTTGGGGAAAATAAGTCCTGAATATTCACTGGAAGGACTGATGCTGAGGCCGAAGCTTCAATACTTTGGCCACCTGATACAAAGAACAGATTCACTGGAAAAGACCCTGAAGCTGGGAAAGATTGAAGAAGGGAGGAGAAGGGGACAACAGAGGATGAGCTAGTTGGATGACATCACTGACACGATGGACATGAGTTTGAGTAGGCTCTGGGAGTTGGTAATGGACAGGGAAGCCTGGCGTGCTGCAGTTCATGGGGTTGCAAAGAGTCAGACACAACTGAGCGACTGAACTGAACTGAAGTTTTATAACTCTGCACTAGACCAGAAAGCACAGGCTAGTCCTAAGACCTCAGAGGAAAATGCACCTCAATTAACTTCATTGCTCATTTTCCTCTTCCATACTCCTCCTGACTGTATGCAAACCTTTTTCACTAAGTCACACAGTACTCAATAAATATTAGCTATCATTATTTTTTATAATCAAGGCTGCCACAGGCACATCCTAAGAGATCTTTTATTCAAAATGTGTGTATGTACATACATGTGTGTGTGTCTGTTCACATAATCCAATAAAAGATTTAGAATATGATACCTAGTTAGCTCGTTGCCTGTGTTTGAATTTAGCGTCACTATTTCCAACTGTGTGACTTAAACAAATTCTTGACCTCAGTGTCTTCACCTATAAAACAGAGATAATAAGGTACCTACATCACAGTTGCCTGAGGATTACTTAATACCTATAGGATTCTTACATTTGTGCTCACCATACAGTGGTCACTTAATAAATGTTTGCTATTATTATTATCAAAAGTACAAAGACTTTTAAAAATAAGAATATCCAATGTTAAAAATATATATATATAAAGATGTGATAGGAATTCTCACTGCAGATGTGAACATCAATTGAGGATTCAATGTTTTAGGAGTTTGGCTGTATGTATCTAAAGTCTAAAAACTGCTTTGAACTTACCAATTTTATACTTGGGCACATACCCTAAGGTATGGCAGATAGAATAAAGACCCCTCAAAGATGTCCACATCCTAATCTCTGAAGCTTGTGAAATGTTACCTTACATACCAATGGGGACTTTGCAGATATGACTAAGGATCAAGAGGAGATTATCCTGGATTATAATGATAGACACAGTATAATCACAAGAAGGATGAAAGATGGTTAGAGTCAGAGAAGAAGATGTGATGAGGGAAGCAGAGGTCAGGGAGAAAGATGTGAAGGTGCTATACTTCTGGCTCTGAAGATGGAGGAAGGGGTCATGAGCCGAATGCAGGTGACCTACAAACACTGGAAAAGGCCAGAAGGAGATTCTCTCCTAGGGCCTCCAGAAGGAACCAGCCCTGGCAACACCTTGATGTTAAAACATCTGACCTCCAGAGCTGTAAGAGAATATATCTGTGTTGCTTTAAGCCATTAAGTTTATGGTCAACTGTTACAGGACCAACAGGAAACTAATACATAAAGCAATAACAGAGATGTAGAGAAAAGACGCATGTGATGTATCAATGGCATGTTATTTATAACAGTGAAAATTACAAGCAACCTAATTGTGGAAATTCCATAAAATGGAATGTCACACAACCATTAAATATCAAAAGTTAACAAAGACATTTAATGGCAAAGAAAAATCAAGATATTCTATGTGAAAAAAGCTATAATTTATTTTAGTGTTCATGGGCCCATGTAGGACACAGATTGAAAAGATAAAATCTAAATCCTCAACAAGGATTAGCCCTACATGAGCATCATATATAATTTTTAAATTTTCTTCTGCATTTGTCCAGCATGGGTATTTCCTTAGCAGACTATAATCTCTGGAGGAGAGAACAGAGCATGTCTATAGAGTCCCTTGGACTGCAAGGAAATCCAACCAGTCCATCCTAAAGCAGATCAGTCCTGGATATTCATTGGAAGGACTGATGTTGAAGCTGAAACTCCAATACTTTGGCCACCTGATGCAAAGAGCTAACTCATTTGAAAAGACCCTGATGCTGGGAAAGATTGAGGGCAGGAGGAGAAGGGGACAACAAAGGATGAGATGGTTGGATGGCATCACCGACTCAATGGACATGGGTTTGGGTGGACTCCAGCAGTTGGTGGTGGACAGGGAGGCGTGGCATGCTGCGGCTCATGGGGTTGCAAAGAGTTGGACACGACTGAGTGACTGAGCTGATAGACCTATTACATCTACACACACAAAACAAACAGAATTCTGACACAGAAACATCCCCACCTGATGGAGATCCCATTTTAGGAGAGGCAATTAGAAACATAACAAAGTAAAACAGTATGATAGGTAATAGTAAGCGCTTAGGGTAAAACTCAAACAGACAGGGGGACAGGGAGGCAGAGCAGCAGGTGTAGTTTTTGATACTGACCAGGGAAGAATCGAGAAGATGACATTAGACTAAACACAGGGAGTAAGCATGTGTCTGTGTGGGGAGCAGCGTGCCAGGTGGAGGGAACAGCAAGTTCAACAGCACTGAAGTGGCGATGTGCTTGATGTGTGCGGGAGAGCAAGACCCTCAGCCCCACTCCACCCCAGAAGCTAACGCTGAGAGCGGCACAATGTGCATGCTTCCGGACTTTTTTCTATGTCCACACTCATCTACATTACACACACATGCAATATCATATATATGTGCCCAAATTGACAACTAGCATAAAAGCCAGTTGCCCATTTTCCACATAAGACTATCCAAAATGAGAAGTAAAGCCATTTCCATAACACAGACGATGAAAAGAAATGACTTCATATTATATAATTTATTAATTTAGTTATATAAACATTTTAAATAACACTTATTGTGTTCATTTAGAAACATTGCTTTGTCCACTCAAATTTCATGAAACAAGATTATTCTATATGCATCTTGAAATCATAGTCTTGACCATCCATGGAGCCACTTTGTAAGTTATCTAACAATTTTCAGAAGCACATCAATTTCAAAGTTACTTAAGATCTAGCACTTTTTTTAAGTCCATGCACTATGATGTCACTGGAAATATTATGCCAGCCACAACTACCCATTAGCTATCTGTGATCTCCACAAAGTAACTCCATAATGTATTGCTTTGTAATGCAATTTCTAGAAGGTTTGTTTACAATGATATCTAATACTATAATTGTAAGGTCATCTTCCCCAAAATTATCACTAAACCTTTAAAATCGGCTATAACATTTTTCATCACTTTCAAGTGACCCCAAAAAGCATCCTAAATGGGTATTAGGTTTTTTCAAGCTAATGTAACTTTTCCAAGCAGTGTTTTATTACTTTGTTGTTCAAACTAAAATAAGGTAATTGAAGAATATCAACATCCTTCATGAGAACTACAATATAAGGCCATATCCTTTTTCCAAAGTATAATTTTTTGGGGGAAAATGAATATATTACATTGAATAATTTATGACAAACGTGTTTAAGGGCATATGTATATATGTTTGGGGTTTGGTTTTGATGAAATCACAAGCCCTTTGATGATACAATCATGGGAGAAATGCAAAAGACAACTTTTTATGAGAAACAGACTTCTGGATTTCAAGCATGCCTCCCTAGCCAAATACTGAAATGCCAACCCACAAAAAAAAAAAAAACCACCAAAAACTGTAACATTATAGATTCACATATTTTTTCCTCAAGCCTGGTCACTGATATTCTGACAAATCAAAATTACTGAAGGAAACCTCATTGGATGGAGAGTCAAGTAGAGATAAATGATCAGCATTAAGGTAAAATCAACAATTTTTTTAAACAACTCAGAAAATAATAACAAAAATAAAATGAGGCCACAAAAGCAAAATGTCTTCTGAAGAAGCAGAGAAATTAAAAGTACTGTGGAACCTTATTATCATCTAAATTTCAGGGATTTTAAGACAAAATGTAATTAAGGCAAAATTACTTATTTAGTATCTCTTATTTGATCTGTTAATATTAAAGTTCAAGTGCTCCTACTAGAACTGTGTATTAATCCTTTGAATTATGGGTTCTTTGTGGACTGATATTCACCTATAATTAAGGAACATGCCATAGTCTATGAGGGTCATGTATGCGCTAAAAGGCTATGATGTTTGTTGCTTAAATGAAGTCTCATTCACTGAGAACAAAGGGATTATTAAATTCACTATTGAGTTTGCACAAAACTCACTAATAGATGCTGAAAAACTATTATAATTAACTCTCTAATGGAGTGGTTTTACTTTAGTCCAAGAATTTTTGCTAGGTTTGTGGTAATTAAAAGTCCTAGAATGAAAAGAACTAGTGAAAAAGAGCAACTATTGATCCAGGTAAAGTAATGGTATTTATAGTATTTTTAAAATCTCAACATACAATCTACTTATTTTCCAAAGATGTGCGTGCATGCTCAGTCACTCAGTCATGTCCAACTCTTTGCAACCCTATGGACTGTAGCCCTCCAGGCTCCTTTGTCCATGGGATTTCCTAGGTAAGAATACTAGAGTGGGTTGCCATTTCCTCCTCCAAGGAGGGTCTCTCTGACTCAGAGATCAAACCTGTGTCTCCTGCCATCTAAGAATATATATATATATATATTTTGCTTTTAGGCAGGATGAGAGCAGTTTGGCACTATTTCTGAAGATCACGCTTCAGAAATACTCCTGGTAATTTGCCAAAGGCAAAGCAAAAAGCCAAAAAAAATCCTAAGAAGGCTCCAGACACCAACAAATACCAAATTCTAATATAATATTAATTTCATACACTTTTATGATAATAATCATTCTGGAGTCACTCACAGATTTACTCTCATATATCAACCTCTTCTTTTCAACTTTCCATACAAAGAAATAACATTTCTTGACAGGAATAAAGTTAAACTTCCAATTATTCTTACTATATCTCATTATTATAACAACATATGATTAAAATTCTACACTGAGTTAAAACCAACTTATTCTCAATAGATGTGATTATTCTGAGAAAAGTTCAAATGTCTTATCATGTGACACAGAAAAAAAAAACTCTATTAAGATTTCACATATAATCACACACATAAAAACTTTTCATGCTTCTATTCAATTGGTCACTCTCTAGCACATACACACACATATATACACATTTGTTCTATACCCTGCATAACACCTTTTCACATCCTTTAAAATGTTACCCATGGATCAACTTTGGGAAGTGCTGATTTAGCTCATCCCAAAAAAAAAAAAGAAAGACCTTCATGATTCAGGCTTAATATATCTAAGCTTAAATTTGTCACGGTATGGTGGTATCTACTTCAAGCTATATAGTTCATGGCAAATGTGACCCTTGTTCACCTATTCATTCCACAAGTATGTGTAAGTGATGTTCTAGACAAAATCTATCCTATTATGGAATTACATCCTAGTTGTGGAGGGGGGTCAACCAACAAATAATTAAGTATATAAGTATATAATATGCCTAACCATGAAAAGTACTATGGTAAAAATAAAGGAGAGTAATCCAGACAGTGTGGAAGAAGAACCTGGTTATATTTGTATGTAGGTTGGTTAGAGGATGTCTCACTAGCAGCAACCAGAAGAAAATGAGGGAGCAGGTCTGGGACATATTTGAGAAAAGATGCTTCTAGACCAGAAAAGAGAGACAATGCAAAGGTCCAGAGATGGGAACATGCTTGTTTGTCAGAGAAACAGACAGGAGACTGGTGTTATGGACTGAATGTTAATGTTCCTCCCAAATCCATATGTTGGAACTTTACCTCCTAGTGCGACGTGCTAGGAGGTGGAGATTTTGGGAGGTTATTAGGATGAGAAGTAGGTGACTGAGGGTAGAGCTCTCATGAGTAGGATAAATGCCCTGAAAGTCAGGAGATAGCTTGCTTCCCCTCTGTTCTACCAAGTGAGGACACGATGAGCAGGCAGTACTCTGCAACCTGGAAGACGGCCCTCACCAGAATTCAACCATGCTACCACGAAGATCTTGAACTTCCCAGCCTTCAGAACTGTGAGAAATTGATTTCTATTGTTTATGAGCCTCTGGTTCATATTGCTTATGAGTCTCAGGTACTCTTGCTGCTGTACTTGAGTCGCTCAGTCATGTCCGACTCTGCAACGCCATGGGCTGCAGCACGCCAGGCCTCTCCGTCCTCCACCATCTCCTGGAGCATGCTCACTCATGACCATCGAGTGGGTGACGCCACGCAACCACCTGTCCTCTGTTGCCCCTCCTCCTGCACTTGATCTTTCCCGGCATCAGGGTCATTTCCAGTGTGTTGGCTCCTCGCATCAGGTGGCCAAAGGATTGGAACTTGAGCTTCAGAACCAGTCCTTCCAATGAATATTCAGGGTTGATTTCCTTTAGGATTGACTGGTTTGATCACCTTGCAGTCCAAGGAACTCTCAAGAGTCTTCTCTAGCATCACAGTTCAAAAGCATCAATTCTTCACTGCTCAGCCTTCTTTATGGTTCAACTCTCACATCCATACATGACCACTGGAAAAACCAGAGTTCTGAGTAGATGGACCTTCGTCAGCAAAGTAACGTCTCTGCTTTTTAACATGGTCTCTAGGTTGGTCATAACTTTTCTTCCAAGGAGCAAGCATCATTTAATCTCATGGCTGCAGTCACCATCTGCAGTGATTCTGGAGCCCAAGAAAAGAAAGTCTGTCACTGTTTCCATTGTTTCCCCATCTACTTGCCATGAAGTGATGGGACCGGATGCCATGATCTTAGTGTTTTGAATGCTGTTTTAAGCCAGCCTTTTCACTCTCCTCTTTCACTTTCATCAAGAGGCTCTTAGTTCCTCTTTGCTTTCTGCCATACAGGTGGTGTCTCCTGCATATATGCTGCTGCTGCTAAGTCGCTTCAGTCGTGTCTGACTCTGTGCGACTCCATAGACGGCAGCCCACCAGGCTCCCCCGTCCCTGGGATTCTCCAGGCAAGAACATTGAAGAGGGTTGCCATTTCCTCCTCCAATGCATGAAAGTGAAAAGTGAAAGTGAAGTCGCCCAGTCGTGTCCGACTCATAGCGACCCCATGACTGCAGCCTACCAGGCTCCTCTGTCCATGGGATTTTCTAGGCAGGAGTACCGGAGTGGCTTGCCATTGCCTTCTCCATCTGCATATCTGAGGTTACTGATATTTCTCCCAGCAATCTTGATTCTGGCTTGTGATTCATCCAGCCCAGTATTTCACATGATGTACTCTGCATATAAGTTAAATAAGCAGGGTGACAATATGCAGCCTTGATGTACTCCTTTCCCAATTTGGAACCAGTCTGTTGTTTTATGTCTGGTTCTAACTATTGCTTC
Source organism: Aepyceros melampus (assembly GCA_006408695.1). Classification (NCBI taxonomy): domain Eukaryota; kingdom Metazoa; phylum Chordata; class Mammalia; order Artiodactyla; family Bovidae; genus Aepyceros; species Aepyceros melampus. The sequence goes on along the minus strand of SJXQ01006344.1, from coordinate 13,556 downwards.
TTGACCTGTATGCAGGTTTCTTAGGAGGCAGGTAACGTGGTCTGGTATTCCCATCTCTTGAAGAATTTTCCACAGTTTGTTGTGATTCACACAAACAAAGGCTTTAACATAGTCAATGAAGAAGTAGATGTTTTTCTGGAACTCTCTTGCTTTTTCCATGACCCAGTTAGATGCTGGCAATTTGATCTCTGGTTCTTCTGCCTTTTCTAAATCCAGCTTGAACATATGGAAGTTCTTGATTCAAGTACTGTTGAAGCCTAGCTTAGAGAATTTTGAGCATTACTTTGCTAGTGTGTGAAATGACAGCAATTATGCAGTAGTTTGAACATTCTTTGGCATTGCCTTTCTTTGGGATTGGAATGAAAACTGACCTTTTCCATTCCTGTGGCCACTGCTGAGTTTTCCAAGTTTGCTGGCATATTGAGTGCACCACTTTCACAGCATCATCTTTTAGTATTCTGGTTCTTCTGCCTTTTCTAAATCCAGCTTGAACATATGGAAGTTCTTGATTCAAGTACTGTTGAAGCCTAGCTTAGAGAATTTTGAGCATTACTTTGCTAGTGTGTGAAATGACAGCAATTATGCAGTAGTTTGAACATTCTTTGGCATTGCCTTTCTTTGGGATTGGAATGAAAACTGACCTTTTCCATTCCTGTGGCCACTGCTGAGTTTTCCAAGTTTGCTGGCATATTGAGTGCACCACTTTCACAGCATCATCTTTTAGTATTTGAAACAGCTGACTAAGCCAGTGGGCAATCCTGGAACAGAGTGAGCTGGGGAGTGCAGGAGATGTGTCAAAGAGAGGAGCTGGCTCTAGACCAAGGGACCTGTGGGTTTTATTAAGGACTTTGGCTTTTATTAAGTGAAATGAGACACTGTCAGAAGGTTTAATGAGAGAAGTGACTTCTCTGACTTTTCTAAAGGATCATGCTGACCACTATGTTGAAAATAAACTAGAGGTGAAAGAGCAGAAGCAAGGAGACCAGGAAAAAGGCTGTTGCAGTAGTTGTCAGGTTTCCCTAAAAAGAACCCATAGCATGAAACTTGTGAAATAAGTCAGAAAGAGAAACACCAATACAGTATATTAAGGCTTATATATAGAATTTAGAAAGATGATAAAGATGACCCTATGTGCATGACAGCAAAAGAAACACAGGGGCTGTGGGGGTGGGG
>SJXQ01006344.1:0-12064 GCA_006408695.1 Aepyceros melampus | reverse complement strand
GATAAAACAGGACAAGGACAAGGTGGTAAAGGTGAAGATGGAGAGAAATGATAGAATTATAAATCTGGCTTAAAGGTAGAGCCTGTGGAATGTGCTGATGTGAGTGAAAGAAAGATGGAGAGATGACTCCAGGATTTAGGTCTGGGCCCCTGGAAGAAGGGAGACACGTTCCACTGGAAGGTGGCAAGAGCGGCAGTTCTGGGAGAAGCAAGGAGAACCAGGAGCACAGTTTCTTGCACATCTTTAGAAAAACCAGAGATAAAGGGAACATTAACAGATCCTTCCACAAAGGAAAACTACAGGGGAGCTTACTTTAGAGTTAGTCAAACCTGTCGATATAATCCAACAGCCCTAGCACTTCTCACTCACCAACTCACTGCCTTCCCACACCTCCCTCAGTCCCCTCTTGTTGCTAGTCTGTCATTTCCCAAGACAACTAAGAAACACTATGACACAGGATGCCAGAAAAAAAAAAAAAAAAATTGTCCCTGCCTCCAACAAAAAAAAAGAAGGGGGGGGGTCCCTTGCTCAAATACATAGGGGACTTCACTTTCACTTAAGTGAAAAGTGAAAGTGAAGTCGCTCAGTCGTGTCTGACTCTTGGTGACCCATGGACTGCAGCCTACCAGGCTCCTCCATCCATTGGATTTTCCAGGCAAGAGTACTGGAGTGGGGTGCCATTGCCTTCTCCGACCACAAAGCTAGGGTTTGATAATTTTATTTGAATGGATCTTTTCATTTTCTATCACTTTTCTTACTTTCATATGTATCCCAGAGGGTGTTTTCTTCTATGTTTATTTTTCATTTTATTTTGCTTCAATTAAAAGAAAAATCAAAGAAAAAAAATACATAGGGGAAGTGCTGCTTTAAGCCAAGTAGCATCTTTTATTTTACTTTTTTTGCAGGGTTTCTCAACACCTTTGATACATTAATGGGTCCTGAGGATGATTTAAGGGATAATGTCATATGAAGAGTTTTCACAAAATTAATACATATAACAAGCATATGAAGATGTTTGACTTCCTAAGAACATCATCATTTCTATTTATATACTCTGTAGCAGGAACTATACTAGCTCTATGTAGTCATCATTTCATTAAATCCTCTTAACAACCCTATAAAATTAGTACTTTTATCCCAATTTTATTGGACTCCAACACAACTAAGAGGAGAAAGCTAGTTACAAATCAATGTAGGAAAAGAAAAGGAACTAAGATTTACCAAGTACCTACATTATTTTTCATTCATCAACTGCTTCATTTATACCCACAATACCTTATGAGAAAGTACTATTATGTCTATCTTACAGACAGGGCACCTGGCCCAGAAAGATGAATAATTTTCCAATATTTTGACAGTATGTGGCAGACCTAAAAATTGGCATTAATTTTATCACTCAGAGAAACACACCAAGTAGCTCAGAAAACACTGGGAAGGAGGCCGAGAAAATGACCACAAAGTGGCTCCAGGCTGGGAAATCTGTTCTTTAGCAAAGAAGGTAAGTAAGCTTTCCAGGGAGTTGAGGAAGCAAAATAAAACATGCCATTCTCTTCAATGCCCTTCTCCTTTACTTTTTCATTTTCATTCCATGTCATTTTTTGTAACTATAAATAACTCTTTCACCAATTTATTCCTGTGTCATTCAAATCTAGTCTGAAAGATCTTTGATAACTTCAACTATTGAATGATCAGTTTCTTCTAATGGCCATTTTAAACAACATATAAGAACTTCTTATGGGCTTCCCACACAGGTGGCTCAGTGGTAAAGAATCCGCCTGCCAATGCAGGAGACGCAGGTTAGATTCCTGGGTCAGGAAGATCCCCTGGAGGAAATGGCAATCCACTCCAGTATTTTTGCTTGAAGAGCCCCATGGGCAGAGGAGCCTGGAAGGCTATAATCCATGGGGTCACAAAGGGTTGAACACCACCGAGCAACTGAGCACACACGAACAAAGAACTTTCTATAACTTTACGATTTTTGAGAATTGTTGCCCATATTTACTCAACACTAGTGAAAAAGTTGGCTTAAAGCTCAACATTCAGAAAACAAGATCATGGCATCTGGTCCCATCACTTCATGGGAAATAGATGGGGAAACAGTAGAAACAGTGTTAGACTTTATTTTTGGGGGCTCCAAAATCACTGCAGATGGTGACTGCAGCCATGAAATTAAAAGACGCTTACTCCTTGGAAGAAAAGTTATAACCAACCTAGATAGCATATTCAAAAGCAGAGACATTACTTCACCGACTAAGGTCCGTGTAGTCAAGGCTATGGTTTTTCCACTGGTCATGTATGGATGTGAGAGTTGGACTGTGAAGAAGGCTGAGTGCCAAAGAATTGATGCTTTTGAACTGTGGTGTTGGAGAAGACTCTTGAGAGTCCCTTGGACTGCAAGGAGATCCAACCAGTCCATTCTGAAGGAGATCAGCCCTGGGATTTCTTTGGAAGGAATGATGCTAAAGCTGAAGCTCCAGTACTTTGGCCACCTCATGCNTGGTCATGTATGGATGTGAGAGTTGGACTGTGAAGAAGGCTGAGTGCCAAAGAATTGATGCTTTTGAACTGTGGTGTTGGAGAAGACTCTTGAGAGTCCCTTGGACTGCAAGGAGATCCAACCAGTCCATTCTGAAGGAGATCAGCCCTGGGATTTCTTTGGAAGGAATGATGCTAAAGCTGAAGCTCCAGTACTTTGGCCACCTCATGCGAAGGGCTGACTCATTGGAAAAGACTCTGATGCGAGGAGGGATTGGGGGCAGGAGGAGAAGGGGACAACAGAGGATGAGATGGCTGGATGGCATCATGGACTCGATGGATGTGAGTCTGAGTGAACTCTGGGAGTTGGTGATGGACAGGGAGGCCTGGCATGCTGCGATTCATGGGGTCGCAAAGAGTCGGACACGACTGAGCAACTGAACTGAACTGATGCTCCAAGCACTACTCATATGCTTTATTTTTATTAACCCATAAACTTCACAATTCCCTTTTGAGGTAGGTGCTACTATTGTTCCCTTTTATAGAAAAGGACACTGAGGCACAGAAAGTTGTTTTGTCCGAAGGCCTTCTGACAACAGAACCGTGCTCTTAACTAAGAGACCAAACAGCTGCTCTGCGAGTTGTCCTACATCAACACTGTTCCTGTTCTCTCCCACAGTGCCAAATGACAATAACTTAAGGCCAAACTGCATCCCATGTCTAATTATTTGACACTACCAAATGATTGTCAGAAAGTTTAAGTATCAAATATTAAAAAGAATGACTCAATTTGCAAAACATAAGCAAAGTTTTAGATCCCTAAAGCAGCTGAGCAAGGTAATGTAAAATAGGAGGCATATGCTGCTGTTTCTTCCAACTGAGTGAGTTCCTATTCACTTTAAATTCCTCCTCTGTTCTTTCCCTATGGCTGTCTTCAGTGGACTTCTGAGTTGACTTTTCCTAACTGGCTAATTCTGGAATAACCTGGCCAGGGCTGCTCAGTTTCCCTATCCTCTTGAGAATGTAGTACCCACACAGAATACGTGTTCTGCTTTCTTCTCTAGCTGTGCCTGGAAGGTAAGCTGCCTACTCTCTGGCTGAGTGTGAGCTGACCCACTTGGACTTCTCCCTAAGCAATATGCTTCACTCAGCCTTTATTAGCAATAAAAAATCATATGGATTTTGATTTCCTGTTTGCCTCACTCTTCTGTTTTGTTTCTCATATTGTCCAGAATTAAGAAGAGGGTTACTATTTATTGCTTACTTCAGCCATTCAGTCACGTCTGACGCTCTGCAACCCCATAGACTGCAGCACGCCAGGCTTCCCTGTCCATCAACAACTCCTGGAGCTTGCACAAACTCATGTCCATCAAGGCGGTGATGTCTTCCAACCATCTCATCCTTTGTCATCCCCTTTTCCTCCTGTCTTCAATCTTTCTCAGCATCAGGGTCTTTTCCAGTGAGTCAGTTCTTCACATCAGGTGGCCAAAGTATTGGAGTTTCAGCTTCAGCATCAGTTCTTCCAATGGATATTTAGGGTTGATTTCCTTTATGATTGACTGGTTTGATCACCTTGCAGTCCAAGAGAATCTCAAGAGTCTTCTCCAACACCACAGTTCAAAAGCATCAATTCGTCACCTCTCAGCCTTCTTTATCGTTCAACTCTCACATCCATACATGACTACTGGAAAAACCACAGCTTTGACTAGATGGACCTTTGTTGGCAAAGTGATGTCTCTGCTCTTTAAAATGCTGTCTAGGTTGGTCATAGCTTTACTTTCAAGAAGCAAGCGTCTTTTAATTTCATGGCTGTAGTCACTGTCTGCAGTGATTTTGGAGCCCAAGCAATAAAGTTTGTCACTGTTTCCATTGTTTCCCCATCCATTTGCCATGAAGTGATGGGACTGGATGCCATGATTCTAGTTTTTTGAATGTTGAGTTTTAAGCCAGCTTTTGCACTCTCCTCTTTTACTTTCATCAAGAGGCTCCTCAGTTCCTCTTTGCTTTCTGACATAAGGGTGGTGTCATCTGCATATCTGAGATTATTGATATTTCTCCCAGCAATCTTGATTCCAGCTTGTGTTTCTTCCAGTCCAGCATTTCTCATGATGTCTCTGTACATAAGTTAAATAAGCAGGGTGACAATATACAGCCTTGATGTACTCCTTTTCCTATTTGGAACCAGTCTGTTGTTCCATGTCCAGTTCTAACTGTTGCTTCCTGACCTGCATACAGATTTCTCAAGAGGCAGGTCAGGTGGTCTGGTATTCCCATCTGTTTCAGAATTGTCCACAGTTTATTGTGATCCACACAGTCAAAGGCTTTGGCATAGTCAATAAAGCAGAAGTAGATGTTTTTCTGGAATGCCCTCGCTTTTCCCATGATCCAACAGATGTTGGCAATTTGATCTCTCGTTCCTCTGCCTTCTCTAAAACCAGCTTGAACATCTGGAAGTTTATGGTTTATGTATTGATGAACAGCCTGGCTTGGAGAATTTTGAGCATTACTTTACTAGCATGTGAGATGAGTACAATTGTGCAGTAGTTTGGGTATTCTTTGGTATTGCCTTTCTTTGGGATTGGAATGAAAACTGACCTTTTCCAGTCCTGTGGCCACTGCTGAGTTTTCCAAGTTTGTTGGCATATCGAGTGCAGCACTTTCACAGCATCATCTTTCAGGATTTGAAATAGCTCAACTGGAATTCCATCACCTTCACTAGCTTTGTTCATAGTGATGCTTCATAAGGCCCACTTGACTTCACATGCTATGATGTCTGGCTCTAAGTGAGTGATCACACCATTGTGATTATCTTGGTCATGAAGATTTTTTTGTACAGTTCTTCTGTGTATTTTTGCCACCTCTTCTAACATCTTCTGCTTCTGTTAGGTCCATACCATTTCTGTCCTTTATTGAGCCTATCTTTGCATGAAATGTTCCCTTGGTATCTCTAATTTTCTTGAAGAGATCTCTAGTCTTTCCCATTCTGTTCTTTTCCTCTATTTCTTTGCATTAATCACTGAAGAAGGCTTTCTTATCTCTCCTTGATATTCTTTGGAACTCCACATTCAGATGTTTGTATCTTTCCTTTTCTCCTTTGCATTTCGTTTCTCTTCTTTTCATAGCTATTTGTAAGGCTCCCCAGACAGCCATTTTGCTTTTTTGCATTTCTTTTCCATGGGGATAGTCTTGATCCCTGTCTCCTGTACAATGTTATGAATCTCATTCCATATTTCATCAGACACTCTATCAGATCTAGGCCCTTAAATCTATTTCTCACTTCCACTGTATAATCATAAGGGATTTGATTTAGGTCATACCTGAATGGTCTAGTGGTTTTCCCTACTTTCTTCAATTTAAGCCTGAATTTTGCAATAAGGAGCTGATGATCTGAGCCACAGTCAGCTCCCAGTCTTGTTTTTGCTGAATGTATAGCGCTTCTCCATCTTTGGCTGCAAAGAATATTAAAAAATCAATCTGATTTCGGTGTTGCCCATCTGGTGATGTCCATGTGTAGAGTCTTCTCTTGTGTTGTTGGAAGAGGGTGTTTGCTATGACCAGTGCATTCTCTTGGCAGAACTCTATTAGCCTTTGCCCTGCTTCATTCTGCATTCCAAGGCCAAATTTGCCTGTTACTCCAGATGTTTCTTGACTTCCTACTTTTGCATTCCAGTCCCCTATAATGAAAAGGACATCTTCTTTGGGTGTCTGTTCTATAAGGTCTTGTAGGTCTTCATAGAACCGTTCAGCTTCTTCAGCATTACTGATTGGGGCATAGACTTGGATTACTGTGATACTGAATGGTTTGCCTTAGAAACGAGCAGAGATCATTCTGTCGTTTTTGAGATAGAATCCAAGTACTGCCTTTCAGACTCTTTTGTTGATCATGATGGGTATTCCATTTCTTCTAAGGGATTCCTGCCCACAGTAGTAGATATAATGGTCATCTCAGTTAAATTCACCCATTCCAGTTCACTTTAGTATGCTGATTCCTAGAATGTCGACGTTCACTCTTGCCATCTCCTGTTTGACCACTTCCAATTTGCCTTGATTCATGGACCTAACATTCCAGGTTCCTATGCAATACTGCTCTTTACAGCGTTGGACCTTGCTTCTGTCACCAGTCACATCCACAACTGGGTATTGTTTTTGCTTTGGCCCATCCCTTCATTCTTTCTGGAGTTATTTCTCCACTGATCCCCAGTAGCATATTGGGCACCTACCGACCTGGGGTGTTCCTCTTTCAGTACCCTATCATTTTGCCTTTTCATACTGTTCATGGCATTTTCAAGGCAAAAATACTGAAGTGGTCAATCTAGTCAATCTAATGACATGGACCACAGCCTTGTCTCAATGAAACTAAGCCATGCTGTGTGGGGCCACCCAAGACGGGTGGGTCATGGTGGAGAGGTCTGACAGAATGTGGTCCAATGGAGAAGGGAATGACATATAAAAAGTCCTTAGTAATTGTTGCAGTTAACCACCATTGTTACTAGTTTGCATTATTATATATTAATAAAAACTCCATGGAAAACAGCAACATATTTTATTACAGAAAAAAATTTAACTTTAGTACATCAAATACATGAATGTTTAAAGACAAGAAGCAATATCCTTAATATGCCAACCTCTGGTCAAAAGATGATAGAGGGTCCAGGTAGAGAGGCCACAGGAGGCGTACTGTGGATCACAGGGTCAGCAGAGGAAGGCTGTTCTGAAGCAGCCATGTTGCTGAGCTGTGGAAGACAAAACACAGCTGCAGCATGAAAGCCTGAGGTTAGGGCACTTGGGTGGAGACAATAGCAAAAGCTAAGGCCAGAGCATAAGGGGAATTCTGAAGGTCTGAGGAACAAAGAGAAAGAAGAACTGCAAGCCTGGAAAAGAGAAGCAGGCGAGACTGGCAGATAAGGCTGAAGAGATGGATGGAGACTAGATCTCACAGGCCTTCTACGAAGAAGGGACTGTGATTCTAACCTCAGAGGGAGACCACTGACCCCAGGGAGTGACACGATCCAGCTTACCAGGTAAGAGATCACTTTGCTGCCAAATGGAGAAAGGATGGCGCAGGGCAGCAGAGTGGAAGAAAGCAGGGGAGCAGTTGGGAAACTACTTCAATATTTTAAGTGAGAGATGATATAATTTAGATTTGGGGTGGCAGCAGTAGTAATAGAAATATGTATAACAAATTCAGGTTGCAATGTCAAGTAGGGGGGAAAATATCTAATCATTTATTAACCCCCAAAAAAGGCAAATTAAAATTACACAACCTCCTCTAACAAATTCACAAAGGTTAAAAATGGATAATACAAATCCTGAGGAAAATGTAGTTGAAGGAGGCACTCAAATCCTCTGAAAAGCAACCTGCTGTATCACCAAAAGTCTAAAAATTCTCAGTATTTTTGGCTTAGTAACTAGCACATAGTCTTTCATTAATTAATTTGACTTCTAGAAAACATGCTAAAGAGAAAACCAAGATTAATGCTCAATAATTAATTGCAGCATATTTAAACTTGCAAAAAATGGGGGCGGGGGTGGATTAACATCCAACATTTAAGGAGTGGCTGAATTACAGCACTAAGTAACCTTTAAGGGGCTTCAAGATAGGAGGATAAAATGCTAACAATCTTAGAAAATTAACTAAGAGCACAAGTAATGCTAGTTTTATTTTCCTACTGGTAAGTTTTGTTACTTTATATAGAGAACTGAACACACAGAGCCATCAAATAATTGGTAATAAAAATTTAATAATCACTAATGTCTTCTAGACTCAAACTCAATATATATGCTTAGAAAATTTACGTGCTCAACTTAAGACATACTGTCCAGATCTTACAGTATTAGTCTCGTGTTACCCTTGGTACTAAAAAAGGGAAGCAGGGAGGTTTCAGTTTTGTGGTTGTCATAGTAATTTAAGAATAAACATACACGTTCCGTGTCTTTTTGTCACTCTACAACTCCAGTGCCTAGCATAGAACCCGGAACTGAAGAGGGGCTCAATAAACATTTCTGAGTGCAAACAGCCGACATGAACCTTGCAGTTCCAACTTAGCACCAAACAAATCTAAAACCTCAAAATGCAAGCGGTACATGAGGACAATATTTACAATATTTGAAGTGGTTACAAGGCACCAGGCTTTATTAAACATTTTAAACACTTTTTCTTTAAGGCTCATAACGTTTCATCTCTGAAAGAAATACTTGCCCATTGTAAAACCAAGACACAGGTTCAAAAATGTTAAGGTCACATTTCAACGAAGTTTTAACTCAGCTCTTCTGGGGCCTAAATGTATCTAGACCAGAAGTAACAAAATGTTTCTTTTCAACCATCAGAACTGACTAGGATTGTTTTCTCCAGGCTTCCTACTTAGTGTTCACTAACTTCTACCTCGCGTTGTAGTTATCACTTGGAAGATCCAAGCCCTCACCAGCAGGACCCTGCCCAGCGTCCTCCCCTCCCCCGGTGTGAGCTCATCGAGGGTCAAGGACCGACTTTCCAGGCCTCTGGGGGACAGCCTCACTCAGAATTGGGGTTTAGCACAGGGCAGGGGGTTTGCCCCTCCCGCTCCGTGGGCACCATTTTGGTTCGACTTTACAGCCAAGCCTCGCGGATCACGACTCCCAGCAGGTACTCCTCCCGCCCTTCGGACCGGGCAGAGGAAGGGAGTCTCCTCCCCGAGGGACAGCTGGGGCGCCGCGCAGGCGGTTTCCAAGACAACCGAGCAACTCCCTCGCCCCTCCCCTCCCCCACAGACCGTTTCCCCTCCAGTCTCCGCCCCTAGTGCCTCGCCGCTCCTCCCCTCCCCGGAGCCCGAACTCTGACCAGCTCCGGCTCGCAGATGAAGTGGCTCCCTGTGCCCTCTCACCTCTGAGAGCCTGGTGCATGCCCCCAATTCCGCTATAGAGTTCCAAGGCCCGCAAGGGCTCCATTCCCGCGCCGCCACCGCGTCCTCCTTGGAGCTAGGCCTGCCGGTCCCGTGGCTCCTCCTTTCCCCCCCGGCCCCGCCGCTCCCTCATCTCTGGTTCCGCGGCTTTTTAGTTCCCTCCTAGGATTTCCCTGGTGGCTCAGATGGTAAAGCGTCTGCCTACAATGCTGGAGACCCAGGTTCAATCCCTGGGTTGGGAAGCTCCTCTGGAGAAGTAAATGGCAACCCACTCCAGTACTCTTGCCTGGAAAATCCCATGAACGGAGGAGCGTGGTAGGCTACAGTCCATGGGGTCTCAAAGATCAGACATGACTTAGTGACTTCACTTCACTTCACTTCCTAGGCTCGGGCTCAGTCTTAACAGGGCAGCTTTGGGGCTCAGGGACTGGCAAGGGTGGGCAGGTGGACAAGGGACAGAAAGCACCAAGGCATCCCAAGAGAATGAAAGCCACTCCATGGCTTGATTTACTCTCCCATCTTCCTTCTAAAGTGCCTTGACAGGGAGAAAGAGAATCCTGGGTACAGTAGAGGGCCTGTGCCTCAAAGCCAATTAATAGAGGTTAGAACCCACGAGGCAATGGCACCCCACTCCAGTACTCTTGCCTGGAGAATCCCATGGACAGAGGAGCCTGGTGGGCTGTAGCCCATGGGGTCGCGAAGAGTCGGATACGACTGAGCGACTTCACTTTCCCTTTTCCCTTTCATGCACTGGAGAAGGAAATGGCAGCCCACTCCAGTGTTCTTGCCTGGAGAATCCCAGGGACGGCAGAGCCTGGTGGGCTGCCGTCTATGGGGTCGCACAGAGTCGGTCACGACTAGCGACTTAGCAGCAGCAGCAGCAGCAGAACCCACGAACACTCACTTTTCAGGCTTGCTGCTTTTCCGTCCTTTGAAAGCCAGAAGCGTCCAAACCTTTCTTCCATTAGGTTTGAACATGTACCTCATGCCTGGTGTTGGGCCTTAGCTTGAGTGATGGAACTAAATCAGCCTCTTACCCAGAGAAGGTCTGAGGGTTACAGGGACAGAAACCAGCACAGGTGCCCCAGAGGTCCCCTGTGAGCTAGGGGAGCTCTGGGGCAAGCTATTTTAACTTGGAAAATACCCGCAAGATAGGAACTGCTGTTAATGTAACTTAGAACTATTTTTAAGTCATCGAATGCAGTTTCACATGCCTGATGCACAGTGTCAGAGTTTGGAGCAGAGAAAGGTTTATTGCAGGTGAAGCAAAGCAAACAGGTGGCGCATGCTCAAAAACCCAGAACTCTCCTAAGGGTTTCAGCCAAGCAGTTTTAAAGGCAAGGTAAGGGCCAGGCACCATTCTCAGTTGTTTGATGGTGGTCAGTCTTTAGGTGCTAGAAGGTCTGGAGCTAGTGCTCATCATCATCAAGCAGTTACTTTCTTCTACTTGTTGGTAGTTTCAGGATCTGAAAAACTCAGACAATATACATCAGATACTAATCATCTGGGTTCTTCAGAGTGGAGCTAAAGCAGAGGCTATGGGGGAAGAGGTCTAATCCAGAAGGCCTTATAGGGTCCTGTTCCCTTACAATTATGGCCCTTCAAGTGCTGTGGCCTTCCTTCTCCAAGATGATCTAATCACAAAATTGTTAGAAGCTCAGTTACAAACTAAGAAAACATGGTCATTGGGAGGAGTAGAAATGGTCTCATTGTGAAGTGTTTTTCTATTGTTCCCGTTACCACCGAATGTTATTTATTTATTTTTTGGCCATGTCATAAGGCATGTGGGATCTTAGTTCCCGAACCAGGGATCAAACCTGTGCCCCCTGCATTAGAAACACAGATTCTTAACCACTGGACTGCCAGAGAAATCCCATGCACGTTCACTATTGTTAGGAGAAATTGAGTTGTACTAATGGCTTCCCTTGTGTCTTCCCCCAGGTCTGAAGGTGTTCAATATGCTACTGGGGAAGAGTGAGGACAATTATGAACAGCTCAAGAAAGAATGAAGCTGCTGGACCAAAGTGGGACCCATACTCAGTTATGGACGTGTCTGGTGCTGAAAGTAAAGTCCAATGCTGTAAAGAACAGTATTGCATAGGAACCTGGAATATTAGGTCCATGGAAGGCAAATTGGAAGTGGTCAAACGGGAAATGGCAAGAGTGAACGTCGACATTCTAGGAATCAGTGAACTAAGATGGACTGGAATGGGTGAATTTGACTCAGATGACCATTATATATACTACTGTGGGCAGGAATCCCTCAGAAGAAATGGAGTAGCCATCATGGTCAACAAAAGAGTCCGAAATGCAGTACTTGAAAGCAAGTTCAAAAATGACAGAATGATCTCTGTTCGTTTCCAAGGCAAACCATTCAATATCACAGTATCCAAGTCTATGCCCCGACCAGTAATGCTGAAGAAGCTGAAGTTGAACGGTTCTATGAAGACCTACAAGACCTTCTAGAGCTAACACCCAAAAAAGATGTCCTTTTCATTATAGGGGACTGGAATGCAAAAGTAGGAAATCAAGAAACACCTGGAGTAACAGGCAAATTTGGCCTTGGAATGCGGAATGAAGCAGGGCAAAGGCTAATAGAGTTCTGCCAAGAGAACGCACTGGTCATAGCAAACACCCTCTTCCAACAACACAAGAGAAGACTCTACACATGGACATCACCAGATGGGCAACACCGAAATCAGATTGATTAT
>SJXQ01006343.1:205538-317780 GCA_006408695.1 Aepyceros melampus | reverse complement strand
GAACTCAATGGACGTGACTCTGAGTGAACTCCGGGAGTTGGTGATGGACAGGGAGGCCTGGCGTACTGCCTTTCATGGGGTCGCAAAGAGTCGGACACGACTGAGCTACTGAACTGAACTGAATTTTTTTTCTTTGCCCTTTTGAGATATAAATCTCTCAGCCTCCTGCCAGTTTTAATACACAACAATGTCTTTCTCAAGGACCAGGAAGCCATCCCTTTGAAATGTAATCATCAAGAAAGATAGAAACCCTATCTACTATCTTTGTAGGAGGACAGAAGCTTAACTTTGATAAGTGCCAAATAGCAAACACAGATGGTCTAATAACAGGTACCAGCCCCTCCCTTAATGACTTCCATTAATTTTCCAACACCTCACTTTAGTTTAGGAACTCTCATGTCTTTTGTTTCCAAGGAGTTGGATTTAATCTCTCTCCCCCTCATTGTAATAGTCCTGAATAAGCCTTCCTTGATTATTTAATTCTCCCTAGTGCAATTTTTCTCTGACAGAGATATTTAAGAATTATCTTACAATGCAATCTACAATTTAACTCTATTGATTCTTGCATAAGGTGTAAGATCTCCTCTGAGAACAATTAGAAATTTATGTTCAGTTCAGTTCAGTTCAGTCTCTCAGTCGTGTCCAGCTCTTTGTGACCCCATGAATCGCAGCACCCCAGGCCTCCCTGTCCATCACCAACTCCCAGAGTTCACTCAGACCCACGCCCATGGAGTAAGTGATGCCATCCAGCCATCTCATCCTCTGTCGTCCCCTTCTCCTCCTGCCCCCAATCCCTCCAGCATCAGGGTCTTTTCCAATGAGTCAACTCTTTGCATGAGGTGGCCAAAGTACTGGAGTTTCAGTTTTAGCATCATTCCTTCCAAAGAAATCCTAGGGCTGATCTCCTTCAGAATGGACTGGTTGGATCTCCTTGTAGTCCAAGGGATTCTCAAGAGTCTTCTCCAACACCACAGTTCAAAAGCATCAATTCTTCAGCGCTCAGCTTTCTTCACAGTGTAGCTCTCACATCCATTCATGATCACTGGAAAAACCATAGCCTTGACTAGATGGACCTTTGTTGGCAAAGTAATGTCTCTGCTTTTGAATATGCTATCTAGGTTGCTCATAACTTTTTTCCCAAGGGGTAAGCATCTTTTAATTTCATGGCTGCAGTCATCATCTGCAGTGATTTTGGAGCCCAGAAAAATAAAGTCTGACACTGTTTCCACTGTTTCTCCATCTATTTCCCATGAAATGATGGGACTGAATGCCATGATCTTTATTTTCTGAATGTTGAGACTTAAGCCAACTTTTTCACTCTCCGTTTTCACTTTCAACAAGAGGCTTTTTAGTTCCTCTTCACTTTCTGCCATAAGGGTGGTGTTATCTGCATATCTGAGGTTATTGATATTTCTCCCGGCAATCTTGATTTCACCTTGTGTTTCTTCCAGTCCATCGTTTCTCATGATGTACTCTGCATATAAGTTAAATAGCAGGGTGACAATATACAGCCTTGATCTACTCTTTTCCCTATTTGGAACCAGTCTGTTGTTCCATGTCCAGTTCTAACTGTTGCTTCCTGACGTGCATAATGAGCCTTAAGCCAACTTTTTCACTCTCCTTTTTCACTTTCAACAAGAGGCTTTTTAGTTCCTCTTCACTTTCTGCCATAAGGGTGGTGTTATCTGCATATCTGAGGTTATTGATATTTCTCCCGGCAATCTTGATTTCACCTTGTGTTTCTTCCAGTCCATCGTTTCTCGTGATGTACTATGCATATAAGTTAAATAGCAGGGTGACAATATACAGCCTTGATCTACTCTTTTCCCTATTTGGAACCAGTCTGTTGTTCCATGTCCAGTTCTAACTGTTGCTTCCTGACGTGCATATAGGTTTCTCAAGAGGCAGGTCAGGTGGTCTGGTACTCCCATCTCTTTCAGAATTTTCTACAGTTTATTGTGATCCACACAGTCAAAGGCTTTGGCATAGTCAATAAAGCAGAAATAGATGTTTTTCTGGAACTCCCTTGCTTTTTCCATGATCCAGCGGATAGCCCTTGGGGTAGCTTAAATAAGTGGGCACAAAGAATCCAATTTACATTGATATGTAATAACTGATTTGGTGTCCCTGCTTATAAACACAATAGTCATTGACTATTTGGGCATACATTTTATTTTCTCTAATAAAAGAGAAGAGATTGACAGAAATATTAATTTATACTTAGATTCTATTTTGCATTCATAGGTTCATTTATTCAGAATTTATTACAATTTGCTTTTCAGTTGCATACAAATTTAAACAATTTATTGAATTGTACTAACAGATCTCTGTGTCTAAGTAATAGCTCTTAGCTTGGCTTACATTTAACTTTTCCTTTTGCTTTTATCCTGGAAATTCTTGTTTGGTTGTTTACTTTATCTGGCCAATTTTCATATTTACTATCAACAATTTTACTTTTCTTGTCAATGCCTAGTTTTTCCTGTTAGCATCTTTCATTTATTTGTCAAGTATATAAGATTCAAAGGTGTTTAAGACAATTTCTGTCTTGAAATGTCATAAAGTCTAATGACGAGAAAGGTAAGTAAATAGATCATGACAATGCATTATAGTAGTTTTATAGAGTTATTTTATACTGACTATAGAAAAGCATGTGATGGACAAATAATTCCTATCCAGTCTTGATAATAAGAGTAGTAGTGGAGTCATGTGAATTTGTGGGAGAAAACATGTCTCAAATAGGTTTCACATGACAAGAATGTGAACAACGAGGATGTTGGCAGAAGGTATTAGAGAGAGAGCTGGAAACATAAGCAAAAGTATCACGTAAGAGATTTTGAATTTTATTTTGAACACAAAAGAGCTGTTGAGGCATTTTATAGTTGGAAACTACTAACATGATCCTTTTTGGGATCTAGAAGAAAAACCTGTATTTAGTATGGAAAATGGTTTGGAAGCATTCTCAGTTTACCTCTTTAACAATCATAAAATAATTTCATTATTGAGCAAATTTACAACTGTGACTACATAACACTAACATAACCCCTAGGAAATGAATATTTTTGACCAAACTAATGTTTATATTGTTACTTTGTTACTTTTATGTTATTATCCTTTTTAGGGACTACTCTAAAAAATTATAATGATTTTTTCACCAGCTCAATTTTATAGATGAAGTCATTAACAGTATGTTGATGACATGCCTAAAGTTACACAGTATTATATAATGCAATGTACCATATATGTGTTGCTGTGCTGTACTTCATCACTTAGTTATGTCCAGCTCCTTGGAACCCCATGGACTGTAGCCTGCCAGCACCTCTGTCCATTGGGATTCTCCAGGTAGGAATATTGGAGTGGATTGCCATGCCCTCCTCCAGGGGATCTTCTCAACTAAGGGATCCAACCCAGCTCTCCTGCATTGAAAGTGAATTCTTTACCATCTAAGCCACCAGGAAAGACCAAGAATACTGGAGCGGGTAGCCTATCCCTTTTCCAGGGGCTCTTCCCAACCCAGAAATCAAACTGGAGTCTCTTGCATTCCAGGCAGATTCTTTACCAGCCGAGCTACCAGGGAAGCCCACTTGTGTTGCTAAGCTAAATTTATTCCTCAGTTTGAAAGTCATGACTATTTCACTCACATATCTCTTTTCAGCTGGATTTTATTTCTTTAATGAAAATAGAGAAATATATTTTCATTCACATTATAAGACAGAGAAAGAGGATCTTGATATGGGGCAGGGATGTGGTTATGAGAATATAGCCCTCCGTATATTGTCAGCAACCTGAGGGAGAGCTTTGTAATTTTCAGGGTTGGGATCAAGCACTAGGCTATTTTCTTTCTAATCTTAAGGACTACCACCCCCAGATCATACTTGTCTTACACTGTACTGTACTTCCTAGTTTTATACCTTTAAAGTAGTGAAATATTGATCTTGATTACAATCCTGTTATATAGTTCGGCAATAGTTTTGTTACCTTATAAAACTAATCTTTAATACTTGCCATAATATATTTTATTGAACTGTGGATCTGAGTTCAAAATGTATATATTGTTTTTCGGCCTCGTGCTTTAAACTCTTGTCACATTGTATTTCTTGCCTCTTCTTTTAAAAATGATGGTTCCATTTGAGTGTATGCAAAATGTAGGTGCAATATTATTTCTGGTTGTCTTCTGCTCCATTGAAAGTTCATCCATTTAACCTAGGAGTTTATGGTTAGAAATAAGCTCATAAACCATTTATGGATCACTCTCTTTTCACTCTCCTCTGTGGTCTGTGAACTGGTCTACACAGCTTGCTTAATGGCGCCCTTGTCCTCTGGCTTCCTGTTGTGGTTATCAACAGAAGATGACAATGCATCATAGAACAGGAGGAGAACGAAGCCTGAATTGATGTTCTCCTGGAACCCTTTTTTTTTTTTTTTTCTGAGGAACTTGGGGCTTCACAGGAAGCACTCTAATTCTGG
Source organism: Aepyceros melampus (assembly GCA_006408695.1). Taxonomy (NCBI): domain Eukaryota; kingdom Metazoa; phylum Chordata; class Mammalia; order Artiodactyla; family Bovidae; genus Aepyceros; species Aepyceros melampus. The sequence goes on along the minus strand of SJXQ01006343.1, from coordinate 313,316 downwards.
CTGTGAAAATCTCTCAGTCATGTTGACTCTGCGACCCCATGGATTGTAGTCCATGGAATTCTCCAGGCCACAATACTGGAATGGGTAGCCTTTCCCTTCTTTCAGGTGATCTTCCCAACCCATGCGTCAAACCCAGGTCTCCCGTATTGCAGTCCGATTCTTTACCAGCTTAGGCACCAGGGAAGCCCAGGTAGCACTAGTGGTAAAGAATATGCCTGCCAATGCAGGAGACACAAGAGAAGCAGATTTGATCGGGGTCCAGAAGATCCCCTAAAGGAGGGCATGGCAACCCACTCCAGTATTCTGGCCTGGAAAATTCCACAGGCAGAGGAGCCTGGCGGGCTGTAGTCCGTGAGGCTGCAGAGAGCAGGACAGGGCTGAGATGAGCACACTCATGACAGCAGCCTCAGCCCTCTGGGTAACTTCTCTGGGTTCTGGAAACTATTCTGCCCTTTCCACACTAGGGGGCGTTCAGCTCCCTGATGTGGCTAATCTAAGTGTATTAACATTTTTCCTTTTTTTCCTAAGCTCTGTCATTTGTTTATGTCTGTTCAAGGGATCCATTCTAATATGTCTTTGCAGAATTGTCATTTTATTGGAGGAACATATAAAAATCTGTTTTACTAATGTCAAGAATGTGTTAATTGGAGGCAGCATGGGTGATGCTGAAAGTCTCTGAAAACAGCAGCCTCATTTCTGGCATGGCTCTCTGCTTCCTGCTGTGTGTGACATTGAGTACATTTTTAAAATTCATTTGTTCTTCAGGCTTTTTTATTCAAAAGTGAAATATATATACATATATGTATATGTGTTTGTATTTTTATACACATGGATACTTTAGAGCAGCACTGACCAATAGAAATAAAATACACTGAGGTCCATAAACATGAGCATGTGTACTTTAATACTTTAAGTAATCACTTCAAAAATAATAAAAGAAATGGGCTGGACAAGACTCCTGGGAGTCCCTTGGACTGCAAGGAGATCACACCAGTCAATCCTAAACAAAGTCGACCCTGGATATTCACTGGAAGGACTGATACTAAAGCTGAAGCTCCAATACTTTGGCCACTTGATATGAAGAGACGACTCATTGCAAAAGACCTGCATGCTGGGAAAGATTGAGGGCAAAAGGAGAAGGGGGCGACAGAGGATGAGATGGCTGAATGACATCATCAACTCAATGGATGTTGAGCAAGTTTGAGCAAACTCCAGAAGATAGCAAAGGACCGGGAAGCCTGACATGTTGAAGTCCATGGGGTTGCAAAGAGTCGAACATGACTGCGTGATCAAACAACAATAAATTTTTTTAAATATGTCTACTCAACCCAGTATATTAAAAATAGTATCTCAGTATGGTTTCTGTATAAAAGCATAAAACCAAGTATTTTATATTTTCATGTACAAAATTAAAAAAAAAAAAAACCTATTGCATGTTTTACATGTACACATCTCAGCTGGGACAAGCTATGTTTCAAAAGTTCAAGGACCAGACACTGATTGTGGTTCCTTTGTTGGATAGCACAGTGTTAGGTGTTCTCTAACATACATGAATTTAAACAACCTACTTGATGAACCACTATTTTCTGTTCTTTTTCATTAACTAAAATGTGCTTATAGGCTTCTGATTGCTAGCACATGCAGGCAATGTTCTTAGACCTTTGTGAACACCTGCTTCCACCAATTAGATTAAATCTTTATGAAGAATTCACTGTGTTTTTCACAGACCTGTTTATTTAGGTTATATTTTTCACTTTAATAATTATTTATTCATTTATAAATCATTGAAATATTTATGTGAAAAGAAATAAAGTTGTTTCTATGAAAATTAGGCTAAATACTTTGAAAAAGATTCATAAAGAAAAGACACTAAAATTTTTCTTCTTAATTAGATGTAGTCAAAATAACTGAAGATGAGAAAAAAATCAGCAAAAGCTAGAGGGGTTTTGTATGAAGACTACTTTGCAAGTGTAGAGCTCCTGCTCTACTTAAAGAAAATGAACTTGGCTCTCATAGAATGAGCTTATGGTTGTAGTTAATGAAAAAATAATGATAAAAAGCAGAATTCTGATATAAAGATATATAATCAAATATTTTAATGTTCCATGCATGAATTGTTAAACTATGTTTTACTTTTATATGTATAAAGCATGATTTTTTTAAGTTCAATTTTTGTCTGTATTGCTTTAATGATTCTTCATTTCAGCCATATTTTTTATTAACTGGCCATGGTCCTCCTACTGCCAGCCCCATGGGGGCAGGCATCACATTTGTTTTGTTTGCTACTATATTCTCAAGGATAGATGGCTCAAAGTAGATGCTCAACAAATATTTGTTGACAGATTTACTGACTCATTCTTTCCATATGGCACCTCCTACCAGGCAAGCCTGTTGGTTTTTCAGTTTATCGTTTGCTGTCACATTTCTTAAAACATGAAACTGTTTTATTTACTACAGACATAATTTTATGGTCCTTTTTTTTCCCTAAGTGAAATGTTATTCTAGTCATCTAGGAGGAGAAAACTCATACAAAATTTAACTTGGTAAATTTAGACTTGATGTCTATTAGAACAATGCTGTGCTGAGGGAAATGGAAGACAGTAAATAAAATTAAGTCTATCTTATCCTGAGAAGGTCAAAAAAACTTTGTTTTCATATGCTTCTGGGGAACTGTGAATAAATATTCAATGAGCCTCATCTGGATTCACAATCTGTTCATCAAAATACCTAAATTTGTCTCTTCCTAAGTATCCGTATTAATGGACATTGATTGTGGTTATACACATACACTTAGGACTTCCCTGGTGGCTCAGAGGATAAAGCGCCTGTCTACAATGTGGAAGACCCAGGTTCGATCCCTGGGTCAGGAAGATCCCCTGGAGAAGGGAATGGCAATCCATTCCAGTACTATTGCCTGGAGAATACCATGGACAGAGATCCTGGTAGGCTACAGTCCATGAGGTTGCAAAGAGTCGGACACGACTGAACGACTTCACTCACTCATACACATATACAGATTTAGAAAATCCCCTGAAACTAGGCATACAAATGGTGAATTGATAATTGTGGAATTTACTCCTCCCACCCTACCCTGATGGTGAAGATTTGGTCGCAGTGTAGCAAAGAGGCACGTAATATTTAGGTTGGAACTGGAATCCTTCCTGATAGACTTGCCAATATAATTATCTTTTTCATAGTTTTCAAGACATACCATTTTAATGGGAACTTTTAAAGTGCTACATAGACAAAAATAGACTATAAGTGTACAGCTTGATCAGTCTTCACAAAGTGAACACACTAAATAGCACCCGGATGAAGATAACGGATGTTGCCAGTCAGTAGCTTGGAAACTCTTCTTGTACCTTATTCCAGTCATCAGCCTCCCTAACAGTATGTATGTAATACCCTGACTTGATTGCGATAGACCACCTTTACCAATATGTCAACTTTATATAAATGGAATCATTCAATATGTACTCTGTTTTGCTTGGCTTCTTTCACTCAATAAATGTTTTTAAGTTTCATTCATGTGGGCTGTTGTAGCTTGTTTATTCTCATTGTCTTAATGGTTTTCCATTGTGTAACTATATCTCAAGCTGTAATCCATTCTTCAATTGATGGATATGGGGATGGTTTTAAGGTTTTGGCTCTTAGGAATAGTGCTGTTCTTAACATTCTAGTACAAAAAATGTCTTTCAGTGAACATAGGAATGAATATCTCCTAAGCATAAGCTCAGGAGTGGAAATTCTGAGTTCAAAGTTAAGTTATGATAGATACTACCAAATAACCTCTTCTGGATTGAGTCACTTTACAAAAACAAAAAGCCAAGGGGAAGATTTAGTCTTAGAAACTTCAACTGTTTGGTTATATTTAGAAAAATGTTTTATATATTTTCTAGTGTATTTGTTAATCTCAAAGTAGATTTTTAAGTAATATTTTTCTCTTGAAATGAATGATAAAATACATTACCTAAAAGTTAACATCCATTATGTGATTTTTTTTGCTTTGCTTTTGTTTTTGCAGTTTTACTAGTATTTTATTGTCCACAATTGTAGAACCATACTTACTAATAAAAATTATGATTAATATTAGGAAAATATTGTGCTTATAAATGATTTAAGTGCATCAGGATTCACCATATCTCAGAATCTGTAGATTTCTGAGGTCATGAGATATATTTTCAATGAGAGGGATTGGTGAGGTCAAGGAAGTCTTCATGAAGAGATGACACAGGAAGTGAGTTTTAGAATCACTATTTCTGATGGTGAGGCTTAAATATTTGTATTTTGATAAAAGATTCAAAGATGATGACTGTGAGGTATAAGATTAGAAGTCAGTAACATTATTCTACCTGTTGCTTAGATAAACTCATAAAACAAAGGGCTTTCATGTGTACATCGGAGATATGCAGATCCCAATGAATGTAATGAGAGTTCCCATTCTAAAGTCTTCTTTGTCAAAACATTTTCAATTCTCCTCATCTTCATTTGTTATTTCAATGAATCCTTCAAATAATTAGCAAACATTTTTCCCTTCCTAAGGGTCTTCCCAAGTGGATCAGTAGTGGAGAACCTGCCTCTCAATGCAGGAGATAAGGGTTCAATCTCTAGGATGGGAAGATCCTCTGGAGTAGGAAATGGCAACCCACTGCAGTATTCTTGCCTGGGAAACCTCATGGAGAGAGGAGACTGGCAGGCTCCAATCTATGGGTCCCAGAGTGGAACACCACTTAGCAACTAAATAGCAATATGACCCAGACCAGAAAATAAAGATAAACCTGTACGCAAGACAGCAAAAGAGACACAGATGTATAGAACGGCCTTTTGGACTCTGTAGGAGAGGGAGAGGGTGGGATGGGTTGGCAGAGTGGCAGTGTAACATGTGTGATACCATAAGTGAAATGAATCGCCAGTCCAGGTTTGATGCAGGATGCAGGATGCTTTGGACTGATGCATGGGGATAATCCAGAGAGAGGGTGTGGGCAGGAGAGGGGAGGTGGGGGTCGGGATTGGGAGTTCATGTACACTCGTGGCTGATTCATGCCGATGTGTAGCAAAACGAATACAGTATTGTAAAGCAAAACAAACTAAAAAAATAAAAATTAATTAAAAAAAGAAAGACTTCTCTTAGAAAGTGATATTTAATATACAATTTCAAGGTATTACTTGGGGGAGAAGAAGTGGAAGTAGGGAGACAAGCACATGCTGTTCATTAGGGAGTATGGCTTTAAGGGGTGGCTGCCTAACGAATAAAAGGGCAGGAATGGAGTATAAAGGATAGTATATATCCTCAACGGATTTAAGATTTTTAAGTTCAGACTCCAGAGACAAAATTATTTTCATTCCTGTGGCCCCAGAACATGTCAGAATACCTGATATAGAGTAGGACCTTAATGAATGAATATTTGTTGAATAAACTAATACACATAGTAACAAACTAAAATTACCCCTAATTGATAGTGGCTTGAACTGATGATTTAATGTAGAAAATCATGGAATTTCTCAAAAACATTTTGTCAATTTTTTTTCAGAGCCACTAAAAAGCATATGCACATGATAAAATTCACATTTTATAAAAGTTATAGCTGTAGCAACCGAACAGCTTCCTCCAGGAATCAGTGGAAACAGATGGAACATTCCTCAGGTCTTTTTCTCAGCTATTACCTCAGGTTACATGGATTTCTAAGGCACTCAGTTCCGGAGGGATTATTGTGATGGCTATCTCATTTGAAAATATTTGCACTGTAACTGCAGCTCTCAATTCTAAATACAGACGAGAACAGTAGGAATGTCAGAAAATGTCAGAGCCATTGAAAGAATATTTTGTGTTTCATAAGCGACTGCCTTCTTGACCCTTACAATAAGGTCAATCATGAAAAGCCTAGCAGGCTCGCTCATTCCTTGGGATCAAAGGAAGTGCTACCAAGTTGTTGAAGGTAAAAGATATCTCTCAAGCACGTATGTTTTCAACTTTTTACTCAGCACTTAACATTAACTGACCTTAACAATTCACCTAGTCTTTGTGGGTTGTAGTCCGAAAGCATGTAAACTGTAGGTAAAATACTAAGCACTAGTAGGAAATAAATCTTATACCTATGTGAAATAACAGGAATGTGTATATAAGAACACTAAGGGCCTCTCTTATTCTAATATTGGTCTTTGACCCCATTCCGACGCAGGGCTAAATTCCAAAGGGCTAAGAGCATTGAGTATCGATCCTTTGTTCTATTGAGGCAACTATGGGTGGGCTTCCAGATGAGGGCTGGCCACCAGAAAGCCGAAGCCTGTTTAGAAGCTTGGAAGTTTCAGTCCCACCCCTTATCTTCCAGAGAGGGGAGAAAAGTGGAAAGTGGAGTTAAGAACTAATCAGGCTTGTTTATATGAGGAAACCTCCATAAAATCCCAGTAATAGGGGTTCAGGAAACTTCCAAGTTGACACACACATCCATACTAGGAGGGTGATGGAATAGAGCTTCTGCACTTAGGACCCCCCATCCAGACCTTGGCCTATGTATCTCTTCATCTGGCTGCTCCCCAGTAAGCTTGAGCATAACCTTTAGTGCATGAGCAATGATAACTAAGTGTTTTCTTCACCTCTGGGAGCCGCTATAGCAAGTTAATTGAACTCAAGGTCAAGGTGGTTGTTGTTCAATCACTAAGTCCTGCCTGACTCTGCAACCTCATGGACTGTTAATACGCCAGACTTCTCTGTCCTTCACTATCTCCCAGCATTTACTCAAATCCATGTTCATTGAGTCAGTGATGCTATCTAACCATCTCATCATCTGCCACCTTTTTCTCATTTTTCACTCAATCTTTTCCCAGCATCAGGGTCTTTTTCAATGGATCAGCTCTGTGCATCAGGGGGCCAAACTATTGGAGCTTCAGCTTAAGCATCAGTCCTTCCAGGGAATAGTCAGAGTTTATTTCCTTTAGAATTGACTGGTTTGATCTCCTAGAAGTCCAAGAGACCCTCATGAGTCTTCTCCAGGACCACAGTTCGAAAGCATCAATTCTTTGGTGCCAGCCTTCTTTACTGTCCAGCTCGCACATCCATACAGGACTACTGGAAAAACCACAGCTTTGACTATACAGACAATTGTCTACAAAGTGATGTCTCTGCTTTTTAATACATTGTCTAGGTTTGTCGTAGCTTTCCTTCCAAAAAGCAAAAGTCTTAATTTTATGGCTGCAGTCACTGTCTGCAGTGATTTTGGAGCCCACGAAAATCAAATCTGTCACTCCATCCACTCTTTTAACTTCTAATCATCATGAAGTCACTGGGTGTTGGTCTGAAGCACAGGTACTGAGGGGTCTGTGACTGGCATCTGAAGTGGAAAGGGCAGTTCTGTGGTGTGAGCCCTTCACCTGTGTGATGTAAAACTGTCTCCAGGAGACAGTCAGGATTGAGCTAAACTGAAGGACACTGAGTTAGCATCATTGAGAATTGCCTCTTGTAGGGGGGAACCTCCACATGTCTGGTGACCAGAAGCGTCAGAAATAAAGTGTTATGTGACTCAGAGGGAATCAACTGGATTTTTGGACAGGAAGGAAGAACTGGGTTTTTCCCCCCACACAGAAGGAAAAAAATAACCTGACTTTTTCTAATTCAATCTAACATAGGCCCTGTTCTTTATACATATTACACATTCCGAGAGTCATTTCCATTCCCCCACGCTAATTCTCCTATTTTGTGCTTGTTTTTGGACTTACAACATTGAAATTCTAGGAATAGTGGCAAATTAATACTCAGTTCAGTCACTCAGTTCAGTTGCTCAGTCGTGTCCGACTTTTTGTGACCCCATGAATTACAGCATGCCAGGCCTCCCTGTCCATCCTTAACTCCCAGAGTTCACCCAAACCCATGTCCATGGAGTGGGTGATGCCATCCAGCCATCTCTTCCTCTGTCGTCCCCTTCTTCTCTTGCCCCCAATCCCTCCCAGCATTAGGATCTTTTCCAATGAGTCAACTCTTCACATGAGGTGGCCAAAATATTAGAGTTTCAGCTTCAACATCAGTCCTTCCAATGAACACCCAGGGCTGATTCCTTTAGAATGGACTGGTTGGATCTCCTTGCAGTCCAAGGGACTCTCAAGAGTCTTCTCCAGCACCGCAGTTCAAAAGCATCAATCTTCGGTGCTCAGCTTTCTTCACAGTTCATCTCTCACATCCATACATGACCTGGAAAAACTATAGCCTTGATTAGACGGACCTTTGTTGGCAGAGTAATGTCTCTGCTTTTGAATATGCTATCTAGGTTGATCATAACTTTCCTTCCAAGGAGTAAGCATCTTTTAATTTCATGGCTGCAATCACCATCTGCAGTGATTTTGGAGCCCAAAAAAATAGTCTGCCACTGTTTCTACTGTTTCCCCATCTATTTCCCATGAAGTGATGGGACCAGGTGCCATGATCTTCATTTTCTGAATGTTGAGCTTTAAGTCAACTTTTTCACTCTCCTCCTTCACTTTCATCAAGAGGCTTTTTAGTTTCTCTTCAAATTAATATTCACAAAATTCAAATCATGATAATTTGACTTTACAGTATCAAATAAGTGATACGCTTATGGGGGTACTCTAAAGGGTCATAAGAAAAATAACCTCATGCTTGTTGAGAAGCTTCATTATGTTGCCGCCCAGCTGTCACATATGAGCTCTATGTGTGACTGTTTGTTCTGACTATAGATTGAAGGTTATAGTGAAAATTCACACCGTTTGTACTTATTTTTTCTCTCAGGGAAAATAAGGGGACTCTAAAAATAATATTCACACAAGGCTATCCAGCAGCAAACTAGAATTTTCGTTTCTGTAAATGATAGTGTAAGTTGTATCCCATTATACTTCTGTTTTGATAACAATATCTCTGAACGCTGCCTGGTATTTCCCACTTTGTCCTACATGTTTTTACTATCTATCTCACATGACATTATTTCCTGTGGATCTCCTTGTAGAAATTGCTTTGATTCCCTCTTATTAGCTACAATTGGACCCTCTGGTGTTTGACTGTCCTTCTGTAAGTATAGCTCTATCTCTTCAAGGTAGCAATTAAATAATTCACTTGTTTTCTAGTCCTGCTTCTTGCTAAATATATCCATTTCCTCAATTTATGAATAGTGGGTTGGTTTGACCAGGCCTTTCCCGCATTGTTTGTTTGTTTAATTCCTTGGGAGTTCTTGAATCCATAACTGTTAATTATGCTGCCGAACACATTGCTTGAAATTCAGTAGACTTGTTTTTAGACGGCTCCCGTCTTTCTTCTTAAAGGACGTGTGCCTGATTGCCAAGGCAACCATGTTCTAGAAGCCATTGCTTGATATCAACACTAAAGTATTTCATTGAGTTGTGTCAGTTTTGCTTTTTTCTACTTATTTTTGTATTTAGGAATATTTTCTTTAGGCAGAAGTAGTTCTTGTTCTTGCTTCTCTTTTACAGCTTTTAATGTATCTACCTAGTTAATAGTAATTCATTTAAGATTCTGTAAAAGGAACATGTCTCCTCCTTCTTTAACAGATACAAAGTTGAGTTTATTTCTTAACCATCTTAAGATGTATAGAACAAATGCCAATTCAAGTGAAATATCACTGTTTCTTAGGTTAAAATGATTCAATAGGTAACTTCATTGGTATGAGTATTTATTTTATGAATAGTAAAAGCCATTCTGTCATTGTTATAATTATATTAATAATTGTTTGCAAGTTATTTGCAGTATTATTCGCTCTGTTGGTTCAGTGTTAGATGTTTATATACTTTTGAGAGTGGAAAGTAAAATAATCACTTCTGCTGAACTGTGATGAAATTGCACCTGTCAAAATATGCATTATTTTGCAATGAATTAATGGAAAAAGTAAATATTTTTGTTTTACTATAGAGTATATCATATCATTGTGACCTTCTCCCTTTTCCAAAAAGAAATATCACACACATACACACACATACAAGTACATAAAACATAAATATAAAACTCAATGACTTATGACAAAACAGAATCCCAAGTAAATACCACTAGATCCAGAAAGAGAACATTCAGTTAAGTTCAGTTCAATCACTCAGTTGTGGTTGACTCTCTGTGACCCCATGAATTGCAGCACACAGGTGCTTCCCTGTCCATCACCAGTTACTGGAGCTTGCTCAAAATCATGTCCATTGAGTTGGCGATGCCAACCAACCATCTCATCCTTTGTTGCCCCCTTCTCCTCCTGCCTTCAATCTTGCCCAGCATCAGGATCTTTTGCAATGAGTCTATTCTTCCCATCAGGAAGCCAAAGTATTGGCATTTCAGCTCCAGCATCAGTCCTTTCAATGAATATTCAGGACTGATTTCCTTTAGAAATGACTGGCTTGATCTCTTTGTAGTCCAAGGGACTCTCAAGAGTCTTCTTCCAACACAGTTCGAAAGCATCAATTCTTTGGCACTCAGCTTTCTTTATAGTCCAACTCTCACATCCATACATGACTACTGGAAAAACCATAGCTTTGACTAGATGGACTTTTATTGGCAAACTTATGTTTCTGCTTTTTAATATGCTGTCTAGGTAAGTCATAGCTTTTCTTCCAAGGAGCAAGCGGCTTTTAATTTCATGGCTTCAGCCACCATCTGCAGTGATTTTGGAGACCAAGAAAATAAATTCTCTCACTGTTTCCATTGTTTCCCCATCTATTTGCCATGATGCCATGAAGTGATGGGACTGGATGCCAAGATCTTTGTTTTCTGAATGTTGAGCTTTAAGCCAACTTTTTCACTCGCCACTTTCACTTTCATCAAGAGGCTCTTTAGTTCTTCTTCCCTTTCTGCCATAAGATTGGTGTCATCTGCGTATCTGAAGTTATTGATATTTCTCCCAGCAATCTTGATTTCAGCATGTTTCATCCAGCCCAGCATTTCTCATGATGTACTCTGCCTAGAAGTTAAATAAACAGGGTGACAATATACAGCTTTGACATACTCCTTTCCCAATTTGGAACCAGTCAGCTGTTCCATGTCCAGTTCTAACTGTTGCTTCTTGATCTGCATACAGCTTTCTCAGGAGGCTGGTCAAGTGATCTGTTATTCCTACCTTTTGAAGAATTTTCCACAGTTTGTTATGATCCACATAGTCAAAGGCTTTGGTGTAGCAATAAAGCAGAAGTAGATGTTTTTCTGGAACTCTCTTTCTTTTTCAATGGTCAACAGATGTTGGCAGTTTTATCTGTGGCTCCTCTGGCTTTTCCATATCCAGCTTGAACATCTGGAATTTCATGGTTCACGTACTGTTGAAGCTTGGCTTGAAGAAGTTTGAGCATTTCCTTTAGGATGGACTGATTGGATCTCCTTGCAGTCCAAGGGACCATCTTGGCTATGTATTTCTTATAAAAAAAAGAAAAAGAAAAAGAAATGGGAGTCTACTGTCTTTATTGAAACCAAATACAGTACTTTCCACAATCATATTTAGTCTCATGTTATCTCTAGATAGAAGCCCTAAAACCATATGATATTCATGGTTTTTTTTAATTTGAGTTTTCAACATTATTTGTTAAGTATGCCTTTCTGCCATATATTGGTGAGCATTTCAACCACTGTCTTAACTATTATTGTGGTATAATAGGATATAATGCCTAATCAATCCCCACCATTACTTCTGCCTAAACAATCCTCCCTTCATATACAAAAAGGAAGAAATAATTGACCCAATTTGCATAATGCTTTAATGTAGTCATGCTGAGCAACATGATTCACAGATAATCAACTTTGTTAAAGATAATGGTGTTCCAAATTTTAATAGAGTGCTGTTACATTGTTTGAGGGAGGGGCAGGGAGGGGAGAAAAGCAGATGTTTCCAGGGAATTTAGAATGTTTTAAGCAACAAAACAAAAAGAGATACTAATTATTAAAGCAGTGTTTAAAAACAATTTCAAATGGAAAGATTTCTTCAAACACAGAGGTCCTCCCCATGGAATTTCAGTAAAGTATTCTGGACCTGCTTGTCTATACCCTGAGCCTTATCCATTTTCCACAGCTTCTGAACTATTTGTAGGAGGACCTAGTGCCATGTGGAATGCAATTTGATAACCACTGAATTAGGTCTAGGTTCGATGCAGGATGCAGGATGCTTGGGACAGATGCACGGGGATAATCCAGAGAGATGGTGTGGGGCGGGGGGGAAAGGTGGGGGTCGGGATTGGGAGTTCATGTACACTCGTGGCTGATTCACGTCAACGTATAGCAAAACAAATAAGCTATTGTAAAGCAAAACAAACTAAAAAATAAAAATTAATTTAAAAAAAATGATGTTCTTGTCTCAAAAAACCAGTAGTTCTATCCTCTACTTAGAGAAAAAAATGCTCTAAAACTATCAAAGAAAAATAGAGCATGGGAACAGAGGAGAAAAAGTGGGAAGAGCCTGGTCTTTTTAGTAGACTATTTCATGCTTCTGGACAAGAATATGAAGCTCTCTGAATCCCAGTTTTCAACATATGCAAATAAGAATATAACATTTACCTCCAGTAGTACTATTAGAGAAAGTGAGTTGAAAATGTTAAAAATGCCTTGTTGAAAAAAAAAAGGCAAAGTGAATTATCCTAAGTATTAGAAAACTATTTTCTATATTATTCCTTATTCTCTATCCTCTAATATCAACTGCTAGACCAGAGGTCCGCAAACTTTCCATAAAGGACTAGATAGCAAATATTTTAGATTTTGACAGCTTCTGTTAGTCACAGCTACTTAACATATGTTGTAGCTCAAAAACAGCCGTATCCAACTATAAACACTTGGGTGTGGTTATGTTCCAATAAAACTTTATTTACAAGAACAGGCAGCTGGCCAAATCTGCCCAGTGAACCATAGTTGTCAAACTCCTCCACTGGACATTTTCAGCTCCAAGTATGGCTCACAGCCCACCAGTAGCAGCATTCCTTAAGAGCAGGACCAGCTATATAGACTGTGAAGCTTAAAGCAAAATAAAAGTATAGGACACTTTATTCATAAATTACTAAGAAAATTAAAATGCCGACAGAAGAGCATTAAATTAAGTGTGAAATCTTTGTGTAACTGCCCAGGTCACAGAACTGAGAATGCAGCCCTGTCCAGGAGCTTGTTTAAAATGTTCACCCTCAGCCCCTATCCCTGACCTACTGAATGAGAATCTGCATAGCAATAAGATCCCAAAATGACTCATATCATATGTGTTTTGAGAAGCCTTGATAGACTAAAATTATTTTAAGATAGTATTTCTGGCTAGAAACTCTCTAATAACGTCTAAGTAATTACTTCTGTCTGTGAGAAATCTACTTTGAAATTCATACAAAACTGTTCACAAAATAATTGAAAAACTGACATCAACAAATACTCTGTTTTCTCTAATCTTCCAATTAAATGATTCAGTTTTTCTTCTTGAGCGCTCACTACATTTGATTGGCTGCTGAGCGCTGGTCATTTCCACCCAGAGAATTTTCTCTCTTGTTCTACCACCTCTCAGAAGAGTGCAGTGGATAAGAATGTTGATTCTGGAGCTGGAAAACCTGAGTCTATGTGCTGGCTCCACCTGTTACCAGCTGTTTGGTGTTGGGCAGGATACTTCTTTAATCTGTTTCAGTTCCCTCTTCCTTTAAATAGGATAATAACTCAAACCATCATTATGAGGATGAAATGTGTTTTCTATATAAACACTCAATTAGTGTCTAACACATAGTAAACACTTACAAGTATTAGATTTATTATCTGTTAATTCCCATCACCTTCAGAATTCTTTTGGCTTTCATAAACAGTTTCCTGAGCTTTTGCAACATTAACTGTTCTCAATTTCACATGGTAATTAGGATTAACTGCACATCAAACCACTCCATTCTAAAGGAAATCAGTCCTGAATATTCATTGGGAGGACTGATCCTGAAGCTGAAAGGCCAATACTTTAGCCACCTGATGTAAAGAACTGAATCCTTGGAAAAGACCCTGATGGTGGGAAAGACTGAAGGCAGGAGGAGAAGGGGACGACAGAGGATGAGATGGTGGATGGCACCATCAACTCTATGGACGAGTTTGAGCAAGGTCCAGGAGTGGGTGATGGACAGGGAAGCCTGGCGTGCTGCAGTCCATGAGGTCGCAAAGAGTTGGACATGACTGAGTGACTGAACTGAACTGAACTGTACAGTGTTCGGGAAGCAAAATTAGCCATGCCGCTTGAGTACAGAAATAATAAGAAAATTTTTTGAGCATAATATAATGGGAGATAGGTAATAGTCTAAGGATGAAGTCAACACAATGAGATCAAGTGCGAGATACCAACTATAATAAATTCAGTTGAGTCCAAGCAGGCCTTGAGAATAAAATTGAGGAAGGTCTAAAACAGAGACAGAAATTATAGCCATTTGGCCACATTTAGCCTACTGCCTCTTTTCATAAACAAAGTTTTTAAAAAATATTTATTTGGCTGCCTTAGGTACTAGTTTGGTGCTGAGACTCTCTAGTTGCGGTACGGGCTTAGTTGCTCTGAAGAATATGGGGTCTTAGTTCCCTGACCAGCAATCAAACCCGCAAGATAGTTTCCCAGCCACGAGACCACCAGAGAAGTCCCTAAAGAAAGTTTTCATGCAACACAGTCATGCCTGTTCTTTTTCTTATTTTCAATAGTTGCTTTTGCTCCACAGTGGTATAGTTGAGTAGTTGTGACAGAGATCTATGACCAACAAGACCTATAATATTTACTGTTTGGCCCTTGACAGAATTAAACAAACAACAAAGTACTGGTTGTGGAATATTACAGAATGCAAGGCAGAGTTAGTGGGATTTTCAGATAGAGCTCAATTATTGAAAGAATCTTTCAAAACAGGAATGAGAAGAATAAAGTTGGAAAGAAATCCAAGTCATCTGGCTGAGAGTCAGGCCCTAAAGCATGAGTGGGCCCTGAACTAAAAACAGAATATTCAGAGTTTACTGTTTATTTTCACTGCTGAATCATTTGAGGACTTAACCCTCTTTACAGAAGAAGCTAAAACTACTTCTAAAATACAATTTCTAGTATTTTGGTGAGTGGACTCTGTTGACTGTGGGGAAATATACAGAGGTTGATGTAAAGCTTGCTGATGATTCCAATGATTAGGCTACCACAATTATCATCCTTAAAAAATCCAATCATGTAAACTTATTTTGACACCACCATATAAAAACTCTGACCGGGTATGTAAATTCTGCTTTGGAAAGTCATGTAAATTCAGCATTCCAGAGGATCATTGCACACTTGGCTTTGAATATGGAAATATTTAGCTTGGAATCCAGCTTTTGCAGATGTTTTCCCTATAACCTGAAAATCCTTCCCTTGCCCTTCTCCACATAGCAGATTGTAATTCATTCTATAAAAAGCCAGTTCAAATACCATCTGTTCTGGAAAACCTTTCACTAGTCTTGCCGGCATAATTAGTTATTCTTTTCACTGTAAGTGGAGAAGATCATGTTATAACCCAGGGGGCTAGTGGACACATGGAGCAGAAATCCAGCATCTCAGCAGGGCATTGCCTAGGAGTGATGTCTTCCCATGCAGCAAGCCAGAGTAACAGAGACTCCTCCCAGCGTTGGTAGGAACAAAAAGCAGAAATCCACCATTCCTGGGATTCATCCCAACACTGACACCATAAGAAGATAAGCTCGTATAGTAGCTGTTCTCCCCTAAGTGAAAATGTTCAACAAGCAAAAACTTTCTAAAATGAGTTAACAGATGAAACCACCTGGTAGTCTTTGCAGTGGTTTTGTGAGTAGATAGTGCCCTCCCAGAATAATATGGAAAAATGCCACTGTACAAAATAGACACTGAGCAAGAAAAAGGAAGGTGAAAGAATTAAACTGGGTAGAATTTTTCTATCACACACACACATGCACACACACACACACACACACAAACCTGGAAGGAGTTCAAAGGTTTCTGTCCTCCATGGTCACCAGTAAGGAGACTACTCCTCTCTTGTGAATGGGGATTCTTTGATTAAGATCACGGGTAGACTACTGCGCCATGCCTCTGGATGATGTAATCTTCCCTGGAAAAAGCAAAATGGTGACTTTTTTCCACATAGAGAACTTTTACATCATAATGTCTTATTGTTTCCATTTTGCTCAAACCCTTTGATTGTTTTTGCTTTATTTTCTCTTAGATCTTATTCAGTTGTGTCACAAGAAGAAGGAGTTTCTTTTTTAATTGGAAAGAGGTTTCTATTTGTTCAGAAAATTTGTTTCCCATTCCTCCAATGTCTTTTTGTCTATGTTAAAGCCAAAATGAATCCATGATGGAGACCCAGGAAACAATAAGCGTGGAAGAGAGGCTTTAAGGGCTTTTTTCCCTAGTAAGTTTAAAAGGACTTCTCATAGATAGTATGAATGACAGGGCATTTTTTCAGCTGGAAGATATCAGGTTTGAATTTGAAATAAGCAGGACTCATTTGCCTGGAGTGCCCCTTCTAGTCATTAGCTAATAAACCTAAAGCAGCACTTAATATTTGATGGAAATTTAGAGTTCATATATATAACACTGGACTTAGATCACTATGGCTAACAGAGTCTTTGGATAAAATACAGACAAGGCTGACACAAAGGACTTACCTATGAAATTATACAGACCATATATCTGAATTTTCAGTACAACTAGTTAATACAAAAATAATAAAAGAACATAACTTTTGGAGATTTTTAAACTTTAGTTTACATAAATGGACCAGTGAGGAAATCAAAATAAAATTATATATTCATTGGAAAGAAGAGATGGCCTGAAAACTGCATAAGACCATATTTTAAATTTTTCTGAAAATATAGTAATGGCAAATTCATCACTTTATAGTCGTACACTACTGTTTGAATACCCACATCCACATGCAGACAAACATACACATGAGAATGAATGAATAAATCCAACTCAAAAGTAACAAACAAATATGGAACCTAAAGTAAATGTTATCAAAGAGATGTCTCTACAAAAGTCATTGTGAGCCAATGGTTTTACAAGTGATTTCTTAAAAATCTCCCCATGATAGGTAATTATTCCTCTAGGGAAATATTCTAAGGGAAGGAGATATCTCTGAGAGGTATAGACACCTATACACAAGGCATCCACTGAGGTGTAATTTATTTTAGATAATTTGGAAATCTTATTGTATATTGTAAATCAAAGCCAAAGAAAGCTAAAGAATAGCCTTAACTCTGTCTCTCATACTTGTCACATAATCTGCCAGGAAATCATATTGGCTCTTCCTTCAAAATATACCATAAATAATCAAACCATCTATCTTCCCCTTAAACTGCTACCACTCTGCTCTGAGCCACAGTCCTCTCTTGCCTGAACCCTGCAGTGGTCACTAAGTGGTCTCCCTGTTTACATTTTGATTTCTCCACCCCAGATTTTCTTTACAGAGCAATTGGAAAAATTCTGTTAGCATATATATCTAGTCATAACTTTTTTATCAAAATATTTCAATTATTTCCCTACAAACTCAAAGTGAAATTCAGAGACAACTCTGGCTTATACAGTCTGGGACCCTGATGCCTCCTTTACCTGATCCCTAATGATCTTTTATTTACTGGATCCCTCCAGTCTCTTATTTCCCTGGTGCCTCTTGACGTGCCAAGCATCTTCCTCAGGACTTGACTTTGCACTTGCTGTTGCATCTGCCTGGAACTTTCTTCCCTCAATAACCAGACAGCTTTACCTCTCACTTCCTTCCACTATTCTCCAAAACATTATCACCTCATCAAAAAAACATCCCTAACAAAGCTATCTAAAATAGAGAATTTTCCATCTTTCACTTTATTCCGCGTTAATTATTCTTAGTGCTTATATTATATTATATATTTATTGAATTGTTATCTATTTCCTCCGGCTAGAAAACAAATCCCATGAGAGCAGGGATGTTTTGTTTGTTTGTTTTTGGTTTTTGCCCTTGTGCTCAGTGTCTGGAAAAGTACACGGAGAACAAGAGAAGCTCAATGAATATTTTTTGAATTAAAAATAGATGAAAATAATATCATAGGAAGTGTGAAACAAATTGTGGTTTACCTATATGACTGCATTGTATGTAATTGTTAATATAGATGTCAAGACCATGGAGCACTTAATATTTGAATTTAAACATGAAATTCAGTCTACAAATGTGCACACAGAATATTCTGTCAACAATCTACAGATTTTACATGGATGGGAAAAGCATAAGGAGATAAACCAAATCCCTATCAAGACTTTCTCAGAGTGGTATATGTAACAGTATTTGTTATATTATCTAGTATATTTTCTTTCATCTTATCTTTTCAGTGTGTACTTTAATTAGGAAAAAAATTTAAGAATTGAGCACCTACTGTATCCGTCCCACTGGGCTGGGACTGGTGGATATGAAGTTAATAGATGCTCTAATTTTAACTGGGATAAAAGATGAATAAACCAATTATTGTAATCTTGGTAAAATTATGACAAAGATCACATGAGCAATATGTGTGTTCATCGATTTCTTAAAGCCTTTTATTTCCCAATAAATAAATACAATAAAGATAAATAAAGTACAATAGAGGTAATATATATCTTCATAATTCTGTGGTGATATAAGGTGAGATAATGTGAGTAAAAGGCTCAATACAACTTACAGCTATCATTTTTATAGATATTTTTATAAGTATAGTACAGGGAGGAGTGACTCCTTTTTTGAGCAACATCAGGGAAGACACCATGAAGTAGTAAGTACTGGACTGAGCCGAAAAGGTAATGATATTTGATTGTAGAGCCAAGAGAATGGCTAATGTAGGCTATAATATCAAAAACTGCAAATCTTAGTGGCTGAAGATAACAAAAGAATAGCTTATACAGCCTGAGTTTCTAATGCAGGTTCACACGGGAGGGACTGTCCCAGGTCATCAAAATCCCTCAGGAACTCACCTGGACAAAGGCTTTATCTTGACCTGTACTTGACCTGTGAAGCTACGTGAGCAGGATGCACTGAATCACAGGCTGTCTCTGAAATTTGCAAGGCAGAAGTGACACACTTCACTTTTACTCACATTTCAACAGCCAAGTAAAGCTATAAGGCTAATTCTACCTTCAAATTGATGGCAAGTCTTCCTGTACATGAAAGTTAAAGAGCTGGAAATACCTCGTGAAAGCACTAATGATCACAGAGAGAGACTGACAAGGAGAATTGGTGGATTTGTTTCACCATTAAAATAATTTGGGCAATGATACCAGGAAAGGCCCTGACAAAAACAAGATGAGACTATATCATATTCAGCAGCATGTCAGGACAGATACCCCAAACCTGCTACTCATAAAAAATGCCAGAAAATGTGGAATGTATTTTATAAAAAATAGTTTAAAATGCACGTCTGAGCTAGCAATAAAATCAGAGTAATCCTTAGAGGCAGAAAGCAAACAGAAAGCATAAATCCACAGTAATAAGTGAAATAAAGTCCATGGCTTCTCTGGGAAAAGGTGTACATCCCTTAATATAGAGCTTTGATTTTAATAACACTTGTGTGCCCAGAGCCCACACAAAGTGAAAAGATCAAGTCAGGGATCACATATAAAGCTGAGATTCAAGCAGGGAAAAGAGTGAGCCTGGAAACATAAGTAAAATGGAAAAGTAGTCATTTGCGAAGACAGACTGTTCAAAGCTTGTCAGTCTTACATTTGGATTTCAGAGTTATTACCCACAAGTTGGTGCTCATGTGATTTTGTGGTCCAAATTCACATTACATATATAGGCTCACAATCCCAGGAGAATAAGGTTTAAGGGAGCCCATGAAGCGATTATCCATTGCCACAGTTACAGGGACAAATCAAAGGCTCTCTGAAGAAACAGAACTTCAGTCTTGGTCAAGGATTTCCCACAAATACAGTGAATTCCTAATAAAAGTAATCACAAAGAAAATGAGGCAGTAAGGCAATATAAATGGTTTGTTGTTATTTAGTTGCTGAGCTGTGTTTGAACCTTTTGTGGCCCCATGGACTGTAACACACCAGCCTCCTTTGTCCATGGAATTTCCCGGGCAAGAATACTGGAGTGGCATGCCATTTCTTTCTTCAGGGGATCTTCCTGACTCAGGGATCAAACCCACGTCTTCTGCATTGCAGAGAAGTTCTTTACCACTGAGCCACCAGGGAAGCCTATATATAAAATAGCTTCCCATTTAATGATACTATTTAATGACAGCTAATATAACTTGCAGCCAGATCAAATAAAAGTACTTCACAGATTGGAATTATCATTCCAATGATAATTAAATTAAAAATTTGTATACTTAATGTATTGAAAATAAGAGGGAATCTAAAATATGGAACAAAGATAACATAAAATCAATTTTTTACAGTTTAAAATTCCAAATATTAATTTTAGAAATGAAGACAATATAATCACTAAAATTTAAATCTGTAAGGCATTTGTGTTTGTGTGTGTGTGTGTGTGTGTGACAAAATGCACTTAAAACGTTTACTATTTCAACCAATTTAGCGTGTACTATCACAGAAGGCAATGGCAACCCACTCCAGTACTCTTGCCTGGAAAATCCATGGGTGGAGGAGCCTGGTAGGCTGCAGTCCATGGGGTTGGCTAAGAGTTGGACATGACTGAGCAACTTCACTTTCACTTTTCACTTTCATGCATTGGAGAAGGAACTGGCAACCCACTCCACTGTTCTTGCCTGGAGAATCCCAGGGATGGCAGAGCCTGGTGGGCTGCCATCTATCGGGTTGTACAGAGTCAGACACGACTGAAGCGACTTAGCAGCAGCAGCGTGTACTATTCAGTGACATTAAATGCATTTACAATGTACTACCATCACCAATATGTAATTCTAGATATCTTTGTCTGCCATCCCCAAAGGAAACCCTGTACCCATTAAGCAAGGAAGTGTTCCATCCTCTTTTATTTTACTGTTTAAAAGAATTTCAGAAATGTTAATTCTTCTTTAGATATTTAATAGAATTGACTATTGAAGTCATCTGGCCATAAATTTTCTTTTGTTGAAAGGGATTTGATTACTGTTTCAAGAGTCTTTAAGTGTTAATATTGTGATAGGAAATTAATATCCAGACTGTGTAAGGAGCTTCTAGGAAGAACTTCAACAGCAAAACAAATGACCCAATTAAAAAATGGACAGAGGACTTGAATGGAGATTTATCCAAAGGTGATATATAAATGACTCACAAGCATATAAAAAGATGCTCATATCACTAGTCATTTGAGAAATGCAAATCAAAGCGCAATGAGCTATCACTACTACAAAAAAAGTATCCATAATAACTGGAAAAGCCTTTACTCCTATGCACTGTAAAATGATGTAGTTGGCATGCAAAGCAGTATAATGCTTCTTCAAAGAATTAAAATTAACAAATGATTCAAGTTCAACAATTCCACCTGTAGGTACATTTCTAAAAGTATTGAAAGCAGGATTTCAGAGAGATATTTGAACACTCATGTTCACAGCAGTATTATTTATAATATATAAAAGATAGAAGCAATGGAATATCAACAACACAAGGATAAACAAATGAGGTATATATACACAGTGGAATGTTATTCAGCCTTGAAAAGAAAGGAAGTCCTGATGTATGCTATAGCATGGATGAATCTTTAGGACATTTGGGTAGGTGTAATAGGCCAGTCCCCCAATATGATTCCTGTATAATCACACTTATATGAGTTCTTACAGTAGTCAGTCTTATAGAGACAAAATGTAGAATGGTGGTTACCAATTGCTTGGAGGAAGGAGAAAAAGTATGTCATTGTTTAATAGGTGTAGAGCTTCAGTTTTGCAAGAATAGAGTTCTGAAGACTGGCTGCACAACAATGTGGATACACTTAACTATATTGAACTGCACTCTTAATAATGGTAAAGATGGTTAAAAAAAAAAACAGGCAGGAATTAATGATTAGTATTTTCTGATCATGTGTCCAGCATTTGGTATGAACATAAACCTATATTCCTTAGCATGTATGGGAGCTTTTCAAAACTCTTTATCTCTAAAGTAACAAATTCCCCAGTTTTTCCTCTGAGTTTCAGTATGTTTATTGTTTGACTGAAGCATTATCTTTTGCCCCAAGTGGCAATGCCTTATTCCTTTGCCTTTTGATGTTTTCATGGAATGTCCTCAGAATTGCTTGACTTCCACTTGATTGATTTTAGAGTTAGTGAAAATGAAAGCCAGCTCTTTGACTTCTTTGGGCTAGTCCAAAAAGACAACCAGAATTTAATGACAAAGTCAGTTCCGTTATTAATTCTAGAACCAGGAACCCACAGACCACCAATGATCTGGATGGGGTGGATGAAACAAGGATAAGTTAAAATGCCACAAATCTCTCTTTCTTTGTTTCAGTTGATTTCTTTTTTTTTTTTTTTTTTGTAATTGATTAAGACTTCACTGGTTGCTGTCAAACTCTGAGTTCTAATAAAGATCATTTTTGTCAGCTTCTCCTTGTTTCTGTGGAAGAATAGGCCCTTAGAGTTCCCTACTCTGCCATTTCCAAGAATTCTACGAGTATTTTTAAAAGAAGTTTGGAAATAACTGAGGAAGAAACTTAATAAAATTAAAAGCAGATATGAAGAAATTTCAGTAGAGGGGAACAAAAAGATGGAAAATACAAGAGAACACTCAAGGTGGGGGGCGGTTGGAATAAAAACATTTACAATATATGCAAACTGAGTTCCAGAGGAGTTAGAGAAATAATAGGATGAGGGCAACATTTATAGATGCAATAGCTGATATCTTCTCCAGAATTTATAAGAGCTATACAAAGAAACAGCTTCATAATGGGGAAGCCCAATTGATCATAAATAAATTCACACCTGGAAAACACAGGGAAACTCTCTAATATAACATAAAAGACAGAAGATATTTTAAAATTAACTATTATTTAAAATTTTCAGACCATTAAATATATGCATATTAGGGATTCATTGCCTATCTTTCATGTCTAGTGTTTTTTTTTTTCATTCATTTTTTAGATCTCTTCTTAATTTCTGTTCATTTGCCTGTAGTTTTCTCCTATCTAGTACTTTTGATTCTATATAATCTCCTCTATACGTCTTATAATTATGTTTTCATTTATGAAATTATTTTTGTCATTTTTTCCCAATTTATTTTCTGTCTTTCCATTTCACACTTCTTCTTTGACATTCTCTTTTTTGAGTTTTTACACTTCTTTTTTATGGTGCTTACATCGGTTATTTATTGCAACAATAATACAGTATAACAAATCATTTCAAAACTCAATGGTTCAAAACAAATTTATGGGCCGGCATCTCAGTTCTGCTTTTTTGGACCAGGTTAAGATCACTTTACATTTCTGTCTTTGCCATGCTGGCAGGCATACCAGACCTATGATAGCTCAGCTAAGATGGCTTAATATCTGCTTCTGTGATCTCTCATTGTTCAGCAGGCTATCCGAGCTTGTTCTCATAGCAAGGGCAAAAAGAGAAATGCACAAGAATTTTATTAAGCTTCTGCTGATATCATGTTTTTAACTTCTCATTGATTAAAGCAAGTCACTTGGCACGGTTTAGAGCCAGAAAGGGAGGAGACATTATTTAGAACCATTAATGCAATATATATACCACACAAAATAACACTGCTTTGTTATATTCCTTCTGTTTTGAGATAGTATTTTTCTGAATTTATTTTGTCTGCCAAATGTTTCCCTTCTCATTTTCCATTTTTAGGTTGTTTTCCTTACATAATTGTGCTAAGAAGCCTGTAGTTTTATTACTCATGTTTTAGAATTTTTCCTAACCTGCTTTTAACATAAAGATTCTACGAGGGTGGCTGTTTGGGTGGCTTCTTCAGTTTCTTGGGTGGTTTCTTCAATTTCTTAATTTTTGCTACTTTTGATACAATGAAAAGTAGATTTTGATACATAAACCCCTCATATATGGAATAGAGAAAATGACTTCCATTTTCCTGACCAAATTTGGATAGAACAAATTTGAAGAATATTTTGCAATATTCAGTACAAGGGAAGATAAATATACCTGCTGCTGCTAAGTCGCTTCAGTCGTGTCCGACTCTGTGCGACCCCACAGATGGCAGCCCACCAGGCTCCCCCGTCCCTGAGATTCTCCAGGCAAGAACACTGGAGTGGTTTGCCATTTCCTTCTCTAATGCTGCTGCTACTGCTGCTGCTAAGTCGCTTCAGTCGTGTCCGACCCTGTGCGACCCCATAGATGGCAGCCCACCAGGCTCCCCCATCCCTGGGATTCTCCAGGCAAGAATACTGGAGTGGGTTGCCATTTCCTTCTCCAATGCAT
Organism: Aepyceros melampus; assembly: GCA_006408695.1. Classification (NCBI taxonomy): domain Eukaryota; kingdom Metazoa; phylum Chordata; class Mammalia; order Artiodactyla; family Bovidae; genus Aepyceros; species Aepyceros melampus. The sequence goes on along the minus strand of SJXQ01006343.1, from coordinate 289,081 downwards.
GAAAGTGAAAAGTCAAAGTGAAGTCGCTCAGTCGTGTCCAACTCTTCGCGACCCCATGAACTGCAGCCTACCAGGCTCCTCCATCCATGGGATTTTCCAGGCAAGAGTACTGGAGTGGGGTGCCATTGCCTTCTCCATTCTCTCTCTAATGCATGAAAGTGAAAGTGAAAGTCGCTCAGTCATGTCTCTTAGTGACCCCATGGACTGCAGCCTACCAGGCTCCACCGTCCATGGGATTTTCCAGGCAAGGGTACAGGAGTGGGGTGCCATTGCCTTCTCCGAAACATACCTATGGCAGTATAATTCTGTTTGCCTGCCTACAGCTCTAGAAATTCATACTATTTTGAACCAGGGTACATGTTCAAGAATGTCCATAACAGCAATGTTTACAATGGATAAAATATGAAGACAAACAAATCATGAGAGTTTTTGCTATGAGAGACTATGAATAAGTACTATGTATGAGAAACACTGAGTAAACCCTGGTGAAAAGCAATAACTTGAAAAAACCTTAAAGATATAGTTTTGAATGAAAGAAGAAAGGCACAGACAGATAATTTCAATCATATCTGAATTTTAAAAATTGTAATATTAGATGATTTTGTTTAGATAATCATAATTTTAAAAGCAAAGTTGTGAATATCATTAGAGTCAGAGTATTATTTACTTCTGGAGAAGGTGAAGGTGAAGGTGAAGTCGCTCAGTCGTGTCCGACTCTTTGCGACCCCGTGGACTGTAACCTACTAGGCTTCTCCATCCATGGGATTCTCCAGGCAAGAATACTGGAGTGGATTGCCATTTCCTTCTCCAGGGGATCTTCCTGACCCAGGGATTGAACCCAGGTCTTCTGCATTGGAGGCAGATGCTTTAACCTCTGAGCCACCAGGGAAGACTTCTGGAGAAGGGAGAGAATAATAATTGGGGATACTTATTAGACATGTGGGAGGCTTTAGGGTGCTTGTTAAGGTCTTTGTTATTGGCCTGGTTTGAGATTATATGAGACTTCATTTTACAAGACTTCTTATGTCTGAGATGCCTATCATATATCAAGACAGAGATATTGAAAATATTTTTTGGGTATTTGAGCCTGGAATTTAGAGAAGTCTAACCTGGGGTATAAATTAGGTAGTATTTAGTGCCTTGGCACAATATAAAGCATAAATCTAGATCTGCTGCTGATGAGATCGCAAAATACTTGTTCAAGAAATGGTTTCTCTTGGTTTGAATTATGTCGCCCCTCAAAAATTTTATATGTTGACGTATCTCAGAAGGTGATGTTACTTGGAAATAGGATCAGTGCAGATGTAATTAATTAAGATGTGGTCATATTGGATAGGTGGACCTCTAATCCTATATACGCTTCCCAAGTGGCACTGGTGGTAAAGAACCAGCGTGTCAATGCAGGAGACGCAGGAGGGAGTAAAAAAAAAAGAGCATGTTAGTACACACTTGGGAATGATCCAACAGAGATGGGTAAATTGAAATTTTAGAGAGTTACTGGGCTCCAGTCACTGAAGGGGCCAAAAGAGATAGTATCTAGATCCCCTGGAGGGGGGCATGACAATCCACTCTGGTATTCTTGTCTGGGAAATCCCAAGGACAGAGGAGCCTGGCAGGCTACAGCCCATAGGATTGCACAGAGTTAGACATGGCTGAAATGACTTAGCACTTATATGAATCCAGTATGATTTGTGTCCCTATAAAAAGGAGACGTTTGGACACAGACATGACAGAGGGGAGTGCCACATGAAGGTGGAAGCAGAGATGAGATAAATTTCTACAAAACATGGAATGCCATGTTGTGAACCATTAGAACCTGGGACAGAGGGACAGATTCTCCTTCCCAGCTCTTGGAAAGAACCAACCCACTGGCAGCTTGATCTCAAACTTCTAGCTTTCAAAATTGTTAGACAATAAATTTGTTATTTATGCTACCCAATTTCCACTGTTTTGTTAACAGCTGCCCTAGCAAATTAATATATTGTCCAAGGCCAAGACCCAATATTGAAAAGGCAGAAGAATTGAGAAGGAACCAAAACAAAAAAAAGAAGAAGAGGAAGTAGTGTGATAGGATGAAAACCCACAGATTATGAGGCCCTGGAATCCAAGTGATGAGTTGGGAAGGAAGGACTTGGTCAAGTGTATTAAAGTTGTACATAAAAGAAAGTGTAAGTGTTAGTTGCTCAGTTGTATCCAACTCTTTGCAACCCATGGACTGTAGCCTGCCAGGCTCCTCTGTCCATGGAATTCTCAAGGCAAGAATTACCAGAGTGGGTGGCCATTCCCTTCTCCAAGGGATCTTCCTAACCTAGGGATCAAACCTGGGTCTCCCGCATTGCAGGCAGATTCCTTACAATCTGAGCCACCAGGGAAGTCCTTGAAGTTCTATGAGAACTGAGAATTAACTCTTGGATTTAACAAACTTAAGGCATTGGTGAAATGATGAAGTGCATTTTGATGGTGCAGTTGCAGGCAAACACTCCTTCAAGGATATTTAAGCTAGAATAAAAAGAGAAAAACAGAAGAGACCTAGCATTGCCAATTCTCGTGAGGAGATTATAGAGAAGCAGAGAAATGGTACAGTAACTGTTGATTGAATTGAGATTGGAAACGTTCTCTGAACATGGAAGTAAAAAAAATAGAGCATGTTAGTACACACTTGGAAATGATCCAACAGAGATGGGTAAATTGAAATTTTAGAGAGTTACTGGGCTCCAGTCACTGAAGGGGCCAAAAGAGATAGTATCTAGTGCAGAATTTGAGGAGGCTGCCTTTAGGAATTGGACAATCTTCTAAAAAGGAAGAGAGACTGCAGATAGCAGACATTCAAAGCATATGAATACAGACATGGTAGCCATTGATGGAAATTACTTTTAGATTTTAGAAAAACTTTTTAGGCTAAATAGGATCTGAGCATTCTAGAATGAATGAGATGGTATCAAAATTTCAAAAGAGTGGGAAATGTGTGAAAAGTCAATAAAGAGAATGAACGGCTTGTTGTTGTTTAGCTGCTAAGTCATATCTTACTTTTTTGCAACCCCATGGACTATAGCCCCCCAAGCTCCTCTGTCCATGAGATTTTCCTGGGGAAAAATACTAGAGCGAGTTGCCATTTCCTTCTCCAGGGGATCTTCTTGAACTAGGGATCGGACCCATACCTCCTGCACTGGCAGGTAGATTCTTTACCACTGAGTCACCAGGGAAACCCATAAATCATTTAGAGAACTATAATGAAAGTTCATCAACATCAAGGGCCCATTTGAAATTAGTGGTCATCAACGTATTGTGAGGACATTAAGGATAATTACTGGTTTTCTCACCAGACATAATCAGCTGGTTTATTCAGCTGGCCTTTCATGAGGGCCAGGTGGAGGGAATAAGAGACCAAAGTGGCAGTCATTGGCATCTTATAGTGGCTGTGGTGAGATATGAACAGCTGGGAAGCCAATTTAGAATATATTTTCAGAAACCTCCTATTTGCCGTGGTATTCAGAAACCTCCTATTTGCCAGCAGTGGTATTCACAGAATTTCTTTGATAAGAGTCTTCCCAGAAAGAATGCTAAATAAATCTTCTTCACTTATCTTTTAATTATGGTAGATTTATCATGAAGAAATCACCACATAATAAGGCACATCTGTTTAAATAATGATTAAAATGTTAGAAAGATATTATAAATCCACATTAGTATAGTAGTAACAAAAACAGTAACTATCAATTGTACTGCAAATTACTGTTAACAATGTGATTTGTTCATATATTCTTTCATTTATTTCTTATATCTTTTATGAGAAATTATTGTCTTCATGTTATTTGTACGAAAACTGAGTTTCAGAAAAATTATTTTGAATGATTTGAGGGCAATTTCTGCATATCTCCTAATTTCTGCCTGACCATTACATATTTTTGTTTCTAGAAGTTGCTGAAAAATAGTTTGTTTCTTGCTTGATTACATTCCTTAGTAGCATTTCATTTAGTCCCAGCTAAGTGTGGAATTAGCAAATTATATATATAAAAGAAAAAGTTATTAAGATACATCTTCCTTTAGGGAATGATCATAAAGAATAATAAAATTTATGAACATGATAAACTTGGGGGATTAGACCAGAAGCAAATATCATCACTATTAGGTCAAATTTTACTTTCTTTTTTTTCTTTCTTCACTAAAATTGATTAGTGTTCACTTTTGCTTCCATATTGCTACATTATATAAGTCAGAGTTTAGTCATGAATTTAGATATTTTGGTAGACAGGATTTAATACAGAGAATTCAATTCTTAGCTGAGACCATTGGAAGGGCTGGGTGAGTGAAGGTCAGAAAGAATCGCTGCTGGCTTTGGGGAAACCAGTAAACGTGAACTGTCTATGATCTCCCTGCTGTCTGCTGAGCTGAGGAAAATGACCTGAAGATGGTCAGGCTCCCACTGAAGGTTTCACTTACTACCTGGGTTCATATCAGCCACTACTGGGAGAGAAAAATGACTTCTGCTTTCTACCTACTTAGTTTCACACAAATGTCTGTTATTAACATCTAAGCGGGAATTCTGCTGGCAAGAACCTGAAAAATGTAGAAGAGATTTTGTTAAATATCAACAACTGTATGTGATTCGGCCCTCCTTGGATCCCTGGCATCTCAGAAATATTTCTGGTAATATTCACATTTAAACTCTTAAAAATAATAAGAGCAACAGCACATATTCCTTTAACATGATGATAGAGTTTTGTTATATTCTTTCTTCCTCAGTCTAACATTCTGATACAAACAAAGTTGCTTGTCCCTAAACCTCATCCTGGGTTTCCCTTGTGGCTCAGCTGGTAAAGAATCTGCCTGCAATGCAGGAGACCTGGGTTCAGTCCCTGGGTTTGAAAGATCAGGGAAAGGATCCAGTATTCTGGCCTGGAGAATTCCATGGACTGTGTAATCCATGAGGTGGCAAAGAGTCAGACATGACTGAACTTTCACTTTCACTTTTCACACCTCACCCTGGGTTGGCAGGCAGGGAGAGGAGAGACACAAAATCTCATGATTTATGTATCCATCTCTGTGTAATGATTGCTCCACTTCCTGTTCAGCTACAGATTACCCTTACATTCTATAATTTAGAAAAAAAGATAAATAAAAATACTATAACATATGTTTTATAAGACAATGTGGGAAGACAGGAAGAATAAAATGTAAAATTAGTTACTGTGTACAAATATAATAGCAATCCAGGAGTTGGAAGCTCAAAGTGAAAATAGTTTTTGTGGAAGGGTCCATTGCTTTGCTTCAAATGACTAGTGGCTGCATATTGCATCCTATTGGTGATAGCATATTGAGCATCTTTGCATCTTCTGTTTCACAAGGTCCAGCTGGCTGAGCCTCTTGTTCTCAAGTCTCCACTGCCTGCAGAGCATTCGCTTACTCTGATCCTCATTCAGATCCTGTGACTTTGGGCCACTTGTAAACAAACGGCTGGGAGCAACATGCTCAACTCCCAAGACAACCAAAAAATCTTTTCTCTTTTTAGTGATATGGGGAGTAGAGTAGAGTAATTTTTCTTTGATTTTGGAAGGACGCTTTGGCAAGCCTTTGAAGTCTAAAAACTTTATCAAAGTGGCATGCCTCTGAATTCTGAATTTTTGTGAGGCCAAGCATGTTTTTTATCAAGTCAATTAAGGTATTTGCTACTTTTCCTTTCCACTTTGATGTGGTGGACCAGAAACATGCTCTGTTTATCAACATCCCTGCCTTTAATTCGGTTTCTTCTTCTCTGGTATACACCCTCAAAGCCCATTCCTACACATACTCTCTGATTTTCCTTTGATATAAATTGACAAAGCAATTACAATTATTGTGGTTTATACATTCCCTCCTTATAGGTTAAGCTGGAAGGAAACTAATTCTTTAGAATGAATTGAGGTTTAACTTTTGCTCTGAGTAGGTAGGCACTGAAATTTGGTCAGGATAGGTCTTGAAGCCCAGAAAAGGAAATGGCAACCCACTCAAGTTCTTGCCTGGAGAATTCCTTGGACAGAGGAGACTGGTGGGCTACAGTTCATGGGGTCACAAAGAGTTGGAAACAACTGAGTGACTAAGCAGAGCAGAGAGAAGTCTTGAAAGGAGTTAACAACCCTTGGAAATAAGCAAAGTACATCATGATATGGTCTTCCAGTATAAGGAAACTGATTTCAGACAGATGGGAAAGAAATGGTTTTGTGACAGGGGAGACACAATAAAATGTTGATGTTCAGCCTATTCATAATCCCTGCTGCTGCTGCTGCTAAGTCACTTCAGTCGTGTCCGACTCTGAGAGGGCAGCCCACTAGGCTCCTCTGTCCCTGGGATTCTGCAGGCAAGAATACTGGAGTGGGTTGCCATTTCCTTCTCCATTGCATAAAAGTGAAAAGTGAAAGTGAAGTCGCTCAGCCGTGCCCTACTCTTAGCAACCCCATGGACTGCAGCCTACCAGGCCCCTCCGTCCATGGAATTTTCCAGGCAAGAAGTGGGGTGCCATTGCCTTCTCTGCTTAAATGGTTTACTTAGGTCTTATTTTTAACATTGATCCTGAGGTTCTAGAGGATTAAAGATTTTTTAAAAACCAATAATAGAATCTTATTTTTGCCTTGGTCTTGCCTTAAGCCAAAAGTTAAAATTCTGAATTTGTAAGTTTTTTGATAAGCTAATCACACAATCAGAATTAGCCTCCTCATAATACTTATATGCCTTATTTCTTTGGTTAAGTTCTATTGGAATGATCATTGTGGTCTCCCAAAGCCATATTTTGAAGAAACATTTATTTTCAGGCAACTCCAGACATGCTGGATCCTACTTGTATATCATTTATTTTAGCAATTATTTCATTATATTTTTCAAATAAGACTGAGTCAGTTAACTAATTCTAGTTTCCCACCACTGAGTAATTTATTTTAGAAAGTTCTGAATCAGTCAAGGCTTTGATGAGGGTAAAAGCAGAAATGACTCTCTGTATCTCAGAGGGGACAGAGGGAATTAGATGCTTATATCTCAAGAGCTAGCAGAACAAAAACCAGGGAGAAGCACTGCTCTAATGCAGCTAGGAAGAACAAGTGTTGGAGGAAATCACTGTTCATGAGTTCAGACTCCTGGAGCACTGAGCCTCAAGAATCTAAGGCGTTTTCTAGGAAACTGCTGAGAGCTTTACACATGCAATTTGTTCACTCACTTCCTTGAAGCCTTAAAAGGAAGGAAAACATATTTCCTTCTGATTTTTGAATTTAAAAACTTTATTTTTCTATTGCAATATAAAATAAGACCCTGCTGCCAAAGGATTCTGGGAAAAAGATTTTAGGTTTCCAGACTCTGTGACATGGGAGATAGTTTGATGGCTCAGAACTGTAATACATATATGTTGTTGTTTAGTCACTAAGTCATGTCCAACTCTTTTGTGACCCCATGGACTATTGTCTGCCAGGCTCCTATGTTCATGGGATTTCCCAGGCAAGAATACTGGAGTGGGTTGCCATTTCCTTCTCCAGAAGATCTTTCCAACCCAAAGATGAGACTACACCTCCTGCACTAGCACGTGGATTCCTTACTACTGAGCCACCAGGGAAGCCCAACATATATATAAAACCTACAAAACTAGTACTTTTAACAAAACTTTGCATCAGTGTCACTCACATCAGTATTTTTCATATATCATCTGACAACATCGCTGTGTTTGACATGACAATCCTGTCAAGTAATCATCCTAAAGTATCTCTTTTATTGACCCACTTTTCTCCAACCCACTCAGTGATTCTAAATCTAGCCATCATCATCTTTCCTTTGGAGGCTACAATAGACTCTTAATTGCTCTCCCCCTTCAAGTATCATTTGCCCCCAGTGTATTCTTACTGAAGTCAGAACAATATTTCAAATCATGAATCTGAAGATGATATTTTGTTGCTCAAAATGTTCCATTTCTCCCCAAGGTTCTTAGGTAAAAGTAAAAACTTATACACATAGTCCATTAAATTTCATTATTTGGACTTTGCTACTTTTTTCTAGCGCCATCATTGTACAATTTTAATAATGGTCTTCATATGTCATAATATCCCATTCACAGTGATGTGTAAAATTCAAGTTCCTGAATCAACTTTCCTCTTCTCTAATATCATCCCTAATTTACCCTGCATCTCCTCTTGCCTGATCACTTTTCAGTGTCTGACCAACCTCCCACTGTCCACCCATTCTCTGGTTCTGCCCCAGCTGTGCATGCTCCCTGATGAACCCAGAACCTCAGAACCACTTGGTGTGGGTGTTAGTCGCTCCAGTTGCTCAGTCATGTCTGACTCTTTGTGACCTCATGGATTGTAGCTCACCAGGCTACGCAGTCCATGGCATTTTCCAGGCAAGAATACTGGAGTGGGTTGTCATTCCCTTCTCCCTAGAACCACTTTGAGTTTTGCTAAATTAAGCCATATCACCTGAAAACTTTAATGAGCAAAATGGACTTCACTGCAGATTTTGTCAAGGAGGTATGTACCATACTACATAGAAAAACAACTTTCAGATTTGTTGTTTGGACACAACGTATCACATTTTCTTTCTTCTGGATGGTCTTCGGGACTTCAAATTTCTAGCCCCATTATTTTGCCCAAATTCAGCTGTGCTCCATTCCCATCTCCTGACTGGCACACACAAACCCACATTGTTGTTCGGTTGGTCATTCGTGTCCAACTCTTTTTGACTCCGTGGACTGTAGCATGCCAGGCTTCCCCGTCTTTCACCATCTCTCAAAGTTTACTGAAACTCTTATCCTTTGGGTTAGTGATGCCATCTAACCATCTCACATAAGGCTCAGTAAAATAAAGTCCCATCTTCTGGATGGTCTTCGGGACTTCAAATTTCTAGCCCCATTATTTTGCCCAAATTCAGCTGTGCTCCATTCCCATCTCCTGACTGGCACACACAAACCCACATTGTTGTTCGGTTGGTCATTCGTGTCCAACTCTTTTTGACTCCGTGGACTGTAGCATGCCAGGCTTCCCCGTCTTTCACCATCTCTCAAAGTTTACTGAAACTCTTATCCTTTGGGTTAGTGATGCCATCTAACCATCTCACATAAGGCTCAGTAAAATAAAGTCCCACCTAGGTAACAGATCCCAGTCTTCTTAATAGTTGGGGGGAGGTGGGGAATTCAAAATAGCTGATAATATTAGATCATGCTTGTAACAGCTAGCGTTTATTGGATAGTTCTTTATGTATAAGGTACATAGTGCAAATTTTCATCCAAATATATTTTCAGCATTTGGGCTCAACTGGTATCTGACTCTCCATGTGCCTATCCGTTTCTCCTTTAGAGAGCTGGCTACATTCATTCCCACTCCATTCACCCCATAGTCATGAATCTGTACTTCCTTAATCCTCAATATGACTTCCCAAGAATTGCTGTTTGGCTCGTGCAGAAAGCTCCTGTCTTTGAAGTTTCATCTTTATTTATCATCCTTTGATATTATCATATGCTGAGACCCTTGGGTGCACAGATCACAGTATTTCTTTTTATTTTAAATCCTCACAGCCTCTATAATGACTTAAAGAATACGTGGCCAGCCCACTGGACACCTTTTTCTCGTGATGTTTGACTTCCTGGATCCCAGTTCTCTCAACTTCCACCCTCCTTTAGACAACCATTCCCATGATCTCAGCTAGATTTTATCATCACTTATATTTTTATTACCTCTAATATAATAAATTTCCAAATACTAATCTCTGATCACAGCCTTCATTTATTTCAGCCTCTCACTTCATTACTTTCACTATGTAGCATGTATCTTCATCACGGCTTTGAATTTTCAACTCCTCCCTCATTTTTCTCCCATTGCCACTGCTTCAGTTCATTTCCTGTGAATCCCAGCCTCCGTGATGAGTCATATCAACATTTTACTTGAAGTTTACATGTTTGAATTGGTTGTTTGGATCCCTTTTCTGGCTTATATAAATGATTTTTGGTATACATGCCATAACAATTTTTGTAACTTTGAGCTCAATCAAGCCATTTATCTCTTCTTAGGATGCTGAGATTTGCTAGAAGAGATCATACATTGATACAGATTGATGCTTCTTCACATTTTTGTTTTTTCTGCACTCACTGGACACTCTGTTCTATTAGCAATCATTTTACTTTTTCTTGTTTACCTTCTTATCATTTCTCATAATACCTCTTCCAAAGAGTAATTTTCATACTTAAACATCTTAGCTGATCTCTTTCCATTTCTCAAATTTCACAATATCTTGCCTCCTTTTCTACAGGGAACATCTAAGCTATCAGATGTGAAAATAAGTGGGTGCCCCCATAACCTGTGCAACACAGACTTAACTGTCTCAGTGTATATCTAGAGTGACTTAACCCCATCCTGAGTGGAAGAGATGGTTCTTTTGTCTTTAAAGGTTAATCCTCAGCCCTGGTTCTAAATATCATTTTATTCATCTTTCCTAAGTCATTTGCTCCCCAAAGTATCTCTGTCTCATCTCTTGCCACATCTCCTACTCCTAGTCTACCTATCATTCTTTTGGAATTATATGCTCTTTTGTGACTTGAGGATTCTGAACCATATTATCTCTCCATAACATATTTTTTAATATAAACATATTTATTTACATGTTTTTTTCCATTAGATTCTAAAGCTTTTAGGGAAAAAAAAACTATTTTTTCAAATATTTTGCACTGTGTTTAGAACAGGGTAGTATTCAAATAATACAAGTTTATTGAATTTATGAATTTAATGAAAAATTAAGTGAACAAACCCAATACACAAGATTTTACTCTCATCTTGTTAAAAAGTCACTGTTTTTTGGTAACATATTATATCTCTATAGAAATGTTTATATTACAGTGGACTATTTTTCTGCAGGATCATATTTTATTTCTAGCGTGCATTTAGTTACAATAAAATGTAAGCTGAATGTTCAGTACTGTAAATGAGTTCCACTCTATTGACTTTCACATATTTCATAATTTATCCTCTTTGATACAGATGAATTAGTAAAACTAAATTATTCATGGGGTGCCAGCTGACCCTGTGCTCAACTTATGGTATATAATTAGGTGGTAGAGAGTTCTTTGAAGGAAGCAGAAATTTACCAGTTATTTTTGGTAACATATTATATCTCTATAGAAATGTTTATATTACAGTGGACTATTTTTCTGCAGGATCATATTTTATTTCTAGCGTGCATTTAGTTACAATAAAATGTAAGCTGAATGTTCAGTACTGTAAATGAGTTCCACTCTATTGACTTTCACATATTTCATAATTTATCCTCTTTGATACAGATGAATTAGTAAAACTAAATTATTCATGGGGTGCCAGCTGACCCTGTGCTCAACTTATGGTATATAATTAGGTGGTAGAGAGTTCTTTGAAGGAAGCAGAAATTTACCAGTTATATACTATTACCTGCTCACAGTAAGATTACAGGTGGGTATTCATAAAAATCTATTTGAACTTCCTGATATCAAGTGAAAAAGAGGCTACAGCAGAAATAGAAAGTGTTTCCTATGTTTCCCATCCTCTTTTGTCTGGTGATTTATGAATGACCAGGAATCATAATATATTTCCTCTCAGTGGCTCTGAATCTGTATCCTAAAGGATTTATTATGGTTTAAGATGCTGATTGCTTAACATTTCTATTTCACTATAGCATCCAATTAATTATGTTGACTTAATTTGCATTATTTGAGAATCTATCACTCTGTGACATAACAAATATCATGTACACACTTGTTTTTGTGGGTGGTACAGATTTACTTTTCCAAATATTAATGCACAAGAACTGTTTTATATCAGTTTTGATGCCATAAATCAAATGTATGTGATTGCATTTGTTTATAAGATTTCATATTTGATTACATTTTATTAAGAGTTTTACAGAAAATTATCCTAAAATGAGAAAGACGACTGAAGGACATTGGAAAACCTCAGCTGCTCCATTCTCTCTTTCCAAGAACCACAGATAAATTTAATCTTGGAAACTCTAAAATACATTCACTGATAGCATGCCATTTATCACATCTAAACAAAAGTCTCGGTCCCACTGTTTAACCGAATCCTATCTTGCTAACACCATGCAGAGGTGTTTTCTCCCTTAGCATACACACCAAATTTGTTATTGATTTTTCCTTCTGCTGATCCTACAGGCACTGTTCCCACTTGTGTCTACTTTTGTTTTTCCAGCCTTCTGCAAACCACATGGGTGATGCATTCACTATAGAGCTTAGGTCAATCTCTTGTTAAGTTATTCTTTCTTTTGGTTACTAGGATACTTTTGGACTTTATAAATTCAGCAGTTTTTATGTGTATCCCAAACAGCCAGAAAGACTATCTTCCTTACTTGCCTCAGTGTCAAACCCCTGTGGCACCAACCATGTTTCCATTCCAGGTGCTACTGCTTATGCAGAGAACTTTTGCTGAGTGGCATTTTCATTGTTTTTAGCTCATTTATTTAGATACTATGGAGAAGGAAATGGCAACCCACTCCAGTATTATTGCCTAGAGAACCCTGTGGACGGAGGAGCCTGGTGGGCTGCCACCTATGGGGTCTCACAGAGGCATGACTGAACTGACTTAGCAGCAGCAGCAGCAGCACTTATATACAAATGTATTAAAGAATAATTCTTATTTTACATGGTCTTATTTTTATTAAATAGATAGGAAAACTGTTTTAATCTTTTATGTTTTTAAAGATACTTCATACATAAGGTTCCTAAAGATGTCTTCTAAATCAATGTGATCACATAGTTGTGATCATGAATTTAATCAATTCATGATTAAAAAGACCATCATGATAAGCAGACAGAAAATTCATAAAGTAATTTTTATTTTCCATCTTCAGACATCAGTAGTGTGGAACAGCCTTTTTTATAGTCAGTTTAATTCTTCCCTTTTCATAGCTGAGAAGTAAGCTGCTTTAAAAATTTGCAATAATTTGGGTCAATTTTCAGCACTGAGATTATATTTATGTCAAAGTGTTATACAACTCTGACACTTGGGGTCTCAAATACACGTGACATTATAGAGTGCCCTGTGAATAAGAGTTTGCATTTACCTCCTTTAAAAAGGGACTAGACCTAGCAGTGCTGGCAGTGAAAGAAATCACAATTGCAAAGCCAGGAGGACTGGAAATCCTGCATCGAGTAGAGCTGCATTTTTGGGGTAACTGGACTTCACACTGTAGGCGGAAAGGTCAGGATTCGCAGTCAAACACTTCGAAGAAAAATATGTAATAGGTGGAGGAAGGAGAAGGCACCATAGAAAGTATTTCAATTGCATTTTATTTTTTCTCTCTGTAAGATGGCTTAGACTGAATGACCTATGATCCAGAGTCACCCTCACCCTCACCTCCTGAGTGATCATGACTGATTTTTTTTTCACTTAACAGAGACTCCAAAAGTTGCTTCTAGAAAAGTTTGCTGAAGCTCCTCCTCCAGCACTTCACCCTTTGTCCTCATTTGTATATTCAGTTGTCTAGGATAGAGAGAACTTGGTAGACGTGACCTAGCAGAATCTACAGTTTTTATACTATTAGATATGGTTGCCACTGTCACTGCAAACATGAATAAAATATAATGCCAATCCAAGATGCATTAAAAAACTCCAAGCTGTACTGTTTGAGGTCACTTCAGGTCTAGTTTGAGTGTACTTTGCATAAAACACAGCATGGACAAAAGATGAAGACATTGTCACCTCTAATAGCTTTTAGTGTCATATAGTTATCCAGACATGTACTTTCCCAGTTTATTCTCTGCTCTCTTGTATTTACATTTCTGTCAATCACTCATTTTCATTTTTTTTGCGTTCATTTTATGAGAAAGACTGTCATATGCATTATGCCCATTAAATCTTTAGTGCTAGCAAGCTCCAGGTAAGAATAATTCTCTTAGAAAATTGAAGAAAGTGCAAGCACAATAGACCAACTTCCTTGACAAATCCTTCTGAGTTTTTCTGAGTTATGTATTTCATACCATGGAACAGTTCTTTCTATGGCCTTCCCGCCACCCACAACTTAAAAGTTTAGCTAAAGAAATAGAAATTCTTCCTGAAAAAAAATTTAAACATTTGACAATGTGGTCAGGGAGTAATAAGGCACCAGACCATATAAGACTTTAATGGCTATGCTAAGGATCCCCTGGAGAAGGAAATGGGAAACCACTCCCGTATTCTTGCTTGGGAAATCCAGTGGACAGAAGAGCCTGGTGAGCTGTAGTCCATGGGGTCCCAAAGAGTCAGACACAACTCAGGAACTAAACAGCAAATGTCAAAGGAGATCCTTGACTCTGTCAATGGGGTTTAATGAAAGAAATGTCATCATTATATTTATGTTTTGAAATAATGTTTTTATGGAGTAGATAATAAAATGCAGCATGGAAAAAGTGAAAGAAGGGAAATCCATTTTGAGGCTGTTTCTGTCCAGATAGGAGAAAACTCATAGCTTGATCTAGGGTCATGTGATATGACATAGAGATAAGTGGCTAAAATTGCAAATTAAAAAATAAAAATTATAGGATATTTTAAAGGAATGAAATAGAAGCTTAGAAAGTAGGATGACTTCTAGGTTTTTGACATGCAAACATCGTTGTTTAAAAAGATGCCATTCACTTAAGCAGGGAATGAGGAGATCCATTATAACATGGTACCAAGAGTTGAGAATGGAAGTTATAAATTTGGAGTGATTGTCAGTCACATTAATGACAATAGAAGTCCCAGGAAGGAGTAAAACTTCCAGGAAAGAAATGTATTGAAACAACAGCAACAACAAATCATAGGATAGGACATTAATGCATTCGTATATTTATTTTTGTTTGTAAGGTAGAAGACTTGAGTATATTTAAATGTTACTGTGAAGAATGTAGTTGAGAAAACTTTTAGATGGAAGAAATGATTAATAACAAGGTCCCTTAGAAGATGGAGTGAGTTAAGATACAAACACAGAGGACCGATAAGTGTTACTTCTGCCAATATATAAACATTTTAATTAGTGATTTTTCTGAAGTGTAAGAAAGGTTGTGTTTTTCCCACTTTTTAGTTTTGTGTCATTTGGCAAATTACTCACATTAGCCTTGTAACTTTTTTTTCATGGGGAGAATATATAGGATAAAGAGTCAGTGCTTGAAAAATGCTCAGAACAGTCCCAGGCAAAAAGTGAGAAATCAGTAAATATCTACTGTTTTTAGAACAATTGTAACATTGTATGGAAAGGTTCCACATGATTGTTTTATGTAGGGTACAGATGGCTCTAAGAGAAAAGACAGATTTATTAATGTACCCGTGGAGCCCAGCTCAGTGCTTGGAACAGAGTCTTTGATTTATATCTGGTGATCAGAATGTAAATGAGTTTTGCAATTGGCAGGTAAGAAGTGTGCTTCTCAGACACTAGTGAAGGGATGTATATGACAAATGTACAAACAGTTCTAGGCAGTGAATTATTGCATTCTAAAATAAAGGAGGCAAATCTGTCCAATTAAGAGCCGTGGAGGATATAATGAAATATCTTTTATTAAATTAGTTTTCAATACTGAAAGTAGAAAAGTAAGAGTATCATCCTGTATTCAACAGAATTATGTGCATTATTTCCCAACTGAGGTATGCAAAATTCTGCTAAACCAACAAAGAGGAGCTTTTCTGTCTTTATAAATCAATGTTATGATTGAATCATATTAAAAACAGGACTTCAATTGACTGTTTAATTGATAAGAGGCCATAAAGGTTGCAAACAATCACCAGCTAAGGGAAGGTCTTATTGGTACAACATAGATATGAATATGATTATGTTTGATTAAATTAGCTTAAATTAGTTTAAATTAAATTGTCACCTTGTTATTCTAAGGATGTTTCATATGGACTTGCTTGTTTATGAGAGAGGCTTATTTATTAAATTCCCTCTTTCCTCTCTAGGATATTCTATGGAAGTTGTTCATAGAAAGCAGTCAACCATATTATCAGAAAGTAAACATGTTTCCACATGGGACTATCTTACTCAGATATTTTGACTTATTTTTAATAGTGTCAATTACCTTAATGTTATGGTCACTGAGATTTTCACTTCAATCATCTGTTGTTTTAGGGGAAAAGCTTGTAGAAACTCTTTTCTAAAATATCCTTGTCTTCCCAGAAATTACCAGGAAATGGAAGAATAGTAATCTTCTAGGAGTCCTACTATACATGATAGTAAAAGCCTAACTAGATTAATAAATATAATACATATGTATAAATATATTAATTGCACATATGCATATGTTAATACCTACAAGCATGGTAAGTCACTTCAGTCATGTCCAACTCTTTGCAAACCTATGGCCTGTAGCCTGCCAGGTTTCTCTGTCCCTGGGATTCTCCAGGCAAGAATACTGGAGTGGGCTGCCATGCCCTCCTCCAGGGGATCTTCCTGACCCAGGGAGCAAACCCCCATCTTCTGTGGCTCCTGCATTGCAGGTGGATTTTTTTTTTTACCACTGAGCCATCAGAGAAGTCCCAATACCCATATACATATGTCTTCATCAGCAGGTCCATGTATGCACAATAGTTGAAAGCAATGGTAGGAAAAATACAGTATTTATAAGCTTTTGCTTACAAATGAGAGTTCTCTGAGACCTACCAGGGACTATAGTTTAGTGTTAACATTGGATGACACTTACTTATAATTACAGTACTATAAAACAAGTTTTTTTTCAGAATTTATAGGTCAAATTATGGTTCTTTATTCTTGAAGTTTCCCTACTGTTTCTGTCCAACTGCATCTACATGCCAAAAGTTAATGTAAAAGTGAGGTTATATTGCTTACTCACAGGGCAATTCATTGGTTTCTCTTTGGGGTATATTAAGTCATACTAGAAGAGTAAATGAATGAAAGGAGCATAATTAACATATTTCTCAGAAAATTAGAATAACAAGAGTGTTCAGAAATACAGTGGAATCAAAGATAAATTCTTTTTAATTAGTTACTTCTTAGTCATTTTTTAACCTCAGTTTAGACATTACTTCCTCACAAAACCCAGTTCTCAAGATTTAATCAAGTCCATCTGGCATGTGTTCAGTGTACCTGTTTCTTCACGTTATTCTGCACATCACATACATGACTAAATGATTTTTTGAAAGTAGTTGCTTTATGCTTGGATTCTTTACTAGATTGTGAGATTATTAGGTATCCAGAAATTTGGGATGCAATGCATATCTATCATATATAGTAATAGACACGTAGGAAAAATTACAAGGCATATTTTACTTAAAGACAAATTCTGTATTACATATGCCCCAGCAACTTAGTAAATTGCATTAATTTGATAAATTAATATATACTGCTACATTTTCAACAGAAAATGTCTGCTATTTCTAATAATTTACAGGTTAAAATTGTGTGGTAGTATGTGCTGATATGCTAAGTCATTTCAGTTGTGTTCATCTCTTTGCGACCCTACGGACTGTAGCCTGCCAGGCTCCTCTGTCCTTGAGATTCTCCAGGCAAGAAGTAGTGTCCCTCAAAACTCACACCCAGTAAGAATCTCAGAATGTGGCCCTATATGGAAATAGAGTCGGTAAAAATATCGCGATGATATACTGAAATTGGAATAGATAGTAAATCGAACGGCTAATAAGTGTTCTCATAAGAAGAAAGAGCACAAGCAAAGAAGAGTCACAAACTGGAGTTAAGCTTCCTCAAGCCAAGGAATGCTTGGGGCCACCAGAAGCTAAAAGAAGCAGATAAATATTCCCCTTTAGAGCTGACACCTTGATTTCAGACTTTCAGCATCTAGAACTCTGAGAGGATAAACATGTGTTGTTTAAATAAAAAAATCAAAGAAATAAAACCCATTGTTTTTTTCTCCTGAAATTAATATGCATGTGAAAAATAAATTGCAAAAAAGTAGATATTTGTCATTAAGCAATTTAATTATATTGCTCTTGTCTTCATGTATCAAAATGTGCTTCCAGTTTTCATAGTAGTATCTTGTCCCTACTGAGAACATGGGTTTAAAGGTCAGAGTATAATAGAGGTTCAAATCCTGACGTGTAGAACAGTTTTAATTAAATAATATAATGTTCTAAAAGTAGTTGATGCAATGTTTTTCATATGATATTCTTTCGATGCATGGAAACCTGATTCTAACAATACAGCGCATTTCTTGAGACAATGGTTTTGCTTTATTTATATCTGTACCCCTAGTACAGTGTGTTAGTCACTCAGTCATGTCTGACTCTTTGTGACCCCCATGGACTGACTCTTTGTGACCCCCATGGACTGTAGCCACCAGGCTGTCTGTCCATGGGATTATTCAGGCAAGAATGCTGTGGTGGGTTGCCATGACCTTCTCCAAGAGATCTTCCCAAACCGGGGATCAAACCCAGTCTCCTGCATTATGGGCTGACTCTTTACCATTTGAGTCACCAGGGAAGTACCAGTACTGTACTGGCACATAATAAGTGTTCAGTAAATGTTTATTAAGTGAGTGAATGCTTAAAAGATAGAGTTTGTAGAGTCTGTCAAAGAGATGTGTTAACCATCTAATTGTCTAATGGATTCGGATACTGTGAGCAAGTGATCAGCCACTTCCATGTAAGAAGAATAAGCAAATAGCTACTACTTTTTGTGCATTTAATGTATGTTGCTGCTGCTAAGTCACTTCAGTCGTGTCTGACTCTGTGTGACCCCATAGATGGCAGCCCACCAGGCTCCCCTGTCCCCGGGATTCTCCGGGCAAGAACACCGGAGTGGGTTGCCATTTCCTTCTCCAATGCATGAAAGTGAAAAGTGAAAGTGAAGTCGCTGAGTTGTGTCCGACTCTTTGCCACCCCATGGACTGCAGCCCACCAGACTTCTCCATCCATGGGATTTTCCAGGCAAGAGTACTGGAGTGGGGTGCCATTGCCTTCTCTTTATTATATGCTATGAACTGCTAAACATTTTGAACAAATTCTAAGAAATCTATGACATATGTAAGAAATTTTAAAGAAAGATAAGTAGAACTTGAGAGAGTTTAAATGGTTTTCTTGCAATTAAACAGCTAAATAGAGTAGAACTGGTATCTCAAGTGAAGTCAATGTGGTGGAAGTATCATACTTTTCCTAGTACACTATATTAATAAAAACTGCTTAAATGTTCTAAGTATTCTGCTCAATTGTAACCAAGATTATGACGGGGAAAAGTAATAAGATGAATATTAGTGAAATTATATTGGTGCTTCTCTCCTCCATGTAGAGAATATTGGTTTTCCTAAAATTCAACAACAAAAAAGGAAACACAAAGTAATGAAAAAATGTTAAAAAGGTATTTTTGAGAGATAGGAAATATTGACCTTTCTCTGTGCTAGGACCAGTCTTTTGTGTGACTTTGTGCTAATCTTATTTGATATTTTTAATTATTGTTCAAAATAATAATGGTTATTATTTGAAATTCCTCTTGGAATTATTTCATGATTATTCTAAATTAAAGATGAGCTTGCTCTTACAAACTGTTGATTGTCTAGAATAATCTTACAGTCAAAAGTATTTGAAATACTATCCCAAAATAGAAGTCTCTGAATGCTATTTAAACTAGAGTAAGTAGCTATGCATTTGGTTAAGAATTAAATGTCCCATAGTGGCAAAATATTAATGTTTCCCCAAAAAGGTTTTGCCTCTCAAAAAACCTGGGAACATTCGTGCCTCATGTTTATATTACTGTCAGATCAACAATTTTATGGATGTTGTACTTTTAGATGGCATTAATGATTCACAGACACATTTAATTACATAGAAAAGCATTGAAAAATCATTGCTGGTTAAATGATGGAGGAAAACAGAACAATTATTTTGTGGTCTAGTGATTTCATTGAAAAACATTTTGATGCATCAAGGTATGTGTATTGACTTAGCAAACCATGACAAGGGATTTACAATAAATAATATTAATCAGACCTTATTTGGGGATTTCAAAAAGATTTCATTAAAGCTTTTTAAAGAAAGCGTCAGTTCAAGAGCCTTTATTTCAGGTCTAGTGCAAAGAAGGAAAAAAAAAAATGATCCAAAAGTTCATTCCTTTGACAGTGTTAATATAACTATTATCTACACAGAACTAAAACACAAACATCTATATAGAATACTTTGCCAGAGATGATATTGAATTTTAATGAAAAAAAAATCCAAACTTAGACTCAAGTTATTTTGATTAAAAAAAAAAAAAAAAGAATTTGTGGTAGACTGTTTCAGCCTTCTCTAGGATTACACAGCTCCTGAAGGTTCAAACTCATCTAGATCTCTTTGGGATGATGCTACTATAAAAAAAAGGTGTACAATAATTACATAGGATGTGTAAATGCAGAGGAAAAAAACTACACATATTGTATAATATAAAATATAAGGGTGTCTTGATTTGGGTCCTGTATCTAACATCTATTGACTTAATTAACATCATCAGTTATGTGACATCTTTACACTTCAGAATTGTCAGATACCAGATCAGACTACTAATAAACTGTGCTTCACAGGGGTATCGAGAGGAGCAAATGAGAAGAGAGACTTTCAGTAAACTGTGAATGCTATGCACATACTGAAGGGTCTGTGGGGTTTTAAATCAATACCCATTGCTAAGAGTTTTGCTTTCTCTTCTGTTTGTCTGTTTTTGATAACAGAGTGGAGTGATGAGAAAGGAAGATAAGATGATTTACCCCATGATCTGAAATTTGACCATTGACTGAACTACTAAATATGAAAGAAGAAAAACAAAAAAGCATTCAGTATCCTAGTGAGAGTAATGACCAAGCTATGTTCCTAGTTGTTATACGCAGCTGTCAGGACCTTTCAGACCAAGAGAGGAAAGGTCTGAGGCTCCCTGGTGGAGGCTGCACCCTCCTTTTGTGCAGCCAGGGCTCCGCCTGCAGGCTACCAGGAGCATTGCAAATAACATCACTGATCTGTGGACTAAAAATGCAATTTAAAGTCATTTAAATCAGACTTTCTGTAGAAAAGCCACTTTCATTAAGCTTTATGGATATTAAATATACGTTTTACTCGGAATGAAAGGAGCCAAGGTGTTTTATGTGCTAAATTATAAAGATAACAGAAAGGAAAAACCGCTTTTCATCTCTGAGCAAACTTGCCACATAGTGTTTTCTGCAATCTCACATTTCTACATAATATCTTTTGGTCCATTACTTTAATAAAAAGGTTCCTTAGAACAGCTACCATTGTGCTTCTTAGATCTAATGCTTTCTCTTTGCACGTCTCCCTTATAAGGCTGTTCTGACCTTGACAGCTTCTATCCCATTACTGAAATATTACAGTGATAATTCAGAAACACCATGGTTAATAGAAAGTCTGTAAAGTGACATTTAGATATCTAGAGGTTTGAATGTTGGGACATTCTACATTAACTTTCTTTATGGTTTTTCAAAGAACCTCAATTCTGACGATCAATGGGATGCAAAATTTAAAACAAACGAACAAAGAAAAAAAGCAGATGTTAGCCAAAACCAACATCTGATATTTCCTGGAAGACAGCAGGCCCTTTGTTTCTGTGGAGTCAGTGTGTGTAGTGTGAAGAACACAAAACAAAAAACCATACTTGGCTTCAATTTAAATTGACTCACTAAAATAAAAATAAGGTTATATCCACGGTAAACCCACCTGGCATTTACTGGGACTGTTTTAAGCTATAGTTCTCCCTTTTTCTCCACCTGGGATAGGGAAAGGTATAAAAAGCTACAGATCCAAGTTGAAGTTAAGATCCTAATCTCCTGACCATCCTTGTTTTGATAGGTGATGGACTGAGAAGATTGGGCTGTTTTTACAGACTTTAAACTACTTTGAGTATTCATATTACGCTTGAACAGTGCAAACGAGTTTATAGGTCTTACTCATCTCACAATAATCTATCTCTTTACAAAAGCTAACTCAACCTTCCTTCCAGGATAGGTTTCAGATTTTTCATAACTCCATATTATCTCTAGGAAATTGTATTGGTCCTTAAGTATTTCTCAGTACTATTTAATGGCATCTAATAAGAAAAGACGCTTACTCCTTGGAAGGAAAGCTATGACCAACCTAGATAGCATATTAAAAAGTGGAGACGTTATTTGTCAACAAAGGTCCATCTAGTCAAGGCTATGGTTTTTTCCAGTGGTCATGTATGGATGTGAGAGTTGGACTGGGAAGAAAGCTGAGCGCCAAACAATTGATGCTTTTGAACTGTGGTGTTGGAGAAGACTCTTGAGAGTCCCTTGGACTGCAAGGAGATCCACCCAGTCCATTCTGAAGGAGATCAGCCCTGGGATTTCTTTGGAAGAACTGATGCTGAAGCTGAAACTCCAGTACTATCTATGGCCACCTCATGTGAAGAGTTGACTCATTGGAAAAGACTCTGATGCTGGGAGGGATTGGGGGTAGGAGGAGAAGGGGACTACCGAGGATGAGATGGCTGGATGGCATCACTGACTTGATGGACATAAGTCTGAGTGAACTCCGGGAGTTGGTAATGGACCGGGAGGCCTGGCGTGCTGCAATTCATGGTGTCGCAAAGAGTCGGACACGACTGCGCGACTGAACTGAACTGAATAGGAGCCTAATGGAACTCAAACTCAGATTTACGATAATTCAAGTACACTCTTCCTTCTGTTTCTCCGGCCCATTCTCTTCTTTCTGTCTTTGTCCCAATCTTTTATTCTAAAAGAACATCTCGCTCTGATACTCCATTGTGAGAATGGAGACCGTATGAAGCAGGTAGTTTTGTCTAGTTTTCTCATTGAAATTTTCCCTGCAAGGCCTGCCACTGAATAGTAAGTGCGCAATAAATACTCTCAAAACGCAAGAATAAATCTTTCTGTATATCAATGGAGGAAGCCCAGTTTTCAAACTTTTTTCTCCCCTACAATGCCTGAAACCTAACAGACACTAAATAGGTATTTACTGATAATATACACACGCTTACTGAATAATACAAGTAGGTAAAAACAGTAGATTCCATACCCTGTCTTAATTTTGGATACTATAGGTGTTCCATCACACGCTTCCTAATTATTTTCATATTGATTTATGGACTCATGCAAGTTCCTTTGCCTAAATCTCACTTCCTACATGTTTCTATGCTCTAAGTGTGTCTTGATCACTTCCCCTCTCATTAATCAACAATTCCAGTAAGCTTTCCTCTCAAGTGATACTTAGGGATGAGCCAGTCCATAAAATGATATTATGCTTTATGCTTTTCTCCTCATTGTGTGCACTAAAAGCAATCAGTTATTTATTTATCCATCTCTATTCAAAAAAATAATCTCATTACATTTATCTACTCATCATTCATTTTAATAATACCTTGTTAAGTACTTAATACCATTTATTAGCAATGCAGCTGATTTAAAATGTAGATTATCAGTTCATTACAATGTAGAAAGACACAATAGCCATTATTCACATACTAGAATTATCACTGGAATTATTTCAGATAGCAGTGCAAACATGTAAAATATTGTAAACTCTCAATTCTTATCATCCTATGTTTGTCTATAAACAGCACAAAAGTTCAAGAAATTTAAGTTAAAAAATTTATATAATTGAGTCATGTCAGGGTACTCAACCTATTAATTTCTTTTTCCTAGTATATAACATGATACTGGGAGAGAGACAATATTACTAATTGTTGATTTAAGAAGTAAATGCATGGATCAATGTATAAATATAACATCTAATTGGACCAAGATTATTTGCTTCTCATATAGTCACATCTATATAGTCTTGTATACTCGAAGGGTATAAGTTAAACCATTTATGAAGAGGAAATGAAGAAGGAACTTTCCATCATATATTTATAAATATATGATATATAATCATCCTGTATTATTATATAGTCTTTCTGTATTACATATATGACTTTTCTGTCTTATAGATTTATATAATTAATTAAATTACATAATGTTATATTGCATTATATATATATCATATATTCTATATATGTGACAATGTGTAATATTAAAATATTACATATGACATACATATAAAAGGCATAATTATGTATGACATATATTTTAATATTATATACTGCCACACTGTACAGAATGGAATGATTATATCGAATAATAACAACCTAAGTGTCCATTATTGAGCGAATGGACAAAGAAATTGTGGTGTACATATATGCTGCTGCTAAGTCACTTCAGTCGTGTCCGACTCTGTGTGACCCCATAGACGGCAGCCCACCAGGCTCCCCCATCCCTGGGATTCTCCAGGCAAGAACACTGGAGTGGGTTGCCATTTCCTTCTCCAATGCATGAAAGTGAAAAGAGAAAGTGAAGTCATTCAGTGACCCCATGGACTGCAGCCTACCAGGCTTCTCTGCCCATGGGATTTTCCAGGCACGAGTACTGGAGTGGGGTGCCATTGCCTTCTCCCGGTGTACATATATAATGAAATATTATTCTATAATAAAACAGAATGAAGTCTTGCCATTTGTGACAACATGAATGGGTGTTGAGGGCATTGTGCTAAGTCAAGTAAGTCAGACAAAGATAAATACCATATGGTCTTTCTTACAAGTGGAATCTAAAATTTACATGCAGTAGCACCCTTCCCCTTGATCTGCAGTTTCACATTCCATGATTTCTATTACACACAGTCAGTTCAGTTCAATTCAGTCACTCAGTCGTATCTGACTCTGCAACCCCATGTACAGCAGCATACCAGGCTTCCCTGTCCTTTACCAAACCCCAGAGCTCACTTAAACTAATGTGCATTGAGTTGGTGATGTCATCCAACCATCTCATCCTCTGTCATCCCCTTCTCCTGCTTTCAATCTTTCTCAGCATCAGGGTCTTTTCCAAGGAGTCAGTTCTTCACGTCAGTTGGCCAAAGTATTGAAGTTTCAGCTTCAGCATCAGTCCTTCCAGTGAATATTCAGGATTGATTTCCTTTAGGATGGACTGGTTTGATCTCTTGCAGTCTAAGGGATTCTCAAGAGTCTTCATACCACAGTGCAAAAGCATCAATTCGTTGGTGCTTAACTTTCTTTATAGTCCAACCCTCACATCCATACTTGACTACTGGAAAAACCACAGCTTGGACTAGATGGACTTTGCTGGCAAAGTAATGTCTCTGCTTTTTAATATACTGTTGAGGTTGGTCATAGCTTTTCCTCCAAGGAGCAAGTGTCTTTTAATTTCATGGCTGCAGTCATCATCTGCAGTGATTTTGGAGCCCAAGAAAATAAAGTCTCTCACTGTTTGCACTGTTTCCCCATTTTTTTTTCCCATGAAGTGATGGGATCAGATGCCATGATCTTAGTTTTCTGATGTTCAAGCCAATTTTTTCACTCTCCTCTTTCACTTTCATCAAGAGGCTCCTTAGTTCTTCTTTGATTTCTGCCACAAGGGTGATGTCATCTATATATCTGAGGTTATTGATATTTCTCCCAGCAATCTTGATTCCAGCTTGTACTTCATCCAGTCCGGCATTTCACATGATGAACTCGTCATATAAGTTAGATAAGCAGGGTGTCAATGTACAGCCTTGACATACTCCTTCCCTGATTTGGAACCAGTCTGTTGTTCCATATCCAGTTCTAACTGTTGCTTCTTGACCTGCATACAGATTTCTCAGGAGGGAGGTAAGTTGGTCTGGTATTCCCATCTCTTGAAGAATTTTCCACAATTTGTTATGATCCACACAGTCAAAGGCTTTGGCGTAGTCAATAAAGCAAAAGTAGATGTTTTTCTGGAATTCTCTTGCTTTTTTGATGATCCAGTATATATTGGCAATTTGATCTCTAGTTCCTCTGTCTTTCCTAAATCCACCTTGATCATCTGGAAGCTCAACGTTCATGTACTGTTGAAGCCACGCTTACAGAATTTTGAGCATTAATTTGCTAACATGTGAGATGAGTGCAATTGTGGTAGTTTGAACATTCTTTGGCATTGCCTTTCTTTGGAATTGGAATGAAAACTAACATTTTCCAGTCCTGTGGCCACTGCTGAGTTTTCCAAATTTGCTGCACATTGAATACAGCATTTTAACAGCATCATTTTTAGGATTTGAAATAGCTCAACTGGAATTCCATAGTCAACTTTGGTCCAAAAATATGAAATGGAAAATTCTAGAAATGAAGAATTGAGAAGTTTTAAATTTCATGTTGTCATTCTAAGAAGCATGATGAAATCTCATGGTGTCCTCCTCTGTCCTTCCCGAGACCACCCATCATTGACATCATCTGCTCCTGCTAGTCAACCCTCACCATGCCACGGCTGGATGATCTAGGACCACCTCGAACAGACAACCCTTCTGCTAAGGAATGGTCAGAGAGTCAGTAATAGTTTAACACTACATAACAGTGCTTCTGTGGCTCACCTTGCTTCGTCTAATCACATAAGCATTTTAGCATTAGATATTGTCTCAGGAAGAAAGAAGTGAATATATAGTACAATGAAATACTTTGAGAGAGAGAGAGAGAGGCCAGTTTCACTTAGAGTATATTGTTATAATTGTTGTTTTTTAAATCTTTTACTGTTTTTAATCTCTTACTGTGCCTAATTTATAAATTAAATTTTATCATAATTATGTATGGGTCAGGAAGATCCTCTGGAGTTGGAAAAGGCAACCCACTACAGTATTCTTTCCTGGAAAATGCCATAGACAGAGGAGTCTGGTAGGCTATAATGCATGGGGTTGCAAATTGTCAGACATGACTGAGCAACTGAGACAATACATGTATGTATACTAAAAAAGCAGAGTAAATATAGAGTCCATGCTATTCATGGTTTCAAGCATCCATTGGGGGTCTTGGAACATATTTATTGTAAATAATGGGGAACTACTACTTTATGTTAAAAAAAATGTCATAGATGCACAGAACAGATTGGTGGGTGCTAGAGGCAGGGCATGGGGGATGGGAGAAGTGGGTAAATTGTCTTTTGGTTTTCTAAAATTTAATAAATTGAATATTAGTAATATAGATCTGTATGATATACATTGTCCTATAAAATCCTATATGGTAAAAATTAAAGAAAGAAATCATTTTTCTACTGTGGATGTTATAGATAACTGTTCTTTATGAAAACTCATAAACCAAGAATATTTTGTCATAGTGAGTATAACATGGAAACCAACATCCAATTCAGAATAATGAAACATTTTGTCAAGAAGATTCCATAAACACTATGATAGAGAAACTGTATTGTACTTAGGCAAAGTTAAATGGAAGCAGATTTGGCTCCCTGTAATCTTTATGTACAGTGAAACCTGGAATAGAATTGCTTTTATCATTATGTTTTTCCCATATACATATATGGGAAGAGCTACATAGGGGTGTTTACCCCTTTCAATTGGATATTTTATGGAGTTATCACCATAAATATCAGGAGAAACTCCTCATATTAATAATATTTTTGATGGGATGAATTCCAACTACTGATTATTCCTCTGCCTCAATTTGAGAGTATGAGCCTGATTGGTGCAACTTAGGTCTCTTACCTTCCCCTAGGTCAGGGAACATAATTAACAATGCCACCAGCATACAGTTAGAAGAAAATGGGTATTTTCCCAAAAGAAAATTGAGATGTAAGGAAAGCTTATGGAGTCTCTGTGGTCGAAAATGAACAAATATCCATTAAATTGGCCAAATGCAAAGGTAAAAAAGAAAATCTGAGTTCTTTGCCTCATATCATCTTTCCTTCAGGCTCTTGTGTTAGCTGCTCAGTCGTGTCTGACTCTGGCCCCATGGACTGTCACCCTCCTCTGTCTATTCTTCAGGCAAGAATACTGGAGTGGGCTGCTGATCCCTTCTCCAGTGGATTTTCCCAACCTAAGGATTGAACCTGGGTCTCCTGCATTACAGGCAGATGTTTACCATCTAATCACCAGGGAAGCCTATTTACTTCATAACCAACATCTTTTATTTTTTGCAGAAAGCACAGATTTAATGTTGACATTTGTGATTTTCTGGATAGCAATCAGATTTCTAATTCATGCCACTGTTTTAAAAAAGCCTGAGTGATAGAGTATATACAAATTCCTGTAAATCCATGCACTATTGGAGAGCTTGATTGTCTGCTTTAATGAAGAGGAGTTATCAATATCATGTTATATATGAAGAATAACGATGGGCCTTCCCTGGTGGCTCAGTGGTAGAGTCCACCTGGCAATCCAGGAGACACAGATTTGGTCCCTGATCAGGAAGATCCTACAAGCTATGGAGCAACTAAACCCATGGACTGAGCCTGTGCTCTTGAGCTGAGAGCTGCAACTACTGAGCCCACACACTACTGAGCCTGTGCTGTAGTGTAGAGAGGCCACCACAATGAGAAGCTTGGGCACTGAAACTAGAGAAAAGCTTGGGCAAGCATGAAGACCCAGGAAAATCAAATAAATAACTGGTAAATAAATAAAATTACTGAAAATAAATAAACCACCCATAAAAAGGAATGACACAATTTCATCTCATATTAAAACTCATGGTATAGCTATGAATGTGGATTCAGATGACATGTGATTCATTTTTGTCTTCCTATTCTCCCCCATTCTATTTATTTCAGCTACTGGATATGGAGAAGAGGGTAAAGTTAGGTGGAAAGAGGACAGATATATGTAACAGAAAGCAGAGAATTCACTTACCTCCAGGATTATTTTAGCTCAATATCCTTCTACTTCTCCAAAATTTAGAAATATAATTATCATAAGTAGTCTGGCAATTTAGTTTCTTGGTATAGACCCACAATAATTGAAAACAGGGTTTTGAAGTGATATTCATAGACCCACGCTCATAGCACCATTATTCACAATAGTGAAAATGCGGAAGCCACCCAAAATCTGTTGACAGATGAATGGATCAATAAAATGAGGTGTATCTATTCGGTGGAAGATGGGTGTGCAAAGGGACACATCAGAACAACAATAGGGTACTGAGGGCAAGGATTATGGAGTATTTATGTACTGCAGACAATTCCAATAAGCATGTTTTCTAAACAGCATTCAAAATAGTTGGGATGTTTCAATATCTGGATAGAACATTTTTTGTAACTTTAACAAATCTAACACAAATTGGTTATTCCCTTCAAGCATGCAAACACTGAAGTTCAGTATTTAGGGCAGATGGGAAAAGAGCTCATTGTCCTGCTCTTTCTGGTACATATTTAAATTCAAGAAGCTTCTGATATCAACAAGAATATAGAAACACTATTTATTTTTTATTTCCTAGCCATGATTTTTCTTGAATCTTACAATTTTTTCCCCTCATTATCAAACTATTAATTACATGCAAGTTCCAAAACTGTCTTGAACTTGTATAACGAAGGAATATCCTCTATTTCCATACATGTCTCTATTCATAATATCATGACACTTTATTGGAGTCTTGAAATTACCTTAATTACAGTTAACAGACAGTGTTTGTCTTAACAGTTAAAGATATTATTTTAATATTACTTTTATCCAACAAGGTTTATTGTATAAAGGTTTCCTAGATGTACTGGGGCATGAAGATTTTTCAGGCAATTAATCTCTTCAGATAAAGACAGATATTTCTAGAAGGGGAGTTAAATTATGCATAAAATTATGCTCTATAATTCAGTATTTTCCCCTTAAGGACAGCCTACACTATAAATGCTTTAGCTCTTGTTAAGTAAAATGAGTTGCCTCCAAATTGCCCTGATTGTCCTTCAGAAGGGCTAAGGAAAGTGTCCATTACCTTCAAATTCTGGAGCTTTAGTTTGGTTTGGCACATTCTACATGTTTGCATATTTTTAGATGAAAGAGTACCTCTGATCTTAGAAAAAATTAAGCTGGTCTTCTACCATTCACTGGCTGCACAGTATATTTTAGAAAAAGCACCTAAGAGAGAAGATAGAATTTTGGAAATATGTTTTTCATTAATTTTTGGTATTCAGAAATAAGTACACACATATGTATACACAAATGCACAGAATACATTACAGTCCATTATTTGCATTAATGATTAAATTAGTGGAATTGGGAAAGTGTGAGTGTAATGAGCAGAGCTTTATAGTAGAGAAAAATTTTTAAATCACATCATGGAAAGGGCACAGCAAATAAGCCTATAAACATACAAGGTAAATTGAATTCATTCAATAGCAAAGTACATATATTCATATATCAAGAAAAATGCAAGAATTTTTATTTTGCAAAGACACTTCTAAGTATAATAATACACCAGTGTCTTCAAAGTGCTTCAGTGCTTAAAGCTTGGTATGCTACAGCTGACCATATAAAGCTGACAAATTTGTTTCAGAAGGGCAGTGAATCAAAGTTGTACTTCCTTAGGTTCATACAGTCCAAACTTCTTCCCCCTTCATTGACTCCAGAGTGAGAATGAAATAGTGAAAAATTATATTATCACAATACCTATAAAAACTGTGAATGCTATGAGATTTTTCTGGAAGAATATAAAGTATGTCACAACTGTAAGAGGCATTGCCTGGCATGGGATTTCCAGCCATATGGATGGGTGTTGCTACGCTGAGATTTTTATTCTATAGCTTTTTAGGGGCATTTCTAAGGTATCATAAACTTCTCTGAAGAATATACATATAGGGCATACTTGAAGTCTATCTACCTGTGTTAAAAGTAATAAAATCAAGCATCCTAAAGAACACAGCTTTGGGGGGAACTACAGCATAACTTTAAATTGTGGAACTCCTGAATAGGAATTTTCACTCTGTTCTTCTTCTTGTGTTAACATGTTAAGAATTTTTCAGTCTTGTTATGCTCATTACTGTCTCTAAAGTTTCACGGTGATAACATGGAAGATTATCTCCTATAGTCATTTCCTTTTCAATCTAAGTGCTTTTTAAAAAAATAATTTCATCGACCATACTGTTATCTTTCTTTACGGCAGCTATACAGTAGATTAAGTTAAACCTTTAAGGGATTCTTTTTAAGGAAGTTCCAAATCTCTTTTCATGATCATTATGCGGCTGCACTTCCCTTAAGTAGAAACATTCTATCAATCCCTTTCTGAAAAACATCATAGCACTGCTTTATTAGTATTAAATTGCATTCACTTAAAGTATCTGAGAAGAATGGTAACTTTTTTATTTTTGGTCTGAACACAGAGGTACTCAGCACATTAATTCAAGTCACAAAGGACACTAATTGGATGATGATATGAACACCCAGAGAACACAAACAGAAAATAAAAAGAGATCCAGAATGAAATAACCAAATAATGTTCACACTTCTTAATTCTATTTTGGATATACATGAAGAAATATCTGAACACTGATTTCTAATAGCTAGGGAGAATATTTTCTGCATGACTACCTTACGAAGAAATCTGTGGCTGATAGAAATAAAAACAAAGTAGGTACAAATTTATAGTAAAGAACAGTATCGAAGAAAGTGTAACAAATGTGATTAGCATATGCTGAAGCACCCAGTCTGGGTATAAACAAGTGAATGGACTTTCAAAATAACAGTAATTTCTAAACACAACCTATCTGTTTAATCAAGCTGCTGTATTGATGCAGACAAATCATCAGTGTGGGGAGGTGTAGTCAAATGTAAATAGAAGTTTTAGTGTTGTCATAAGTAGAAATAAAGAAATTACATGAAAAGAGTTTAATAAAGGTTCATAAATGTAGAAAACAGAAATGTAATCCAAGGCAAGGCAGAGATGCTTCATCACCAAACTATTATAAAAGTGGAAACCAGTAGATTATAAAGAGCACTTAAGAGAAAGCATATGTCTGTCATTCATTTCTCTAATCTATGTTTCAATTTGGAAACATTTTATTAGTTTCTTTTATATTGCCAATTTGTAATTTTGAAATGAAATTATTATAGGCCCTGGTTAGAATTTGTCCATTAATTTTATCATAAAATACAGAAGGATGTCACATAATTTCTGTGTTGACCAATTCTTTCTTCCAACTTCTTTATACAATGCAAAATAAATTTCTTTTGAATGTAAATCACTATACTTATAGTCAGATTGTAACAGTTAGCCTCTTGTAGTGGATAAGAAAGTAAAGCAGGCTATAAAAATCAGGAGCTCAGATGAATCATTTAAATTATTCTCCAGTTAAAGTTTAAGGCTCTCCACACTCACTGAAAGTTCATAAATTCAACCCATGGTTGTGAAATGCAAATTCTTCTTCCTACCACCAAACAACAATCAACAGAAAAAGAGAATAAACCATGCTCTTAAAGGTTATTAACAAGCCCCTTAGCATGCCTCATCATAAAGACACAAATAAGGGGATGTAGTTATTCTGTAGTTTGGGAGGTAGGACTGAAGCTCAACACAGCCACTTATGCACTTCCTTGTAATTATAGACACACACACATAATACCAACCAATCCATCATCAACTAAATATAAATCAAGTATTTATTAAAGTAATATTAAACATTTATTAATATAAAGTAAGGGCTTCCCAGATGGCTCAGTGATAAAGAACCTGCCTGCCAATGAAGGAGACTCAGGTTCGATCCCTGGGTTGGGAAAATCCCCTGGAGAAGGGAATGGAAACCCAGTCCAGTATTCTTGCCTGGAGAATCCCATGGACAGAGGAGCCTGGTGGGCTACAGTCCACAGGGTCACAAGGAGTCAGATTCCACTGAGCAACTGAGCAAGAAACACAATATTGAAAACATTAAGCCCTTTTGCCTCAAATTTTATTGACTGTTTCCTAACCTGTGCATATTTGTAAACCTTGTTGGTTTTTCCCTTCTCCTTCTCCCTACCCTCACCATCCTCTCCCTACTCCTCCTCCTTCTCTCCCCTCCTCCCTCTTTCCCCCTCCCCTACCTTCCCCCTCCTCCTCTCTCTTCCTCCTCCTTTTCCGCTCTCACTCTCCCCCAACCCTTCTCTCCTCTTTCAATGTATATACCTTTTCAGAATCATTCATCCAGTTGAGGGGGTGGGAGTGGGGGATCAAAGATAGCACTCACTCAGAATCAGACTTGCGGAAGCCATACTGAAGTTCCAATTAAGCAGAAAGGACATGGAGGAAGGGCTTGGAGTCCTATTGTTTCCCTTTTGTGCTTTAGAATTATACTCAGTTACAAATTTCTGTGTGTCTGAAATTTCATTATTCAGGGTCAGACTTCTCTCCTCTTTCAATGTATATACCTTTTCAGAATCATTCATCCAGTTGAGGGGGTGGGAGTGGGGGATCAAAGATAGCACTCACTCAGAATCAGACTTGCGGAAGCCATACTGAAGTTCCAATTAAGCAGAAAGGACATGGAGGAAGGGCTTGGAGTCCTATTGTTTCCCTTTTGTGCTTTAGAATTATACTCAGTTACAAATTTCTGTGTGTCTGAAATTTCATTATTCAGGGTCAGTTGTGGCTAATTTTTGTTCCTTTTAATCTTAAAACATATTTCCTTCTCCTGCTTACTTATGGTGATCAAAGATCCCCTTAAAAAATTTTGGTATTCAAATTACCTTATTTCTGTCTGTGTAGAATAATCTGACTCACACTATGAAATCAAGTCTTTGAAATCACTGATTCAGTAAATATAGGTTTTTCTCAGCTCTTATGGACTAAAAAATTTCAATAGGCTTTTGAAAGTAAAAAATGGAAAAAAAAAAAACAAGAAAGAAAAATTATTACTCTATAAGATCTTTTAATACAAACTGTTCCAAACTGGGGACTTGGGAAGTTCTGATAGTGAATTCAGTACATATAGTGGAATAGAGGTGGCAGGTGGTGCTAGTAGTAAAGAACCTGCCTGCCAATGCAGGAAATTTAATGAGACACAAGTTTGATGGGTCAGGAAGATCCCCTGGAGGAGGGCATGGCAACCCACTCCAGTATTCTTGCCTGGAGAATTCCATGGACTGATAGCGAATTCAGTACATATAGTGGAACAGAGGTGGCAGGTGGTGCTAGTAGTAAAGAACCTGCCTGCCAATGCAGGAAATTTAATGAGACACAAGTTTGATGGGTCAGGAAGAT
This sequence comes from Aepyceros melampus, assembly GCA_006408695.1. Taxonomy (NCBI): domain Eukaryota; kingdom Metazoa; phylum Chordata; class Mammalia; order Artiodactyla; family Bovidae; genus Aepyceros; species Aepyceros melampus. The sequence goes on along the minus strand of SJXQ01006343.1, from coordinate 255,211 downwards.
CCCCTGGAGGAGGGCATGGCAACCCACTCCAGTATTCTTGCCTGGAGAATTCCATGGACAGAGGAGCCTGGCGGGCTACAGCTCGTAAGTTCACAGAGTCAGACACGACTGAAATGACTTAGCAGGCACGCAGCACAGTGGAATAGAAATTGCTATGGAAGGGAGCAGTGGGAAGGAAAGTAGATCACTAGTAAGGATTAGGAAGGATTTGTGAAAATATTAAAATCAATGTTTTTATTCTCATACAAAAACTCTGGTTAAATTGAGATTTATTTATGTTAGATCAGAGTCATTACATTATTCCAATACTATTCATCCCGTGTCCAACATGTATCTTGGATTCATTCACTTCTATCCCCTATGAAAGTTTCTTAAATGATTTTCCCCCTTCCATGCTCTTTCATCTGCTATCAGTGCGTACGCACGTGAGCTGCATGCTCAGTCGTTTCGGACTTCTTGCGACCCCATAGACTGCTGCCCACCAAGCTCCTCTTTGCATGGGATTTCCCAGGCAAGAATATTAGAGTAGGTTGCCATTTCTTTCTCCAGGGGATCTTCCCAACCCAGGAATCAAACCTGCCACTCTCATCTGCTGCATTGGCAGGCAGATTGTTTACCACTGTACTACCTGGGAAGCCCTGGGAAGACAGACCTTCTTAAAGTATAAATTCGATCATACACTCCTCTGGTCAGCATTTTCCAAGGTCTTTCCATGATTCAAGATCGTTTCGGACTTCTTGCGACCCCATAGACTGCTGCCCACCAAGCTCCTCTTTGCATGGGATTTCCCAGGCAAGAATATTAGAGTAGGTTGCCATTTCTTTCTCCAAGGGATCTTCCCAACCCCGGAATCAAACCTGCCACTCTCATCTGCTGCATTGGCAGGCAGATTGTTTACCACTGTACTACCTGGGAAGCCCTGGGAAGACAGATCTTCTGAAGTATAAATTCGATCATACACTCCTCTGGTCAGCATTTTCCAAGGTCTTTCCATGATTCAAGCATCATCTCAGAATCCTACCAAGGATAGAAAAACCCTGTCTTATCTTTCTTCTGCATTCTCTAAAGCCTCTGGCCCCATGTCATGGATCTAACTCATCCTACTTCATCTGATATAATAATGTTCCTTTCCACTCAATTTCTAATCAGTTTCTCTCAGCTTCTTTCCATTCAGATCCTGTACTAAAATCATTCCATTAAGATGCCTCATGACTGCCTGCATTTTTCTTTGCTAGCACTTATAGTATTTGGTGACTCTATACTTGTTCTTGATAATAAGTGTACTATATTTTTCTTTCCCATTGTGTTTGAGTTGTATAAAGGAAGTGGCCCCTCTTTTCCTTACTAATTGTCTAAAAACAATGTTTGATGCATAGTTAGGTATTCATGTCATTGCTGGACGATAGGAGTTTAAAACAACTTTCTAAGTCTGGGAAGGTGTGATAAGCAGATTGAAATCTATTAATATCTCTTGTACCTAACCCAGAGATAACAGAAATCCATAGCAGTGAAGTAATACTATCCTGGTTGTAATTAAAAATAGTCGACTTTACTTTTAACAGAAAATAATCTTTTAGGAACTACAACATTTTATTATTGAAAACATTTGTAAAAGCATTTATAAAACTGCTAATACATTCCAACTTTTCCCCCATCATCGCTCACATAGAGGATGACCAGAGTTATAAGGAGGAGCAGAGTAAATGGTCAAGAGGACTTGGATGTCCTGGGGATGAAGGATTCTTGGGTTCACTCGAAAGCCATAAATATAGAAGAATTAGGACCACTAAGTCCTTGGGGTCGCTAAGAGTCAGACACGACTGAGCGACTTCACTTTCACTTTTCACTTTCATACATTGGAGAAGAAAATGGCAACCCACTCCAGTGTTCTTGCTTAGAGAATCTCAGGGACGGGAGAGCCTCATGCGCTGCCGTCTATGGAGTTGCACACAGTTGGACACGCTGAAGCGACTTAGCAGCAGCAGCAGCAAGTCTTATTAACTCTGTCTCTTAAATATTTATCTCCTCTTTTCGTAGTCTATTACCATTGCCCAAGTTAAGACTTTTATAATTTCTCACCTGTAATGTTTCAATTATCTTTTTAATAATGTCTCTGCATTTAATATTTCCATATCTCATTCTTTCTTCATATTTCCATCAAGTCATCTTTTTATAGAAAATTTGATTAAGCCACTCTCTCATTCGAAATCACCCAGCTGCTCCACTTCACGTCTGGCGTAAAGTCCAGAACTCCTTCTCAGGCCCACAAGACGACTGTTGGTCTCGGGGCTGCTCGTTTCCACTCACCAGCATCACCCTTGTCTTCTAAAGGACCACAGTGATAAGCCAGGGTCGTTGAAAGGCCTTAGGACACTTCAGAATCTGCTCCCATTGATCAGATTTCATCTCACTTTATTTTATAAATACTTATTTAACTTTCTAACTTCAGATTAAGTCCTCTGTTGTCTTCTGATCAAACCTAGACCCTCTTTCTCTTATATTCTCACTCTGTATGGTTTATACACTTTCAGAAAGCAACTGCACTATTATAATTGTGTTTTTCCTTGAACAAACATCTTTGAATCCAAAGCCTACATAATGCCTGCACAAAGCAGGTACATGATATTTGTAAAAAAAATATGAATTTAAGTATCATTCTCTTAAATTTCCCTGTGTTTATTTTATTGCCTAAAAAAAAGCATTTCCATAAACAGTTTCTCCTGATGAAATTGAATAGTCTCAAATTACTTCTTACTTTTCTTTCGCTGTTTTGTTTTTACTGTAGGATTAGATTGCCTTCAGCTTTCTCCATTTCCTTCTATAATCTCATTCATTTGCCTTGAAAATCGTCCCTTTTTTTCCCAGTCTTTATTTATTCCAAATTTCCTCTTGTTAGCTTTAGTGTTTTCATATCTTGACTAGGTTGGCTCACTCCTCCCACCACTGTCTTTCTACCCTCCAAGTTCCCTTTTCTCCTTGGTCATAGAAACAATTTGCTTTCTCCTTTCTTCCATTCATTTTAATTTTAATAAAGTTATAAGAAATACTTTCAGAGAGCAAATATTTACAGGAGAGAGCTTTCTTAGTTTGACTTGTATGCTTTCAACTTCTCTCTTCTGTTTCAATTTCTACTTTAGAAAAATATGCTCTACTGAGAATTTCATAGGAACTGGAATAAACTGTGTAAAGCGGAAGTGTTAGTTGCTCAGTCATGTTTGACTCTTTGTGACTCCATGGACTGTAGCCCACCAGGCTCTTCTGTCCATGGAATTTTCCAGGCAAGAATGCTGGAGTGGGCTGCCATGCCCTTCTCCAGGGGATCTTCCCGACTCATGGATTGAACCAGGGTTTCCTTTATTGCAGGCAGATTCTTTACCATCTGAGCTACCAGGGAAGCCCTAAAAATTATAACTTATAAAAACCATTACAAATATAATTATAAAAATTAAAATTACAGCTGAATAATTTAAAAATATCACCTTGATATTATGTGTATATAGGTATGTATGAAAGTGTGTGAAAGTGAAAATGTTAGTTGCTGGATCGTGTCCTAATCTTTACAACCCCCATAGTCCCTCTGTCTATGAGATTCTCCATAGAATACTGGAGTGGGTTGCCAGGCCCTTCTCCAGGGGGGTCTTCCCAACCCAGGGATCAAACCCGGGTCTCCTACATTGCACTTTACCACATAATTCTTTACCACTGAGCCACTGGGGAAGACATAGATATGTATACTAAGGTATTTCAAGGTAACAAAATAGTTTACTTTATTTGAATAACCAATGGATGCTTAAATGTCTTTTTAATAATTTGGTTAGGGAATGGTTGCCAAACAAAAATGGCAGGTATTAAAGATGACACAACCATAGACTGAAGTCAATAACTGTTCACCTCTTAAAAGCGTCATCATCCTTTATTTTAGCTACAACAAACTGTCAAATACATCAAACATTTCACTTGAATTTTTTAAGCACTCTGAAATATCCAGATGTTTATAATCCTATAAAAAAGGGCTCTTGATAGTCTGTATTCTGTTTTATGTAGGCATCATTTCAAAGTAACATCCATGGTAAGGAAATTCATTTTATAAGGCAATAATTTGGTGGGTGCTGACTTGTGGCTAGCCAACTCATTTTTTTTTTTTTTTATGGAAAGATATTGCTTTACAGAATTGTGTTGTTTTCTATCAAACCTCAACATCAATAGCCAACTCATTTGATTAGACTTCATTACTAATGAATAAGACCAAGGCAATCAATTTTGTGCCTTTATTTAGTTTGATTTAGCTAATTTTGATTAAAATGTCCATTTAACCTCGGCCAATTTTCTTACAAATAGATGCTTTTGGTTACAAAGTGGATTGTGCCAAATGATCAGTTGAACCTATTTGATTATCGGAAAACATAATGCATGTTGGCACAAAAGGGTCTGCATATAAATAATAATGCTTTAAAATTAGGTAATTTTTTCACACCAGTCATTTCTCAAAAAGGAAGTACTAGATCTCTAATCATCCACTGATAACCCGTTTTATATATTGCAGATAAATGACCAGATGGAATGAATGCTTTATCCACATGAATACAATTAAAATTTGGGTTAAATCACCAGATCATTATTTGGCTTCAATATTAATTGAAATAATTGGTTTTGCCTTTTATATTAATGTATATTACCTTATATTTCTAATAATCACCACAGACATTTTTGTTATGTTTCTCTAGGGTTCTCTTTTTTATATTAGCAACATCAGTGGCAGAAACAATTGTATGTGACGGATGCTAGGTCAGTGGCCTGTGATACTAAATATCTTATACATCTTTACAGGTTATGCTTTGTCAAGTGTGACATGTTGATCAGATATTAGCAGATAATGGGCATTTTAAGCTTCAAGGAAAAATAAAAACACCATCTAGTTTGTACCAGAAAACTATGCAAAAATATTATTTTTTCCAACTCTCAACTAGGAAATTGATGACACAGAGTAAGTGGTCTGTTGAAGCCCACCCAAAGAGGTTGGTAACTGACGCTGAACCCTGAACCCAGATCACCTGCCTTCAAAATGTTTAATGTCTACAATACCATCCTCTGCCAAGTTGGGCTTTTGGGGCTTTCCTGATGGCTCAGAAGGTGAAGAATCTGCCTGCAATGGAGGAGATGTGGGTTCGATCCCTGGGTTGGGAAGATATCCTGGAGAAGGGAAAGTTAACACATTCCAGCATTCTTGCCTGGGAAATCCCATGAACAGGGGATCCTGGCAGACTACAGTCCACGGGATCACACAGAGTTAGACATGACTGAGCATGCATGCACGCATACTCTTCTAGATACTCTATGTGTCAGGAAGGGAGGAAAAAATAAGACATTATACATTCTGAATTTTAAACAACAGGTATAAGAGGTGTCCTTGTTTCATTGAACAGTTACATTGGCTAATTATACTTTAAGTCACTACATATTTTTTCTTGTAGGAGAAATGTGGAGAAATTTAAACTGATTGTGAGAAATATTATCAACATTTTAATATAAATAAAATGCCAGTTCAGGAAAAGCACAATATTATAGAAAAGTATATTTCATTTCAGGCTACTGTTCAGTGCATCACATGGAAAATTAATTGTATTAAAATGTTCAACTTTTTGCTATACCAATAATGAATGCATCTATATACTTCTCAAATAATTCTTCAAACAAAGTAACAGCCACAGAGATTCCAAAAAACCTTGACCATTATCAACAGGTAAATCATCTGAGCAGAAAAATAAATTTTTTTTGTAAATGAGAGCTGATGTTTTCTTTGAAGATCACAAAATTCTGTTTTCATGTTTTAAGAGTGACAAAGATAGAATTCCCTTTTTTCCTTAATACTATCATTGTCATTGCTCAATTTTTGGCTCCCAATGCTCATGGCTTTCTTAAATTTAAGTAGACATCTATTCATTCAAAAGCCATTAATTCCTATTATATAACCAGAAATTGGATATACAAAGATAAAATTCCTACTTCAAAGAATATACAATCTACCTGGTGAGACACACAGAAGTTACAAGATATTACAATCCAGTAGAACACATGTCATGATTGATATGAGCCCTGGGTGTTAACACAGTACAAAGTAGAAGAACCCTATCTGGAATAGTGGAGCAGTGTAAAGTCATCAGTGATGACACTTGCTCTGAATCTTGAAGCTGAGCTTATCACATCTAAAAAGATAACTAAGGACGGATAATGGATGACATTTTACATTGGGCTATATGGCATTCTCTTCACAATTGATTCTTAGAGTGCAATGACATGATGAGGAGATAGATCGACAGATAACTTTTCATTAAAAATATTTCAAGATGAAATTATGTTCATAAATAAACATATGTCCATGGTATCTACCACCTAGTTTTCTCAAATTATAAAATTTTGGGTGTTTGCTTTAAATTATTCTCAATTTTAGTAATAAAATATTATAAATAATCTTGAAACTGTGTTACCATCCCCAGCCTCACTATCTTCTCTCCCTTGTGGTCATTCATAATCCTGAATTTGATGGATGGAATTTTACAATTCACATGCATATTACACTTATGTATTTGCAACAAATACAGGCTCAAATATATATGATTTTTATAAAATCATATATAAAATATATAAAGCATTATAAAAGTATATAAAGCATTAATTATATTTTTTGTTTCTTCCTTTCCCCATGTGCCTTTTATTTGTTTCTCTTGTCATAGTTCCCTGGCTAGGATCTCTATTGTTATGGTAAATAGAAGTGATAGCAAAACCTTCCTGACTGATCCTTAATAAAATGCTTCTAAGGTACCACTGATTAGAAATATCACTAACTGAAAGGTTTTTTTTTTTTTCTTTTTCTTTTATCCTATATGAGGTAAAGGACATTTTCTTTCTATTTCTAATCTGCTGAACACATATTTTAAAACTTATGAATCGTTTTTCTGCCTCTGTGAGAGGATCGTCCATTTTTTTTGCCTCTGATCTATTAATGTGTTGATGTCATCCTTCCTGCTGTGGCTTCTTGCATCCAAGATGATGATAATGATGATACTCACCAGCGGAATGTTCAGGGCTGCTCAGAGCACTGCAGGATCCTGGCGATGTGCCCTTCTGCTCACCCAAGTGCCATCACTGGCAGGAATAAAGAGGATGCCAAGAAAACTTCAGGTGACCCTGGTAAGCCTCTGCTATGCACTTATTCCTTTTCTTGCGACCACAATCTGCCAAAGAGTCCAGTTCTCAAAGGGAAGCTATAATTCAAACTAATTATCTATTCCCCCTTCAGGAAGTGACTATCTACTTGAATCCACTGATTTCTCATTTTCCTGTTTATCTCATTTAACTCCAAGCCCAAGATTTCAAAGCCATTAAATGTCGCTTAAAAGTCTTGTTCATACAGTTTTCTGACGTACATTTTTCAAGCACTACCATGTCCTTAAACATCACCACTCTGGGAATTCTGTATCTGTCATCATTAAAATCTTCTTTTCTAGTCTTTTCTCTGCAGGATCCTTTCCCCTTTCTCTACACGAAATCCTTTTCCCTCTCTCTATATAAAATCTATCTCCCCTAAGCATACAGCTTCCACAGCAGCTCTCTCAAACATGGCTATCTCTCGGTCAATGACCTTGATCTTGAAGGTTATGCTTGTATCCTCCTTACCTGTCCCTTGCTACTTCAAGTCCATTGTTTCTTATTCATTCTTAAATCTTCGCTCCAATGATCTGAAAAGTTTACCACCAACATCCCTCCTTGTATTGGTCATATACCAATATTCAAGTCACTAGCTCTCTTCTTGAAGATGTTATCATTTCTCTCAACCGTGTTACTTCTTTTATAATTCACAAGTATTAATATTTAAACATTCATGACAACCATCCTTTAGTCACTGACTCCCAGTTCCTCAACTTCTTCACCCCTAATGATTTTTTTCCTGCTCCATGGCCACTGAATGTGCCCATTTGCTATCAAAATCAAGTAAAGACTTATCTGCAGACATTCAATAGATTACCTGAATAATCTATTTTTTCTTGCTTCCTATTACATAATCATATTCTCCCTTCTCATGATGAACAAGGTGAATACCTCTGCCAAAATGATAACTATTTTCCTCATCCAAAGTTTCAATATGCAAGAAATTTGAAGTCATCAGATGGCATTGCCTTTTGAGCAACAAAACCTCAGAGCCTCCATGGTTTCCTCCCTATTGCAGACACAGTGGCACATAAGAGTCACTAATTTTGGGTGTATACTATTATGGATAATAATTTCCTATCTTGGCAGGCATCTGCTCAAAGGAAGCTGCATATTTTAAATACTGTCTAACACTCAATCAGGCCGCAATGTACCTGGACTCCTGAGTTCTGTATTTATACCCACTGCTCTGGCTGTAATGTGAGCCACCTGTTGCAGTGTAATGCTGGGTGGGACCCTGCATTAGGGGGCTAAGCACTGTAGGGCTTTGGATGGTGGTGCTATCAGAGTCACTGTGGTCAGAGAAGGAGAACCACATACATGATATTTACATGTTCTAGTCAAGATGAATTGTTGTCCTTTCTGTGGTGAAAGAGGTCTAGAGTATTAATAATTTAAGTATCATTATGTGGTTTTCAGGTGTCCTTGAGGGAGAGTTACACATATCAGGCTCAGTACTGGTCTGTTACTAGTTGTTTGGACATTTGATGGCAGAAGTAGAGGCTCATTTATAACCTCCATCTTTCTACTAAGATTACTCCTATAGGAGACAGGAAGAATAAAGAAAAGCAGGCCCTGACAAGGGCCACATAGGAAATTTATAATTATTGATCAACTGGATGATACAAGGCATGAGACTCTTGGAACAAGTCCAGAGTGAACAGTTCATCTTGAAAACAAGATATGATCCTGGGGTCAGAAAACTGACCGCAGGCTGTTTCTTAACTGGCGTCTCAGAGTCACATGTTTTATGCATCTGGTGGAAAATCTATAGATAAGAATATTAGCCTTAGTTACTGATTTGTTATTGATTCCTGTTTCTTAGTTACTCGATGGTTAATGATTGTTTGTTCTTTGGCCCTGAAGGCCACATGAGTTAAAGCTTCAGTTCAGTTCAGCTCAGTCACTCACTCTGACTCTTTGCAACCCCATGAATCGCAGCATGCCAGGCCTCCCTGTCCATCACCAACTCCCAGAGTTCACTCAGACTCACGTCCATTGAGTCCGTGATGCCATCCAGCCATCTCATCCTCGGTCATCCCCTTCTCCTCCTGCCCCCAGTCCCTCCCAGCATCAGAGTCTTTTCCAATGAGTACAATTCTTTGCATGAGGTGGCCAAAGTACTGGAGCTTCAGTTTCAGCATCCTTCCCTCCAAAGAAATCTGAGGGCTGTTATCCTTCAGAATGGACTGTTTGGATCTGCTTGCAGTCCAAGAATGCTCAAGAGTCTTCTCCAACACCACAATTCAAAAACATCAATTCTTAGGTGCTCAGCCTTCTTCACAGTCCAACTCTCACATCCATACATGACCACAGGAAAAACCATAGCCTTGACTAGACAGACCTTTGTTGGCAAAGTAATGTCTCTGCTTTTGAATATGCTATCTAGGTTGGTCATAACTTTTCTTCCAAGGAGTAAGCATCTTTTAATTTCATGGCTGCAGTCACCATCTGCAGTGATTTTGGAGCCCAAAAAATAAAGTCTGACACTGTTTCTATTGATTCCCCATCTATTGCCCATGAAGAAATAGGACCAGATGCCATGATCTTCATTTTCTGAATGTTGAGCTTTAAGCCAACTTTTTCACTCTCCTCTTTCACCTTCATCAAAAAGCTTTCTAGCTCCTCTTCACTTACTGCCATAAGGGTGGTGTCATCTGCATATCTGAGGTTATTGATATTTCTCCCAGCAATCTTGATTCCAGCTTGTGTTTCTTCTCGTCTAGCATTTCTCATGATGTACTCTGCATAGAAGTTAAATAAGCAGGGGCACAATATACAGCCTTGATGTACTCCTTTTCCTATTTGGAACCAGTCTGTTGTTCCATGTCCAGTTCTAACTGTTGCTTCCTGACCTGCATACAGATTTCTCAAGAGGCGGTTAGGTGGTCTGGTATTCCCATCTCTTTCAGAATTTTCCACAGTTTCTTGTGATCCACACAGTCAAAGGTTTTGGCATAGTCAATAAAGCAGAAATAGATGTTTTTCTGGAACTCCCTTGCTTTTTCCATGATCCAGCAGATGTTGGCAATTTGATCTCTTGTTCCTCTGCCTTTTCTAAAACCAGCTTGAACATCAGGGAGTTCAAGATACACGTATTGCTGAAGTCTGCCTTGGAGAATTTTGAACATTACTTTACTAGCATATGAGATGAGTGCAATTGTGTGGTAGTTTCAGCATTCTTTTGCATTGCCTTTCTTTAGAATTGGAATGAAAACTGACCATTTCCAGTCCTGTGGCCACTGCTGAGTTTTCCAAATTTTCTGGCATATTGAGTGCAGCACTTTCACAGCATCATCTTTCAGGATTTGAAACAGCTCAACTGGAATACTCCCCGCATATTCTTTCATTCACGGCTGAAAGTATAATAAAGCTGGCTTGGATCCAGTTTCACCTTCACCTGGGAGAGTGGTGTTGGTCCCTTGATCCTCGCTTTTCACTGTTCTTGTGTCTTGTTTTATTCTCAGGCCATATGGCACTTTCAGAAACCCTGCTTATTGAGCCAGTCTCGACAACTCCCTTCATGTGTCCTCCATGCTAACACTGGCAAGAACGTGACAGGGGTGAAGAGTGGGAATGGTGGCAATGATAGAGATTGGCTGATGTCAGTTAGCTAGTTGTTTAGTGACTTCCTTAGTGACTATTCTATAGGTCGTCCTTAACACAACCAGGCAAAAATCTTCATATTTCAGATTCCTTCCCATCAGTTCACCTACATGCTTTTGCCTCTGATCTCATCTTCATCATCTAATTTTTCTCCTTACAGACCTGTTACTAATGAGCCAGACTACTAGCTCCTGCTCACGAGCTTTATTCTTGATTTCTCTTTCCATACAGAATATATGACTTACTAGGGGACTTGTACTTTCTGCTGTGTGTACAGACCACTTTTTGGGGTGTTCAGCCTTAGTCTATCTTTGATTGGCATTCACATACTCAGCTGAGCTATTCATGAATTACGATCAACATTTTCACCTCCAGTAGCTGGCTTAAAGGGTCTAATCATATGGCCGGGGTATGACCTCAAGAAGAGGCAGCACTACAAATATGGTGGATATCATGGGAGTTAGACCAGCTGCTTTGGAAACTTAATTGCATTCCTTGGCTCTGATCATACCCAATTTTGGATATACCACATCCATCCCAGAGTGGATTGCTCCTAGGCCTGTCTGAACTTACCACACTGTCATTTCACCTTCTCCAAACAAACAATCCATAACTATGAGGGACTAATAAAATGTGTCTAATATTATCTATTGCTGGTGGCATTGTCTTGCTCACTGTTGTGAGGATTGATTTTGGAATTCTCCTATTAAAGCTTTTTATAGTTTCTACATAATATTTTTCTACCATGAAAAAGCAAAATTAGTCACTTACTTGTGTCCGACTCTTTGTGACTCCATGGACTGTAGCCCACCATGATCTTCTGTCCATGGGATTCTCCAGGCAAGAATACTAGAGTGGGGGAGCTATTCTCTTCTCCAGGGTAGCTTCCTGACCCAGGGATCAAACCCTCGTCTCCTGCATTGCAGGCAGATTCTTTACCATCTAAACCACCAGGGAAGCCCTTTTCTACCACATATACTTCTAATGCATAAGGTCTGCCAAGCTGTATGGCCAAAATAGCAGAGTTACTTGCACCACAGACTAGCCCCCTTAATCCCTAGTCAAGTCTTGCAAACTGCCCTGTCACTCAGAGAAGTAATCCCAAGCATAGAATATGTTCCATCTAGAACCCAAAAAGGTTTACTCAATTTCATGTTTCCTTTTTATCAAGCTCAAGGATGAACTACAGTAATTTGCCTTTATCCTTTGGAGATGTTCCCTCACACCTCAGGACCCTTAAGAACTTCACTGATGTGGTACACTCTTAAATAGTCATGCAATTCACACATACACTCCCCCCTTTAAAATTCATATGTCTTAATGAAGCTTCTAGTATGTATAATCCTTCTTGCTTATATGTCCTGCTTAATATAACTCCATCAAAGTAAGAAACCATATGAAGTTCTACAGAATGGCCAGGCAGTCTAGATCTCTTTGAGACATAAGATGGCAGTGATTGGAAGGTTAACACAGCCCATGAACAAAACCATGCATGTATACAGTTAGTCACGTCAGTGGATATGACATATTTCTGTTCTGTCTTCCAGATAAGGATAGAAATACAAGACCAGTTGCAAATACACTTCCCCCTTTAAAATTCATATGTCTTAATGAAGCTTCTAGTATGTATAATCCTTCTTGCTTATATGTCCTGCTTAATATAACTCCATCAAAGTAAGAAACCATATGAAGTTCTACAGAATGGCCAGGCAGTCTAGATCTCTTTGAGACATAAGATGGCAGTGATTGGAAGGTTAACACAGCCCATGAACAAAACCATGCATGTATACAGTTAGTCACGTCAGTGGATATGACATATTTCTGTTCTGTCTTCCAGATAAGGATAGAAATACAAGACCAGTTGCATCTTATGTACCTGAGGCTATATTAACCTGCTCAACAAACACATCACAGTTGGCACAGCAGCTAGCTACAATTTCAAACTAATAATATTAATTGTGTTTGCAGTTGTCCACTGATGTTCTCTAGAATCCACCAAGTATATCCAGGGATCAGACTAGTGAATGAGTATAACCAGCCAGGCATCATCCAGGACTTTAAGAGGTCTCATTCTTACCATCATCCCCAGAGTGAAATATTGTTTTAAAATTACTCCTTACCTTGGAGTTTGATCAGTTAATAATGTTTTTGACTTGGTTTTCCTCAACTATAGTCTTTAATCTAAGGCTGAGGAATAAACATGGGAGTTTTGTCAACCAACAAGTATGTCCAATTCAGCTGTAGATGCGGACTGGGGGGAAATGACTACTGGATGGTTTCATGGACTCAGTAAGTAAACAAGTGCCAAGACCTCATTTAACACCTGGCCTGCATAGGTTTCCATTCTGGAAAAAGGCTCATGATGTTGCCTTGATTCTATCACTAGTAACATCAACTCTAACACTTGGTGAAACAGTTGTGGGTGCTTGTTTTTCCTCAGTTTAGACATTCAGTTAGATCCAACTCTTTGAGACCCATGGACTGCAGCACGCTGGGCTTTCCTGTCCATTACCAACTCCTGGAGCTTTCTCAAACTCATGTCCATTGAATTGTTGATGTCATTCAACCATCTCATCCTCTGTTGTCCCCTTCTCCTCCTGCCTTCAATCTTTCCCAGCACCAGGATCTTTTCCAATGAGTCAGTTCTTCACATCAGGTGACCAAAGTATTGGAGTTCCAGCTTCAACATCAGTCCTTCCAATGAATATTCAGGACTGATCTCCCTTAGAATGGACTGGTTGGATCTCCTTGCAGTCCAAGGGACTCTCAAGAGTCTTCTTCAACAGCACAGTTCAAAAGCATCAATTCTTCAGCTTTCTCTCACATCCATACATGACCACTGGAAAAACCATGGCTTTGACTAGATGGACCTTTGTCAGCAAAGTAATGCCTCTGCTTTTTAATATGCTGTCTAGTTTGGTCATAGCTTTTATTCCAAGGAGCAAGTATCTTTTAATTTCATGACTGCAATCACCATCTGTAGTGATTTTGGAGTCACCCCCCCCCCCCCAAAAATAAAAAATTCTGTCACTGTTTCCATTATTTCCTCATCTATTTGCCATGAAGTGATGGGACCAAATGCCATGATTTCGTTTTCTGAATGTTGAGCTTTAAGCCAACTTTTTCACTCTCATTTTCACTCTCCTCTTCCACTTTTATCAAGAGGCTCTTTAGTTCTTATTTGTTTTCTGTCATAAGGGTGGTGTCATCTGCATATCTGAGGTTATTGATATTTCTCCTGGCAATCTTGATTCCAGCTTGTGCTTCATCCAGCTCGACATTTTGCCTGATGTCCTCTGCATATAAGTTAAATAAGCAGGGTGACAATATACCAGTATGCTTTTCCATGTCTTGTTCTAATTGCATACAGATGTCTCAGGAGGCAGGTAAGGTGATCTAGTATTCCCATCTCTTTAAGAATTTTCCACAGTGTGTTGTGATTGACACATCCAAAGGCTTTGGCGTAATCAATAAAGCAGAAATAGATGTTTCTCTGAAATTCTTTTGCTTTTTTGATGATCCAATAGATGTTGGCAATTTGATCTCTGGTTCCTCTGCCTTTTCTAAAACCAGCTTGAACATCAGGAAGTTCACGGTTCACAAATGTATTGCTGAAGCCTGGCTTGGAGAATTTTGAGCATGACTTTACTAGCATGTGAGATGAGTGCAATTGTGCGGTAGTTTGAGCATTCTCTGGCATTGCCTTTCTTTGGAACTGGAATGAAAACTGACCTTTTCCAGTCCTGTGGCCACTGCTGACTTTTCCAAATTTTTGACATATTGAGTGCAGCTCTTTCACAGCATCATTGTTTAGGATTTGAAATAGCTCCACTGGAATTCCTTCACCTCCACTAGCTTTGTTCATAGTGATGCTTTCTAAGGCCTACTTGACTTCACATTCCAGGATGTCTGGCTCTAGATGAGTATGAGTGATCACACCATCATGATTATCTGGGTCATGAAGATCTTTTTTGTACAGTTCTTCTGTGCATTCTTGCCACCTCTTCTTAATATCTTCTGCTTCTGTTAGGTCCATACCATTTCTATCTTTTATTGAGCCCATCTTTGCATGAAATGTTCTCTTGGTATCTCTAATATTCTTGAAGAGATTCTAGTCTTTCCCATTCTGTTGTTTTCCTCTATTTCTTTGCATTGATCACTGAGGAAGGCTTTCTTATCTTTCGTTGTGATTCTTTCGAACTGCATGCAAATGGGCATATCTTTTCTTTTCTCTTTTGCCTTTCAGTTCTCTTCTTTTCTCAGCTATTTGTAAGGCCTTCTCAGTCAACCATTTTGCCTTTTTCATTTCTTTTTCTTGGGGATGGTCTTGATCCCTCCCTCTTGTACAATGTCACGAACCTCGTCCATAGTTTCAGGCAGTCTGTCTATCAGATCTAATCCTTTGAATCTATTTTTCACTTCCACTGTATAATTGTAAGGGATTTGATTTAGGTCATACCTGAATGGTGTAGTGATTTTCCTTACTTTCTTCAATTTAAGTCTGAATTTTACAATAAGGAGTTTATGATCTGAGCCATAGTCAGCTCCCAGTCTTGTTTTTGCTGACTGTATAGAGCTTCTCCATCTTTGGCTGAAAAGATTATAATCAGTCTTATTTTGGTATTGACCATCTGGTGATGTCCATGTGTAGAGTCTTCTCTTGTGTTGTTGGAAGAGAGTGTTTGCCTTCTTGACTTCCTACTTTTGCATTCCAGTCCCTTATGATAAAAAGGACATACTCAGTGTATACTTACCCAAATAAATGGCCATAGCTCCCTCTAGGGGATCATCAGCAAATTCACTTACTGTTGCTCCACCAAGTCCTTTCTCTTAAGAATGTTGAACTTTGCCAGAATTCTATCACCTTAGAAAATAGTAATGGTTGTAAAATCCCCCCACCCCCTGCAATATTTTTGTTCAGGGAAACTGCTTATTTCAAAGAAATATTCTTCCTCATGTAACTTAGATAAGGGTCCTAGAAAACTCTCATTTTAATCTATGAAAAGACCAGGCCCAGGTCCTCAAAATGTCCATTCTTTGCCTTGTCAATGATTACTGAAGTGTTAAGGAGATCAGACCTGGGTGTTCTTTGGAAGGACTGATGCTAAAGCTGAAACTCCAATACTCTGGCCCTTCATGCAAAGAGCTGACTCATTGGAAAAGACCCTGATCCTGGGAGGGATTGGGGCAGGAGGAGAGGGGACGACAGAGGATGAGATGGCTGGATGATATCACTGACTCAATGGATAGGAATTTGGGTGAACTCCAGGAGTTGGTGATGGACAGGGAGGTCTGGCATGCTGCAATTCATGGGGTTGCAAAGAGTTGGACATGACTGAGTGACTGAACTGAACTGAATCCTCATTGATAAATCAGAACCAAATGCTTTTTAACTTGACCAATTCTCTCCTTTCTCAGAATACCTCTCCAATTTTACAGTAAATGTTAATAGATCACAAAATCGAACAATTTTTTTTAAAAAAAACATAAATTTTCTACTGTCCAACTTTTTGTGAATGATGCATTTCCTGGTTCAAAGATGTACTCTATTTATTGACAATATTGCACATATTGCTAATTTAAGGAAACTCTAGGAACAAAATAGATGGTTACGTAAGAAAAGTAATAATTAGAGGACTGGAATGCATTTCTCTAATAGACTAACAAGTAAAAGGTAGAGTATCAGTCAAGAGCATTGCTGCTGCTGCTGCTAAGTCGCTTCAGTCGTGTCTGACTCTGTGCGACCCCAGAGATGGCAGCCCACCAGGCTCCCCTGTCCCTGGGATTCTCCAAGCAAGAACACTGGAGTAGGTTGCCATTTCCTTCTCCAATGCCTGAAAGTGAAAAGTGAAAGTGAAGTAATGCAGTCGTGTCTAACTCTTTGCGACCCCATGGACTGCAGCCTACCAGACTCCTCCGTCCATGGGATTTTCCAGGCAAGAGTACTAGAGTGGGGTGCCATTGCCTTCTCCACAAGAGCATTAGAGGACTTTAAATAAAATACCTCAAAGGAATGATTAGTAGAAAGAACGCAAGCCTAAGACAAAAGCTTCAGTGACTTAGTTACCTGGAAGAAGCCCAAGCACAGTTTGCAACTTGAGATAATGTACGTTAATATATAATTTTAATACGTATCCCAATGGGAGCTAATTTGATGTTATAATTACCTTTCCAACTGTCTTTCATGAGATAAATACATAGCCATTAACAAAATGTTAATGTATCACAATTTTTAACTAAATAAATTTGCTCTATGATATTGCTTAATCTTTCTAAGAAAATGGCAAAACCCCTTATGCTTTATTAAGCACAAAGAATTAGGGATATTTGAAGTTTTGATTTTTAGCATGGAAGAATACTTCATAGCAGTAGCTAAATTAATGACATTGTTTTCCAAATAGTTGCTACACAATAACTCTTGTCTTATTAAAGTTATTATTTTTAATTAAATTAAGCCTTGGTTTGTGTGAAACTTACTGTGTGGCAATCAAGATGAGAAATGATAAGAGCACAGGAAGTGGAAAGGGAGATTAATGTTTATACTGAATTCACCTTCTGATATGTCAGTCTCTATCATTTCTGGGAAAAGTGGAGAATCAACCCATTTATATGCAAATAGAAATGCTAAATAATTATGTTATTCACCCTCTAGGATTAGTCAATAAACACACAGATACACACCCACACCACACACACACGTGCACACGTGTATGTGCACACACACACATATACACACTGGAGAAAAATTACAAGGAAAATATACTTGAACCAAAAGTTATTTTCAGCAGGTACAAATCAAGGATAATAGGCCTTGTAGGAGGATTTACAAAATAGCTGAAGAAAGAAGAGAAGCAAAAAGCAAGGAAGAAAGGGAAAGGTACATCCAACTAAACACAGAGTTCCAAAGAAAAACAAGGAGAGACAAGGCCTTCTTCAATGAACAGTGCATGAAAATAGAGGAAAACAACAGATGGTGATAGATTAGAAATCTCTTCAGGAAAATTGGAAATATCAAGGGAACATCTTGCCCAAAGATGGGCACAGTAAAGGTCAGAAATGGTAGAGACCTTATTAGACTCAGAAGAGATCAAGAAGAGATGGAAAGAATACACAGAATAACTGTACAGAAAATACCTTAATGAACTGGGTAACTATGATGGTGTGGTCTGTCACCCAAATAAATACATAGCCATTAACAAAATGTTAATGTATCACAATTTTTAACTAAATAAATTTGCTCTATGATATTGCTTAATCTTTCTAAGAAAATGGCAAAACCCCTTATGCTTTATTAAGCACAAAGAATTAGGGATATTTGAAGTTTTGATTTTTAGCATGGAAGAATACTTCATAGCAGTAGCTAAATTAATGACATTGTTTTCCAAATAGTTGCTACACAATAACTCTTGTCTTATTAAAGTTATTATTTTTAATTAAATTAAGCCTTGGTTTGTGTGAAACTTACTGTGTGGCAATCAAGATGAGAAATGATAAGAGCACAGGAAGTGGAAAGGGAGATTAATGTTTATACTGAATTCACCTTCTGATATGTCAGTCTCTATCATTTCTGGGAAAAGTGGAGAATCAACCCATTTATATGCAAATAGAAATGCTAAATAATTATGTTATTCACCCTCTAGGATTAGTCAATAAACACACAGATACACACCCACACCACACACACACGTGCACACGTGTATGTGCACACACACACATATACACACTGGAGAAAAATTACAAGGAAAATATACTTGAACCAAAAGTTATTTTCAGCAGGTACAAATCAAGGATAATAGGCCTTGTAGGAGGATTTACAAAATAGCTGAAGAAAGAAGAGAAGCAAAAAGCAAGGAAGAAAGGGAAAGGTACATCCAACTAAACACAGAGTTCCAAAGAAAAACAAGGAGAGACAAGGCCTTCTTCAATGAACAGTGCATGAAAATAGAGGAAAACAACAGATGGTGATAGATCAGAAATCTCTTCAGGAAAACTGGAAATATCAAGGGAACACTTGCCCAAAGATGGGCACAGTAAAGGTCAGAAATGGTAGAGACCTTATTAGACTCAGAAGAGATCAAGAAGAGATGGAAAGAATACACAGAATAACTGTACAGAAAATACCTTAATGAACTGGGTAACTATGATGGTGTGGTCTGTCACCCAGAGCCAGGTATTCTAGAGTGTGAAGTTAGGTGGGCCTTATGAGGCACTGCTGTCAATAAAGCTAGTGGATTAGATGGAATTCCAGTAGAGCTATTTAAAACCCTAAAGAATGATGCTATCACAGTGTTGCATTCAATATGCCAGCAAATCTGGAAGCACCAGCAGTGGCCCCAGGACTGGAAAAGGTCAATCCTCATTCCAGTTCCCAAGAAGGGTAGTACTAAATAATGCTTAAACCATCAGACAATTGCTCTCATCTCCCATGCTACTAAGGTAATGCTTAAAATATTGCGTACCAGCCTTCAGGATTATGTGAACCGAGAACTTTCAGATATCCAAGCTGGGTTTAGAAAAGGCAGAGAAACCAGAGATCAAATTGCCGACATCTGCTAGATCATAGAGAAAGCAAAGGAATACTGGAAAAACATCAGCCTCTGTTTCATCAACTACACTAAAGTCTTTGACACTGTCGATCATTAAAAAACTGTGGAAAGCTCTTACAAAAATAGGAACACCAGACCATCTTACCTGGCTCCTGAGAAATCTGTATGTAGGTCAAGAAGCAACAGTTAGAACCTTGTATGGAACAAGTGATTGGTTCAGGATTGAGAAAGCATTAGTATGACAGGACTGTCTGGTGTCACCCTCCCCGTTTATTTAACATATATGTTGAGAACATCATGAGAAATGCTGGGTTGTTTGAGTTGCAAGCTGTAATGCAGACAGGCAGGAGAAACCAACAACCTCAGATATGACTGATGATACCAGTCTAATAGCAGAAAGTGAAGAGGAACTAAAGAATCTCTTGATGAAGGTGAAGGAGGAATGTGAAAGAGCCAGCTTAAAATTAAATATTAAAAAAAAAAAAAACTAAGGTCATGGCATCCAGCCTCATTACTTCATAAAATAGAAGGGGAAAACATAGAAGTAGTTATTGATTTCCTCTTCTTGGGCTTTAAAATCTCTCCAGATGGTGACTGTAGGCATGAAATCAGAAGACAATTGCTTCTTGGCAGGAAATCTATGACAAACCTAGACAGTGTGTTAAAAAGCAGAGACATTACTCTCCTGAAAAAGGTCTGTATGTCAAGGCTATGGTCTTTCCAGTGGTCACATACAGTTGTGAGAGCTGGACCATAAAGAAGGCAGAGGGCTAAAAAACTGATGCCTTTGAACTGTGATGCTGGAGAAGACTCCTGAGAGTCCTTTAGACAGCAAGGAGATCGAACCAGTCAGTTTTAAGGGAAATCAACTCTGAATACTCATTGGAAGGACTGCTGAAGCTCCAGTATTTTGGTCATCTGATGTGAACAGCCAACTCTTTGGAAAAGTCCCTGATGCTGGGAAAGACTGAGGGAAAAAGGAAAAGAGGGCATTACTGGAAAAGATGGCTGGATGGCATCACCAGTGCAATGCATATGAACTCCAGGGGATGGTGAGGGACAGGGACTCCTGGTGTGCTGCAGTCCACAGGGTCACAAAGAGTTGGACATGACTGGGCAACTGAACAACATGAATAACAAGCAACTTATCAACATATAACTATAAAAGATGTGTTATTTTGACAAATTCTGCCCTGCCTGATATGTGATCTGCCCTTTTTACATTACCACTTTAATTCTGCTCTACTGAGGTCCAAGTGATCTATGTTCTAATTCACCTGGTGAGGTCCCTCCCTGTGGATGGCCAATTAAAATGAACCAACAGGTGGCATTATATACGATAGCCAAGATAACCTAAATACTCATCAAAGGATGAATGGATAAAGCAGATGAGGCATATATATACAACGGAATACTACTCAGCTATAAAAAAGATGAAAGCTTGCTATTTTCAACAATGTGGATAGACCTTGAGGGTATTCTGCTAAGTGCAAAAAGTCAGATGGAGAAGAAAAATACCATATGATTTCACTCATACATGGACTCTAAAAACAAACAAGTGAGCAAAATAAATTAACAAAACAAACAGAAAGAGAAGATAGAGTAGTGGTTAACAGAAAGGAAGAGGTGGGGGAGAAACTGCATGGAAAAGGGGATCAACTGCATGGTGATAGATGAAAACTAAATTTTGGTGATGAACATGCTGTAGTGTATAGATAAGTAGAAATACAATGTTGTATACATGAAATTTATATAATATTGTAAACCAATGTTACCTCAATGAAAAATGTCTAAAAAAACACCCCACCAACATGGATCCCCACTTCTACCTTCACCTTCATGCCCATGTGAAATGATATCCTCTACTTTCTTTGCAGGTTGAAATTCTCCTGAGGCCTGAGGTTGAACTCAAATATCAATGACTCCAAATGCCTTTTCAAACTAATCTCAGATAGAGAAAACCTTATTCTCTTGTTATCATAATAATTTGGTCTTATTTCCTTTATTATTCCTATTATCAACCAGGTCACTGTCCAGTAATATGAAAGTGTTTAAGAAATGAATTTTTAATCGAATAGAATATTTTAATAAAATAAAAGATATCTTTATTAGAGATAAAAACAACCTAAATATCTATAAACAGATGAATGATTTTTTTCAATGTGGTATTTTTGTACAATGGAATGTTAATTCATTTTTAAAATGAAGGAAGTTCTGTCATATACGACAACATGGATGAATATGGAGGCCGTTAAACTAAGTGAAACAAACCAGCCACAGAGTGGGTAGTGATCTTTCATTGCAGTTTTAGCTTGCGTTCCTCAAATGGTTGATGTTCAACATTTAATCATGTGCTTATTGGATGTCTGTATATCCTACTCAGAATAATGTCTATGTATGGGTTTTTCCCATTTTCTAATTGGATAATTTGTTTTTTAATGCCAGGTTTTGATGGCTTGAGAAATATTATTTGGATACTAGTCCTCTGTTGAATATATCATTTGAAATTATTTTCAACCAGAGTTTCTTTTTTTTCTTTTTTTTTTGTACTCTAATCAGATACTCTTGCTACAGACTACTATGCCAGGTGAATGCATGTTCCAGAATTGGTGTTCAAAGGTTAACTGAATAAGTGGATGAAAGCAATAATATAATTACTAGCATATCAGGAAGTCTGTAAGGATCCTGATGACAGCATAATGATTAGAAGACAGGGTTGGTTATATTCTATTTGCTGAATTATAGAAGGGTAGAGGAGGAGTGAGAAAAAAAAAACAGGGAAAGAATTTTTCTTATTTAAAACAATCTTTTACGTGGCACTTAGTTTAGAAATGTTTTCATACTTCACTGACACATTAAAAAAATGTGTCACACACACAAAAAAAATCTTAAACTGGAATTCAAATCGAGCTATTTCAAATCCTAAAAGATGATGCTGTGAAAGTGCTGCACTCATTATGCCAGAAAATTTGGAAAACTCAGCAGTGGCCACAGGACTGGAAAAGGTCAGTTTTATTCCAATCCCAAAGAAAGACAATGCCAAAGAATGTTCAAACTACTGCACAATTGCACTCATCTCACACGCTAGCAAAGTAATGCTCAAAATTCTCCAAGCCAGGCTTCAACAGTACATGAACTGTGAACTTCCATATGTTCAAGCTGGATTTGGAAAAGGCAGAGGAACCAGAGATAAAATTGCCAACATCCATTGAATCATCGAAAAGCAAGAGAGTCCAGAAAAACATCTACTTTTCCTTTATGGACTATGCCAAAGCTTTTGACTGTGTAGATCAAAACAAATGGGAGGAAAATCTTCAAGAGATGGGAATACCAGACCACTTAACTTGCCTCCTGAGAAACCTTTATGCAGGTCAAGAAGCAGCAGTTAGAACTGGACATGGAACAACAGACTGGTTCCTAATACGGAAAGGAGTACATCAAGGCTGTATATTGTCACCCTGCTTATTTAACTTATATGCAGAGTACATCATGCTAAATGCCATGCTGGATGAAGCACAAGCTGGAATCAACATTGCCGGGAGAAATATCAATATCTTAAATATGCAGATGACACTACCCTTATGGCAGAAAGGGAAAAAGAACTAAAGAGCTTCTTGATGAAAGTGAAAGAGGAGAGTGAAAAACTTGATGTAAAGCTTAACATTCAGAAAACTAAGATCATGGCATCTGGTTCCATCATTTCATGACAAATAGATGAGGAAACAATGGAAACAGCGATTTTTTTTGCGGGGGGGGGTTTCCAAAATTGCTGCAGATGGTGACTGCAGCCATGAAATTAAAAGACGCTTGCTCCTTGGAAGAAAAGCTATGACCAAACTAGGCAACATATTAAAAAGCAGAGTCTTTGACATCAAAGCTCTGTCTAGTCAAAGCTATGGTTTTTCCAGTAGTCATGTTTGGATTTGAGAGTTGGACTTAAAAAAAAGCTGAGCACTGAAGAATTGATGCTTTTGAACTGTTGTGTTGGAGAAGACTCTTGAGAGTCCCTTGGGCTGCAAAGAGATCCAACCAGTCTATCCTAAAGGAAATCAGTACTGGATACGTATTGGAAGGACTGATGCTGAGGCTGAAACTCCAACACTTTGGCCACAAAATGGGAAGAACAGACTCATCAGAAAAGTCCCTGATGCTGGGAAAGATTAAAGGCAGGAAGAGAAGAAGACAACAGAGGAGATGGTTGGATGGCATCACTGACTCGATGGACATGAGTCTGAGTAAGCTCCTAGAATTAATGATGGACAGGCAAGCCTGCCGTGATGCAGCCCATTGGGTCGCAAAGAGTTGGACACAACTGAGTGAATGAACTAAACTGAAATAACCCAATGTAAAGCATTTATTCATTTGCACAACAGTCAAATTACAAATACCTACTGAGTATGTATTCTGTATCTAGTGCCAGGCTGGATGGCACTGGAGGTTACACAGATAAGAGAGGCACAGAATAATTCACTGACAAATTTGGTAAAGTAATAAGGGACAAATAGCCTGCTATTTTTTGTTATGGTTGTGGTTTTGAGTGAAGATATGTGCTGATCCAAGCTGAGGACTATTAGCCAATGTTTCTATTAAAAACTGCCATTGCAATCAAAATACCAATAGTAATAACTAAATTTATCAAGCACTTACTAAAAGTAGAATACTGTTCTAAGTAGTCTGCAGTTAATCCTAACAACACAATATAAAGTGATGCTATATTAGGTGGAGAGAGTAGCAAGAATCAAGACTTATTTTCATAGTTGTGGGGAGAAGGTGGGATCTATCTATCTACCTACTTACCTACATATCTAACTATATCTATCTACCATTATTATTATCTATTTAAACTCTCATTGGCTACTTGCAGATGCATAAATGATCATATATTAATTGTATGATTAGTTGTAACTCAGAATCTATTTTATTCAAGAGAATGTAATGTGACAGCCTCCTCCTCAGCTCTCCATCTAATGCCATGCTCATAAGATTTTGAACTAAATGATATCCCTGAGTCTCAGGACACAAAGCCAGCTTATTGCCCTATCCCATTTCTGAAGGATGAACTTGGTATGTTCCCTGGGTAGATAAGCAACTATTGAAAATCAAATGCTACATGTCAGACAAATTGCCTCTGTGTAGTGCTCTGCTGGATGAATTAATTGCCTTTTGTGCGGTTCTGCGTGAACTGTCAGTCCACTGTGGCATATTACTGGGAAGAGAGAGAATAATGGTCTTATAAATCTTTCAAGAAAACTTTCTACTTGTTGCTTAACTTGAAGGTCTAACAGTAAGTTTCATTTGCTCTGAACAGAGGAACTATAGAGTATTCTTAGACAGAAGTGACTATTAATAGTATCATCAAAATTATTTTCTTTTTTACATTTCCTACAATAGTTTTTCCTCTAGTGTACCATTATTATATTCCCTAAGAAATAAAAGTTCTCTTGATGTCCTGTTAATATCAAGTTTTCTGAAATGTTTTTATCCGTTTCAATTGTTAATGTAATAAAGAATAATTAGAGGTTGCTAGACTGTCTTACTTTTTGTTTCTCTTTCTTTTTTAAATTATGAAAGTATGATAGTACGTTTACAGGAGACTGGAAAATACAGAACAAAGTAACATACAATTCCATTATATATTACAAATACTTTTTAAGTAGATAAATTAAGATTTTTAGTTGGACTTCCAATATCAAATTCTCAAAGATTAATAGAGTGAATATACAGAAGAGTAGAAGGATATATAGTAGAGTTGAAAAGCATTATGAACTGATTCAACATAATTAAGACATACAATTTTCACACAACAGTACCAGGCTGTTTTATTCTAATGCCAGAGTACACAATGAACCTCTCCTTCGTATATGGGCAAAATATGTAAGGTTTGGCTGATTTCCCTATCATAATCACTGGCAGAGCTGAACAGTGGAAATTGGATAAGATATGGAGTTAGGCAAGGTTGATTTGAATCCTAAATCCACTAATTGCAGTCGTGGTGATATTAAAGTGCTCTAAAGTTTTGTTACTCAGTTGAAGGCTGGACTGTTAGGTGAAGTCTTTCTTATGAAATCACTAGGCACCTCCTTAATTTCTCGTTGTATGACAAATATATTTTCCTTCACTTTTAGCCTCACTTGTTTTGGCAAAAGTTATAGCCTTTAAAGTTCAATTTTTTGTATTATAAAAAGTGTGTTCATGATGTATAAAATATGAACAGTTCATATTGTTTCACAAGTAATATTTGACTCACATCATAAAAATTTTACATTCTCTATATTGGAAATCAATATAAATATCTTCAAGAAATAGTTGTTCAATTATTTAACAAATGAATGAATGAAGGTCGAAGCAATCTGGAAATTTAATCAATGAAGATATAGGCTTGCCAAAAATATAATGTACTTTGTTTTTCACTTCATTAATCTTTGATGTTGTAAATATTGAATCTTAAAATATATGGAGAGAACTTTTGATTCTCACGATTATTTGTATTTGGAGATGAGGTGCTTCTGTGTCAACCACGGTTTATAAATCTTTCATGCATAATGAACATTAGAGAGAATTTGGCTTTTTGCCATTATATGATTAGGAAACTGATGCTCATGGCAATTAATCACAGGTACTTAATTGATAAAAGAGATTGTGAGATTGCAGATACATATCAGAGTATTTCAAACATTTTCTTTCAACAGAATTCTTTAGTTAAAATCATTAGGAATCCTACACACACACACACACACACACATGCAGATATGCACACATAAATATTTATAAATATATACAGGACTGCTCTGATGAAGAGTGACAGGAACCTCTCCTCATTTAAATTCCTTTTCTACTCTTACTCTCATTTCCTTTGCCCAACATTCCCTAAAAGATTCTAAATAGCCCTAGATGATTCATGAGAAAATTTGAAAATTATTAGTTTTAATCTCTTCTGATCTTAAAATTGATTAGTTATTCAACTTTTTCCTTGCAGTTTCATTGAGACATGATTGATATACAGTATTATACATGTGGGGCTTCCCTGGTGGCTCAATGGTAAAGCATCTGCCTGCCAATGTAGAAATTGCAGGAGATTCAGGTTCAATTCCTGGGTCAGGAAGATCCCTTGGAGGTGGAAAGGACAGCCCACTCCAGTATTCTTGTCTTGAAAATCCCATGGAGAGAAGAGCCGGGAGGCCTGTAGTCCATGTGGTCGCAAAGAATAGGACACAACTGAGCGGCTGAGCACACCTGCAATGCTGCTGCTGCTGCTGCTAAGTCATGTCAGTCGCGTTCGACTCTGTGCAACCCCATAGACGGCAGCCCACCAGGCTCCGCCATCCCTGGAATGCTATATATGCTTAAACTGTACGGCATAATGATTTGACCTTCATACATCAGCAGATGGTAAGTGTAGGGAAATTACATTGCCTCATATAGATACAATATAAAAGAAAACCAACAACAAAAAAATGTTTTCCTTGCCATGACAACTGTAACAAACAGCTGTGTTAATTACATAAATCATGTTGTACATTACATCCTTATTACTTGTTTGTCTTATACCTGGAAATTTGTATATTTTGATTACGTTCATCCATTGATTAGCTATTCAGTTATGTAAATTATATGTGGTTTAAAAAAAAAAGGTTAGTTTATTTTATATTTCAAAATAATATAAAAAATAGAAAACTACATAATACAATAAAATTACAACTTGAAATCATGTAAATTGCCTTCCTGGCTACTTTAATTAGTCTTGATGATAAAATCTGAAATGAGAGTTTCTTCATAAAAACAACTGCAAGAGATATAAGAAATCAAACTGTCCAAAGATGACAATCCTACTATATTTTAAGCATAGATGATTACTTCTTAGCTTATTAAAATTGATTGAATTTTGACTCAGTGATAAAAATTTATCTCAATTTTAAGGTATCTTAAAGAAAACAGTTAAGAATTAATAGTTAACAGAATTTTATAATTTTTACAATGTGACCAATATTTATTCTAAACTAGAAAGACTCATTGTATAAGTGTATATTTACAGTAGATTGAAGGCAATGCCAAAGAATGTTCAAACTACCGCACAATTGCACTCATCTCACATGCTAGTAAAGTCATGCTCAAAATTCTCTAAGCCAGACTTCAGCAATATGTGAACTGTGAACTCCCTGATGTTCAAGCTGGTTTTAGAAAAGGCAGAGGAACCAGAGATCAAATTGCCAACATCCGCTGGATCATGGAAAAAGCAAGAGAGTTCCAGAAAATGCATCTATTTCTGCTTTATTGACTATGCCAAAGTCTTTGACTGTGTGGATCACAATTAACTGTGGAAAATTCTGAAAGAGATGGGAATACCAGACCACCTAACCTGCCTCTTGAGAAATCTGTATGCAGGTCAGGAAGCAACCGTTAGAACTGGACACGGAACAACAGACTGGTTCCAAATAGGAAAAGGAGTATGTCAAGGCTATATATTGTCACCCTGCTTATTTTACTTCTATGCAGAGTACATCATGAGAAACCCTGGACTGGAATAAACACAAGCTGGACTCAAGATTGCTGGGAGAAATCTCGATAACCTCAGATATGCAGATGACACCACCCTTATGGCAGAAAGTGAAGAGGAACTAAAAAGCCTCTTGATGAAAGTGAAAGAGAGTGAAAAAGCTGGCTTAAAGCTCAACATTCAGAAAACAAAGATCATGGCATCTGGCCCCATCACTTCATGGGAAATAGATGGGGAAACAATAGAAACAGTGTCAGACTTTATCTTGGGGGGCTCCAAAATCAGAGCAGATGGTGACTGCAGCCATGAAATTAAAAGACGCTTACTCCTTGGAAGAAAAGTCATGACCAACCTAGATAGCATATTCAAAAGCAGAGACATTACTTTGTCGACTAAGGTCCGTCTAGTTAAGGCTATGGTTTTTCCTGTGGTCATGTAAGGGAGAAATCTCGATAACCTCAGATATGCAGATGACACCACCCTTATGGCAGAAAGTGAAGAGGAACTAAAAAGCCTCTTGATGAAAGTGAAAGAGAGTGAAAAAGCTGGCTTAAAGCTCAACATTCAGAAAACAAAGATCATGGCATCTGGTCCCATCACTTCATGGGAAATAGATGGGGAATCAATAGAAACAGTGTCAGACTTTATCTTGGGGGGCTCCAAAATCAGAGCAGATGGTGACTGCAGCCATGAAATTAAAAGACGCTTACTCCTTGGAAGAAAAGTCATGACCAACCTAGATAGCATATTCAAAAGCAGAGACATTACTTTGTCGACTAAGGTCCGTCTAGTTAAGGCTATGGTTTTTCCTGTGGTCATGTATGGATGTGAGAGTTGGACTGTGAAGAAGGCTGAGCACCGAAGAATTAATGCTTTTGAACTGTGGTGTTGGAGAAGACTCTTGAGAGTTCCTTGGACTGCAAAGAGATCCAAACAGTCCATTCTGAAGGATAACAGTTCTCAGATTTCTTTGGAAGGAATGATGCTAAAGCTGAAGCTCCAGTACTTTGGCCACCTCATGCGAAGTGTTGACTCATTGGAAAAGACTCTGATGCTGGAAGGGATTGGGGGCAGGAGGAGAAGGGGACGACAGAGGATGAGATGTCTGGATGGCATCATGGACTCAATGGACATGAGTCTGAGTGAACTCCGGGAGATGGTGATGGACAGGGAGGCTTGGCATGCTGTAATTCATGGGGTCGCAAAGAGTCGTACACGACTGAGCGACTGAACTGAACTGAAGTTACTAAGAGAAAGAATGAAAACTGTTGAAGCATCTCTTTGTGAGACTTTGTGAACCTCCATGACTAGCATGATCATGAGTTTATTTTCCAGTCTTTTCCTGGCATCATTCTTTAGAAGTGAAAAACTAGTGCATCATATTCACTTAACCACTTAGAATGGGACTGGAGCCCATGAGATAATTTCTGGCTTTTGTTTTCCACTAACTTTATTAAGCATAAAGTTAAAGTTTGTTTTTACTAAATAATCTTTAAACAATAGCTCAATGAAAACGATGATAGATGTCCTAGTAAACATATTTATACTATTTAAGAACGCTAATAATCTAGGAAAAGCTTGCACTAATCTGGCGAAGTTAATGCTGGTCTTTCAAAATAATATTTCTAAACTCAGCAGATTTGTGAGTTAAATTTTATAAATCAAATCTAATTAATCGATAGAAAATAGAGCTCTTATTTTGAGAGGTTCTGCTACTAAGTCGCTTCAGTCGTGTCCGACTCTGTGCGACCCCATAGACGGCAACCCACCAGGCTCCCCTGTCCCTGGGATTCTCCAGGCAAGAACACTGGAGTGGGTTGCCATTTCCTTCTCCAGAGAGGTTCTTAGAGGCTAAGGAAATAATACGGTTGCCTAAGGCATATAATGGCAGAAATGCAGGGTACCTGGTTAAAATAGTTACTGATAATGAAAGACATTAATCTGAGTGTTTGGAAAAATACATACACATATATGTATATATGGAAGCAGTTTTGCTTTTTATTTTCCTTTGAATATTTTATATATATATACATATATACACATATATATGTATATGTGGGGACTATATTATTTATTATATTTCCAAGGATGCAAACTTTTTAAAAACTTAGTTAAAATAGCAGCTATGTTTCAGCTGTGTCTAATACTGAGTTCTTAAAAACTCCACAGCCTTTTCCAATAAAAAGTCTTAATTTGAGATTCAGAGCTTCTATCCTGATAGGAGTAATTATTTTTTATTTGTTGTGGGCTTCTCTGCATACATAATAAGCAGGAGATTTTGTAGTACGTGTGTGTGCCTGTTTTGTTTGAATATAACACAACTTTGTTTGCCTTAGTGTGTTAATAATTCTGCCACTGTAGAGGAAAAAGATGTGTGGCTATGCAAGCCATAATTATCTACTAATACATTATTTTCCTTTATTAAACCTTTAAGGAAAATATATTGAATTTTTTTCTATTTGCTGTCAACCATTCTATATAGATGTCTTATAATATCCCTATGGATCTTATAGTTATTATTTTAATAACCTCAAGAGTTATTATAAAACTATTTCTCAATTTTTCCAATTTTAGCAAAGTTACATTTGTAAGAAATATGTTTAAGACTCCTGTAAAATTCATTTCTGCTGCACCAATTATATGTGTGCTATCAGTTTATTTAGCTTGTATGACTAAATATGTCCCTACAAAGGTTTTCTTAAATTTTCAGAGCAGTTTGTATTCAAACTCCTGATCTATCAGACTCAGAAGATATATAATTTGGGGGTAAACTACTTAAACTTGAATCACTTTATCTGTTAAACATGGATGACAGCAGTACTGTAAACATTGCCAACTCATAAACTATTATGAGGATTAAATCAGGTGGCCAACATAAACCAGTCATCAGATAACTTGGCATATAGTAAGCAAAGACGTATTTGCAATCATGACATCAAACTTTCTCCCTATCTCAAAGGGAAGGCAATGAAGTTTTTAAGATATGAAACTCTTGAGTTGCAATTTATAATATATATATTAAACTATTGAAAACTATGTTGTTGTTCAGTCACCCAGGTGTGTCTGATTTTCTGCAACACAATGGACTGCAGCATGCCAGCTCTCCCTGTCCCTCATGGTCTCCCAAAGTTTGTCCAAATTCATGTCCATTGCATCATTGATGCCATCCAGCCATCTCATCCTCTGACACCCTTTCCTTCTCTTACCCTCAATCTTTTCCAGCATTAGGGACTTTTCCAGTGAGTCAGCTGTTCTCATCAGATGACCAAAATGGCTGGAGCTTCAGCATCAGTCCTTCTAATGAATATTCAGGGTTGATTTCCCTTAAGATTGACTGGTTTGATATCCTTGATGTCCAAGGAGCTCTTGGGAGTCTTCTCTAGCAACACCGTTCAAAGGCATCAATTCTTTGGTGCTCTGCCCTCTTACAGGCTGGCTCTTACAGTGGTATGTGACCACTGGGATAATTAAGTTCTGGACCTCAAGTTCACCATCATATTTATTTATCTCCAATGTTTTGTGAGATTTGTGAGATTAATTTCCCCTATCATGGTTTGAAATTATTATATTTCCCCCATATCATGCCACATAAGAACACAATGAAAATAAGCATCATTATTTGTGAAATTATATGTGGCAGAAAATACTACCTACAGTGTATAAGTTGTTTTACAGGGGATTTCTGAAATACTCTATAGTTGATTGGTTTCAAAGATAAAATGTTGTTAGCTAGTGGAAATTACTTCCTCTGGCATTAATGAACAATTTCCCAAACAACCCTTGATTTCATATTCAGAACTGGGATTCTCTGAGCTTTCAACTCCCAGAAATCTTTAATCATTTCTCAGTCTTATCTACTCATAAACACACCTTCAGGTTATCTTTTGACTGATCTGTCCTTCTAAAGGAGCACAATAAAGCGCTCCTTGTGTCTTGCTATGGCTATGAAGAAGTCTTAAATCCTTTAAACAAATGGTTACAATCTCATTGTCTCATCTACTTATTGGCACTAGAGCCTCTTGTCATTGAGTGCTGTTGAACTTGTAGTGTCTCAGAGTCACAGATAAGCTTTGAGGAGTGGAGATAAGTTTTATTTGTTATGCGCAATAAAACCAACATCTCCAGTGACTATCTGAAAAGGAGGTATCTGATGTAGATCCAGTCAAGTAGAACACAAATCAAAGCAGAGTCTGAAGGGCGAGGTATTGGAGGCATATGTGGTATAAAAATATACACAAAGAAATTATGGGGCAATGGGAGAAAATCAGAGAGCAGGGAATCAAGGCTAATACAGATTCTGTCATGAAGAGTTGTTAGAGGAAGCATAAATCTTCCCATCAAGACTTCGAGTAATGTCAGGTTAATACATTTTTAATGAAAACAAAAAACTGCAGCTTCATATTTCTCATAGGCCTCTCTCCTATGTGTATATCACAGGTCATGTGGAACATATTCAATTGTCATGAGTCTTACAGGTAAGTAAAGTCTAAATGACGATGGAGGATGAGATGGTTGGATGGCATCACTGACTCAATGGACAAGAGTTTGGGTAAGCTCCGGGAGTTGGTGATGGACAGGGAGGGCTGGCGTGCTGGCGGTTCTTGGGGTCGCAAAGAGTCGGACACAACTGACTGAACTGAACTGAAACTCTAAATATTCTTTCATAAAATGTGAAATTCTGTATTTGGGTTTTGGAGATACAGATATTTACATATATTTTGCTTCATATGGTTTGCAAGCATGTGTGCTCATTTGCTCTGTCAGGTCTGACTCTTTGCAGCCCCATTGACTGTAGCTCATAGGCTCTTCTTTCAATGGGATTCTCTAGGCAAGAATACTGGAGTGGATTGCCATTTCCTCCTCCAGAAGATCTTCCCCATCCAGTGATCACAATCATATCTTCTGAGTCTCCTGCTTTGGCAGGCAGATTCTTTACCACTGAACATAAAGGAAGCCCTCATATGGTTAAATTAATATTAATTTTAAAAATTGGCTGTTTGTCATTGATAATGTGTTCCATTTTGTCCTTATAACCATTTACTGGGGCCTGGAATGGATCAGAAGTATTGAAACACAGTTAAATCTCTTATGAGGCACCATCACAACATGATACAAGATATCACCTAATAACCAATTAGTGAAGGTGAAGTCACTCCTTTAACCTCTGCGCCACCAGGGAAGCCCTTACAACCAATTAGAGCAGTTAGCAACTTCCACTTTCAGGCAATTCTTCTTATAACTCCAAAATGCTCTCAAATTAGTCCAACAAATAATGTGTATTTGTTTAATGTGATTATTAATGTTTTAAGGTTTTTTTCCTAGGATATATAAAGCCAAGGAAAATTAGTTATTGTTGTTTGAATACAAAACAGTCAAAAGCACTTATAAATATGTTAAATATATGTTATATTTATGGTCATAAGTCTATTTCAAAAAACTTGACCCATCTATAAAGATAAATAAAATCTATATAAGTGAAGTGTAAAATTGTTAAATATATTATTAATTCTATACACAAAGAAATTGACAGTATAATATTAATGTATTAATACAATGTTGATATATTTCCTATAAATTTTTAACCTTCTTTAAAAATACTGAATGTTTCCAATATACATTGTCTAAAGAGGCAAAGTGAAGTGGATCTTTGATTACTCCTTTCAATAAAATCTAAGTAAGTATGGAACTTCCCTGGTGGTTCAGTGATTAAGAATCTATTTCCCAAAGCAGGGAACAGGGGTTCAATCTCTGGTCAGAGAACTAAGATCGCAGATACCGAAGGGCAACTAACCATGATGAAGATCCTGCAGGTGGCAATTGAGATGTAACACAAACAAAATAAATAAATACTAAAAAAAAAAAAAAAATCTAAGCAAGTAAAGGGAGGGCATTTTCACTTGTTCAAAATATTATTCAGATAATCACTGAAATTCTCACATTTAACCTGTAAAACTTGGCACAGAATCACCGAGCCCCTTTATAATGCAGTTGTCTCTCAGTTTCTTCTCAATAACATCTCTGGCTTTTTTGTCACCATTGTATAATATTACAACAATACCTGGGAGGAGCCTATAGTGATGAAATTTTCTGGAGGAGGTACCGTCAGCTCCCTGGCATTACCTCTCAGTCCAGCCCTGCTTCCTGGCTCCACTGTAAACCGTATTGGCCAATGGCTTTGATTCTTATTTCCTTGCCCTGATCCTTGTGACAATCTCCACATATTAACTCTATGAAGAATACAGTACTCCAAATAACCCACATCTGTTTCCCCTACTGCAGGTGAAAATTAGATCCAAAATCTAATTTCAAGTGTAAGTCCTAAATCCTTGGTTAGAACCTAGCTCATGTCATTTATTCCTTTTTGTCTATAGCTAAAGCCATTCAGTATTTTAACAGTGTAAGGTCTTTTCCTTTGTTCATTTTTATTATTTTTAAAAGAAATCTGACATTCAAAATGGGCAAATTCTGTTTTAGCTCTTAGATACTCAATCTCGGTATCTACCTCCACCCCCTTGTGTGCCTTGTGAAAGCTTAATCTCTCTGAAATCTCTGGACATGCTATTTTTGGTAATGAGAATTTCTTTCTTTAGCCCTCCTTCAAGCTGACTCCCTAAGGAGAACAAATATTTTAATTAAGAAATTTTCGTGCAAGTGTTGGTCTTTTCTTTGATGATACATTATCCTGGTTTTGTTCATTTTTTTCCCTTTTTTTCTCTTTCTGGAAATACTTGTATACCTATCTATCTATAGGTAATATAATATATATATTATATTGTATATAATATACATCATATGATAATTATATAATAATATAAAATGTGTGTTTATGTATTACTTGTTTGTAAAATATATTTTATATATTATATAAAAATGCAGTCATTATATACAATATTCTTGCAACCACAGTGCCTTTTAAAAACCGGTCTTCCATGTGAATTGTTTTTAGAGAAAGAAAAAAAGCCAGAAACTATTTTGAACTGGCACTTTCTATCCCATGAGTGTAACAAAAAATATCATCTCCTAAGAAAACCATTCATATCACCTGGGAGCCTGTCTAACTAGACTTTGCAGCCTCTGATTCCACTGCATTCTTTATGGATTCTATGCCTCACACATACTGAGCTCCTCAAACATATCACACATTGTCATGCCTCCATCATTTTATTCATGTACTGCTTTCATTGGGCACACCATCTCCTGACAAGTTACTTGTTATTTAAATCTCAACTCAAAAACCACTTCTCTGAAGCAAGTGAAAATGATGTGCTTTCTCTGTATTGAATTCATAACAATTGGATTTTTGCTCCCATTATGATACATGTAGAGTTGCTGTTGAATTACAGTTGGCTCTTTTCTTATACGTCTCTCCTGCTGCTGCTGCTGCTGCTGCTGCTGCTAAGTCACTTCAGTCGTGTCCGACTCTGTGCGACCCCAGAGACGGCAGCCCACCAGGCTCCCCTGTCCTTGGGATTCTCCAGGCAAGAACACTGGACTGGGTTGCCATTTCCCTCTCAATGCATGAAAGTTAAAAGTGAAAATGAAGTCACTCAGTCATGTCTGACTCTGCAACCCCATGGGCTGTAGCTCACCAGGCTCCTCCATCCATGGGATATGTCTCTCCTTCTATGTTACAAATTCTAATCAGAGCTAACCAATAGGCATAGAATTGAGATTTGCAGTCAGTAGATTACTTAATTCAATGAAAAAATGTTCCTATTGGAAACAGAAATAAACTGGTAGGTAACATACTCTTTTCTTAATGACACAATATTAAACATACAATTATTATCTCATTTATTGTTGTTTAGTCACTAAGTTGTGTCTGACTCTTTTGCGACCCCATCGACTGCAGCCTGCCAGGCTTCTCTGTCCATGGGATTTCCCAGGCAAGAATACAGGAGTGAGTTCTCCAGGGCCTTTTCCTGACACAGGGGTTGAACCTGCATCTGCTGCATTGACAGGTGGGTTCTTTACCACTGAGTCACCAGGGAAGACTTTTCATTCTCAGCAATTGTTTTTTAGTGATTATTGTGTCCAGACACTGTATAAGTTTTTATGGATAAGACTTATAAGAGGGTCTCTATTCCTTAGAAACTCATTATCTAGTGTCAATGACAGGAAATAGATTTCAGGCAGGGGGAGAAAGTCCAAGAGATAGCAAATTACTAAAAGTAGCACCATGTGGAATGGACAGATACTTTCTCTCTTCATCCCTGTTGCTGCAATGCTAGTTTTGTCCCTCATACCACTTGAGACTTCCACAATACAAATCCCATTCCTCGTCCCTCTCTACATCATTTGCAGTCTCCAAAACATCATCAGAGCAATGTATTTATTAACTGAAATCCCTGTCGTGATTCCTCATTGTCCATAGCAATGTGTTCTCCCCTAGTCACACAATACCCAAGTTCTAGATATTGTAGCTCTATATGGAAGCTCTGCAAGTTGCTCACTGCGTGCATGCATGCTAAGTAACTGCAGTTGTGTCAGACTCTGTGTGACCCTATGGACTGTAACTGCCCAGGCTTCTCTCTCACGGAATTCGCCAGGCAAGATAACTGGAGTGGCTTGCCATGCCCTCTTCCAGGGAATCTTCCCAGTCCAGCGACGGAACTCACATCTCTTCTGTCAGCTGGCATTGGCAGGTGGGATCTTTTCCACTAGCACCACCTGGAAAGCCCCAGAAATGGTTTATTTATGCTCATTAAAGAGCACACATGTATATAAAAACAAAAGTATTTGTAAAATGCTCAATACTAGATTTTTTTTCTGGGTAGTCAAAATATGTATTAATTTATGACAACTTAATGAAGTCTGGCATTTAGAACACCTGCTTATATTTGTTTTCTCTGGCCTAAGAATTTGCTAACCATCTATGATTACAGAGCCCCCTTTTAATATTTACTATTATCATTTTACAAGGCTGTATAGAGAATGTTTTTGAAATCTCTGACCTGAATAAGCCAATTTGAGTTTCTTAACACATTCAAGATCCTCCATCTGACAGTGCAGCCTCTCTCTCTGAAACCATTCCTTGTCACTGACTACTCCAAGCAAGGTGGTAATTTGGGAGGTCATGTCATAGTCAGGCTGGGATGAGGAGCCTGCAGTAACAGGCACAGATAGGAGCACAGCCCTGACTGTTTCCTCCACTTACACGGTCAAAATATTTAATAACTGTTAAGGCCCAGTCATGATGAACAGGACCTGTCAGAATGAACAGTGACTATAGCGGTAACCCTAGTAGAAGTGTGCCACACCCTATTCCTGACTGATACAGGTGGCATCGTGGAGTGGTGCTCTTACAGATTCCTTCTAGATCAGCCGAGATCTCTTACTGGATAGTAGAGAGATTTCTGAGTTGAAAGGTGCAAATAGGGTGTCACAGCAGCAATTATTTCAAACATTTTCCCAGTTGGTATAGTTGTCATGATGTACAATAGTTAAATGTGAGTCCTACCTCATGTCAAGCTAACCTCCCCTCAAGTCCCAATCACTAAGCTAGTAAAGTACAACAGACAGAGGGAATTTTATGAAAGACCATTTGCTTAGGAGTATTTCTGGAAGGCTTTCTGCAGTGCAGTTTTGCCTCGTTAGCTGTCAGGGAGGTAGAGAGTGAGTAAGATCAGTTAGATACCTACAAGGCTCTCTGTCCTGAGACATACTCTTCACCTCCCTCTCTCCTTCTTCCTCCAAGGAATGCTCCAAGTTCCTTCCTTGGAGGAGTACAAGTTAAGATATTGATTTTCCATTTCTCTTTACGGGTATAAATGCTTATGTGGCTGATGAATCTCAGAAAGAAAACTGAACCATGTATGGAAAAAGAAAACAAATTGATGGACCAGATACAATGGGAATTTAAAATAAACTTCTTAGAATTAAATGATTATATAGGAAGTACGAGGAGGAAGCCAGCATTTAAAGAAACAAGTCATCTTCAATTACAGAATGTTCCATTATTTAACTCTTTGAGATCCCATGGACTGCAGCACACCAGGCTTCGCAGCCCATCATCAACTCCCGCAGCTTGCTCAAACTCATGTCTATCAAGTCAGTGATACCATCCAACCATCTCATCCATTATTGTCCCCTTCTCCTCCTGTCTCAATGTTTTCCAGATCAGGGTCTTTTCCAATGAGTCATTTCTTCACATCAGGTGGCCAAAGTGTTGGAGTTTCAGCTTCAGCATCAGTCCTTCCAATGAATATTCAGGGCTGATTTCCTTTAGGATTGACTGGTTTGATCTCCATGCAGGCCAAGGGACTCTCAAGAGTCTTCTCCAACACCACAGTTCAAAAGCATCAATTCTTTGGTGCTCAGCTTTCTTTATGGTCCAACTCGCACATCCATACATGACTACTGGAAAAACCATAGCTTTGACTAGATGGACTTTTGGCGGCAAATTAATGTCTTGGCTTTTTAATATGCTGATCTTTAACACATGTTTTTTAGAGTTTTTATTATATATTCATTGATAAATCTCTTTTAGACATATTTAGATATAAATTGTCCATAACCCATGGTTATATATTGATCTTTTTAGAATCCTTAGCATGCAAAATGTTGTTTCAAGGCATATTAAGAGTAACAAAATTTCACAGCAATTTAAAAAATTTTACTAAACAGTTTTAGAGAACTGAATGAAAATATGTGCATACTGAAACCATGGTATATGGTATGTGTTATGTAAATACATATGTATGTTTGTGAATGGCTAAAGGATGGTTGTACCTCAATTTACCGGTGAGGAAGACCAACCCCAGCACTCTCTTGGAAAATGTCTAAAAGAAATAGATTTTTAAAAGTGAGATAAGAGATTTAGAAAGTGCAGAGAAAGAAAGCAGACATCAGTATATTTATAATGGAAATATCAAAGGAGAAAAAAATAATAAGGAGAAAATATTTAAGAATTATTTGCTTGAATTAAAGAGAGATACTGGGTCTCAACTAAATTTTATTTAGAGGCTTGAAAAAAATAAAAAGAAAAAATACATTATAGAAGTATTATTGGGAAATTTAAGAAGATTATAAATAAGGATACATTCCAAAAACTTTAAAAATGCAGTTAACTATGAAAGAAGAATATTGATTGTTCTCCGACTTTTCAACAGTTTGCTGGATCCAAGGAGACCATTAATATCTTCAAATTGATAGAGAAGAAAAACTTTGTAATTTTATAGCTTGATAAACTATCATCTAAATCTGTAAGCTAAATAAAGTTTATTCTTAACCTTGATTTAACTATCCTGCCGGTTAAGTTGATTTTGAGAAATCCAGCAAAATCGAGAATGTGCTAAAATTCTTGCAGTGTATCAGTGAAGCATATAGATGCTGAGAAACTTCTTTAGAAACTTGGTAGATAAAATTAAGGGTGGATTTTTAATAATATGGGCTTCCCTGTGGCTCAGCTGGGAAAGAATTTGCCTGCAATGAGGAAGACCTGGATTCGATCCCTAGGTTGGGAAGATTCCATGGAGAAGAGAAAGGCTGCCCACTCCAGTATTCTGGCCTAGAGAGTTCCATGGACTGTATAGTCCATAAGATCACAGAGTCAGACATGACTGAGCGACTTTCACTTTTATTAATATATTATTAAATTCTTATAACAAAAATTCAACATATATAGTAGAAGGTAGGAAAAGATAACAACAGTAAGCCCAAAATAAGATGGAAGAATTCCTAATATTATAGAAATACAGAACATGTTAATGTCAACTCAGCCAAGGAGAGAAAGACAGAGGGGGAGAGAAAGAGTGAGACCTCCTCATGTTGGATACAAGTATGTAATCTAATACTAGTTAGCTAAGAAAATCCTATTTGACCAAGCAAACAGTACACCTAAATTAAAAGATGCTAAAATTGGTATAAAAAAGCTTTAGATTCAAAAGTGAATCTATAAACATCACAAGGGATAAAGAGAAGCATTACATAGTGATAGAAGGAAAAATGGATCATGGTCTTATACGTATGTCTCTAAATGTATAACCCAGAATTAAAAAAGCAAAAATTCCAACTTAAAGAAGCCAGAACTATAGTGGGAAATTTCAACACCCTGTTCAAACACTAAGTGATTACCATTATATTTAACATGTAAAGGTACATCAGATTTGAATAAGAAATTAAGCTTGGGCTAGCTATAAGAATGAGGCTTCCTAGGTGGTGCAATGGTAAAGAATCCACCTGCTAATTCAGGAGACACAAGAGATGTGGGTTCCATCCCTGGGTCAGAAAGATCCCCTGGAGAAGGAATGACAACCCACTTCAGCATTCTTGCCTGAAGAATTCCATGGACAGAGGAGCCTGATGGGCTACAGTCCATGGCATTCCAAAGAGTCAGACACGACTTAGTGACTGAGCACATGTGTAATATATAAGAATATACGCACACATTCTTCAAAGCCAAGAATAGCTATTCTTTTGGAATCACGCGGAATATTCACATTCATATGTACGCAAGCACATACACACAGAGTCGAGTGTGTGGTAGGCCATCTGCAAAGGAAGCCTAGAATGTTACAAAGAATCAACATCATATAGACAGTGTTTTTACAATACTGCAAATAATTAGCACATGTATGTCCAAATTCAGCACACTTTTCAAGAAAAATTTACATTGCATTTTAATATTTCTCCCTTCATCCTTCTCCCTCTCTGCATACAGTCTACTCACTACCAAGCTCTTCTCTCAACTGTGCCTTCTGATCAGATTCCTGCTCCTTCTCAAAGTTGTGTCTACCAGTGCTCTATACCACTAGCTGGCTGGGCTCTCAAGGGATAATCTCCTGGTGTTCTGGTGAATGTGACTGTCCATCTTATTACAGGTGTAATTAGAAGCAAAGGAAGAGAGAAGGAAGAGAGAGGGAAGGATAGAGAAGGGAGAGAGAGGCGTTTTCCCTTGCCCGTTTTTAAGTACGCTGCTTACACACATAGCTTTGTTCTTTCTTTCTTTTTTAAAGAACATGTTTTATTGGGAGCAAATTCTCCATCTTTTAAAGGAGGGGAAAATTAAGGGTCTTGCATCTTGCCCCTTAACTTTGCATAGAAGAGAGACTTTCCGCTTGCCCTGCGGTTTTTCTAGGATGGGGAGATATACATGCAGTTTATGAAGTATTCCCAAGGAGAACCTAGATATCAAGACAGTATATCTGACTGCAAATCAACTACGTGATTCCTAGAATGATGGAATAATTGGCCGGGGATTTTATCTGTGTTTGTGGCTGATAGCAATGAGTGAGTGTGTTTATTAACAATTTATTTACAGTACACTAGATTGATTTCACTAGGACTGCATGGCCAGCCATTGCAAAGAGGAAGTAAATGATTCCTCCCAGAGCATTTAGGAATCCACTATAGTACTGAAGTCTGTACATATTGGAAGTGACTCTCAGGATATGTCGAGTGATAATCATTGCCATAAAGAATACAAGTAAAATCTATCTGGAAAATAATCTGGTATAGTTTTTAATTTACATATATACAATATAAGCTGCAGCAACCCAAATTAAAGGAGAGAGGGCACAAAACAAGTAGACTCAATAGCCTAATTATGCCAATGATATTGAGGATAATTATAATGGGAAGTTCAGTGGTACAAAAGTAAAAGTTGGTTTCTTATTTTGTAATCAGTGAAAATGATATTCATAAAATGAAAGGGAGAAATTAAGAGAAAACATTATCTGACTTTTTAATCCATACCATCTGAGTAAAGAAAAAAAAAATGATAGGATCCAAAGATACAATGTTTTGATTGTCTGGTTATTCTTAATGAAATGTATATCTGAAGCTTATTGCAGTAAAGGCAATCTACTTCTAAATACATGAGAATACAAGTAAATCATTTTATCATCTGTAACAGCATACTTTCAAAATATAAACTATTACCTAATGTTCAAACCAAAATAAAAATGTAATTTTATATTTGGTGGTCATTAAAAATACTGGAAGCAGTAGAATGGCTGTATATGAAA
This sequence comes from Aepyceros melampus, assembly GCA_006408695.1. Classification (NCBI taxonomy): domain Eukaryota; kingdom Metazoa; phylum Chordata; class Mammalia; order Artiodactyla; family Bovidae; genus Aepyceros; species Aepyceros melampus. The sequence continues at coordinate 213,392 of SJXQ01006343.1, read as the reverse complement.
ATAAAGGGATAGATGAATGGATAAAGAATCTGCAGAATATATATACAATGGAATACTACTCAGCCATAAAAAAGAACACATTTGAGTCAGTACTAATGAAGTGGATGAGCCTAGAACCTATTATACTGAGTGAAGTATGTCAGAAAAAGAAAAACAAATATTGTATATTAACATGTATGTATGGAATCTGGAAGGATGGCACTGACGAACCTGTTGGCAGAGATGCAATGGAGACACAGACACAGAGAACAGACTTATGGACAAGGGTGGGGGAGAAGAGGGAGAGGGTGAAGAAATGGAGAGAGCAGCATGGAAGCATATACACCAAGATACGTAACTAGATAATCAATGGCAATTGGCTGTATGACTCAGGAACTTCAAACTGGACTCTGTAATAATCTAGAGGGTTGGAAATGAGTGAGAGGTAGGAGGGAGATTCAAGAAGGAGGGGACATATGTATACCTACACTTAATTCATGTTGATGTATGACAGAGATCAAACCAATATTGTAAAGCAGTCATCAATCCATTAAAAATAAATAAATACTTTAAAAAGTAATAAATGGAAAGTGATAGTGGGTCATATGTAAAAATATAGCTGTACCTAGTCACTATTTTTTTTTATTTTATGAATACACTTATACTCATTCTTGGAAATATGGAAAAAGATGATATCCAAAAAAGTATGACAATTTATTTGCCTAATTTTTTTAATGCTAAAATAACTTTTGGTTCTATTAGGAAAATACTACTCTTTTAACACTTTAAAAGTTGTGGTGCATTACCCACTTTTGCTTCACATTTATAAAGATTTGAACTTGGAAAACAATGCCATGGTATTTACTGTAATTTCGGAGAAGGCAATGGCACCCTACTCCAGAACTCTTGCCTGGAAAATTCCATGGGTGGAGGAGCCTGGTAGGCTGCAATCTATAGGGTCGCTTACTACTGTTCAAATCATAACTCTTAAATCTTGTGCTCTTGACATAAAATTCTTTTAAATCTGGATACATAGATGTTTTGATGAGTCATTCAAGACATTGCATATGAAGAGCATGTAATTTTCTCACAGTTAAGGCAAGTTAAACTTTCTCTCCTTTAGTTTCATAATATTTAATAAATATGAAAACGCATATATCTTATAACATGAGATTTCATCTGCAGTTATTTACCTTAGAGAAACTTATAGGCATATGCATACAAATTTATTGCAATATTGTTTATCATAAAGTAAAATCAGAAGCAACTCAAACTTCCATTGTGGTATCTGCTTATGGAGGAGTACCGCACAATTACAGCAAATGATCTAGATCTGTGATTTGAATTGTATTGATTCTCGTGGCTAGGTCTTAAAAACCATGCTAAGTGAAAACAGTTGTAGTATGTCACTTAAGTCATTTATGACAAGAAAAGAATATACTCTTCAAATAATGTAGAGATACACACACACATACACATCACACCGGAGGAGATGCACCAATTTATGACAGTAGCCGACTGAGCAACTTCACTTTGACTTTTCGCTTTCATGCATTGGAGAAGGAAATGGCAACCCACTCCAGTATTCTTGCCTGGAGAATCCCAGGGACGGGGGAGCCTGGTGGGCTGCCGTCTATGGGGTTGCACAGAGTCGGACACGACTGAAGCGGCTTAGCAGCAGCAGCAGCTTCTATGAGCAGGAGGGATGACAGAAAGTAGAGTGATAAAGGGAATAATTTCATAATAAAACATTTTATGTCTTTAGTTTGAAAAATTTGAAGGAACAATGATGAATCAACACTGGTCATTTACAAACTGTAGGAACATGAGAATTATCAACTTATTCTCTGAAATAATCTATTTAAATGTTTTAAAACTTGCTGTCCTAATCACCACTCACAAGTGAGGGAGCCTATGTCTGTACTGTATTATGAGTCAAAATATACAATATTTTTAAATAGCACTGACATTACAATGAAAATGACAGTGTGATGGAGGCACCAAAGTAAATACTTATTTATAAGTATTATAATTACAATAGTAATAAAAATATATAAAAGCAAGCTAAACATGGATAATGTCTAATTTCTGGAGTTAAATTTTGTGGGAAATGGAAAGTCAAGCTTGGCATTTTGAAGTAGGTTAAATAAATAAAAACTGATAGATTAGCTGATATCCTGGCATCTCATTATTTCTTAGAATTCCAATCTCTTTGGGATGTTGGATGTAGAATTGGACTTTCCTGAATTAGAGAGTTGAAATGGAAATCCTTGTTCGAAACATAAATATACAGTATTATGATTTGTGGTGCATGACAATGCTGATGAATGCGTGTCAACAAGAATGACTGAGAAAGGATACTTTAAGACTGGTGTTGCCTGTGACCTGACATTCTTCTCACCTGCATGCCTCTCAGAACACTTAAGAAAATTTTATGTGTCAATGCCCTAAGGAACAATAAGCATTTGTAATGGAATATTCCAGGATTCTATTAGAGCACAGGCTGTTTGTAACACATACAACCCTTGGATCTCTTTCTCCCCACTTATGAAATTCTACAGCAAAATAATAGAAAGGGTGACTATTAAGGGGGAAAAGAGTGTGTGTGTGTGTGTGTGTGTGTGTGTGTGTGTGAATGTATATGTATTTGGAAAAGAGATAAAAGATGTTATCTTGAATAAGGAATTAAAACATTTAATAAATAGTCTCTTCTAGAACAAGTGGGCACTGCTGCTAATTATAGCAAACAGACTTTAGAGCTTTCTGCCATAAATTTGAGATGGAAGAGTAAAATTAATCACAAAGCTGAACCTAAGTGCCATAAATGACAGGATTACAATGCTGACAGGCATAGTAATTAATGACGTAACTATTATGCATTATCGCTGGAAAATAATGTTTTCCAGTGTTGCTTGGAAAATCTGTTCCTGAACCACCTGCTCAAGACATAGTATCACCTAGACAAAGGTTGATGATTAAAAACATTTATTTTAATCTGACAGCATATGCTTAAATTTATGGGGAACCGAACTGTCAGGAATGATTCCTCTTGCCTGAAACCCTGTTCTTTCTTGGCAGCACCTATTATATTTAACAATTCAAACAAAATGTTCTTTCACTAGTAAATTATGTAGAAAATTCTACCCAAAAAGGCAAGCTTGGTTCCCTTGAGTAATTTCAATATTTTTGAGAATTCAGAGTTTTAGGATAAAATTAACCCAAATTGATAAAGGCTACATGTGAAATAAATGCTTTATCTCTTTTTTAAATATCCACATGACCTTTTTGAATTTTCAAAATTCACCAGAAATCATGTGAGAAATACAACAGTTTATTCTTAATCAAATTAGTATAGTGAGGAAATAAATGTTATTTTTTAATTGAATTAGAGTATTGAGAAAGTAAATGCTATTTTTCCTCCAAGACACAATTTGGCAAAGCACCAAATAAGCATGCAGATATGTCTGGGATGGATGGCTTTCTATATTTTCCATTCTAATATTTAATATTAATTTTTCATAAAGTAATTGTATTTTTAGGACCTAACATCTGATCTGGGCTTCTCAGGTGGCACTAGTGGTAAAGGACCCATCTGCCAGTGCAGAAGATGTAAGAGACAAGGATTTGATCCCTGGGTCAGGAGGAGCCCTTGGAAGAGCACACACGATCTAATTCATCACTTGTGTTTTACTTACGTCTTTCAAAAAAATGCACTATGCTTGGCTTATTACTCTTTGTTAGTCTTTGTGATATTTTTCATCTGTATTAAGTTCATTCAAATAAGAGTGGTATGAACAGAGAATGAAGACTCACTCCAAGTACAGCTATCAAGGAGAAAGTGGTTGTTAGTTCCTTTCCTATCTGGGCACCTCTTCCATAGAACCTGAGCTTCAAATTTTTTCTTGTGCTTCCAAGCCAATTGGAAAATCTGGAAAACATTGATTAGATCTATCTGTAGATAATGATAGGTTGGAGGGACTGCGTTTCTCCTTCATCTTTTCATATCCTGCTGAAGATAGCCATATACTTGTGCCAGAATGCCATGGTAGGCACAAAGGAAGTGTGAGATCATGGCAAATTAACACAAAAATATATTTATGCTGAAACTATGCAGTTCTCCATTCCTAAGGCTACATCTGATTTCTTGGAAGGCAACATTGCCTTAGCTAAATTGTCTTAGCTTTCTTGGGGAAAAACAAAAAAAACAAAAACAATGCTCATTGTTTAGGAGAATCTGAAGCACACTTATTTTGTCAGACAAGTCAACTTTGCCACAAGAATTTGCCAAATATTAAAAAATTCTAAGCCAATTTTTATTTTAGATAAGAAAGATTAACTGTATTTCTTTGGTAGCAATATAGAACTTTTAATTTTCTTTCAAATCAATTATTTTATTTGTGCATTAATAGCTTAAGAAATATTGAATATTATATAAACACTTGTGTGTCCTGGTATTTTTCTTATATTCTATATTTTAGGTTATTTAAAGAGCGTGTAGAAATATCTAGAGGTCCAGACTGAAGATGTCCTTCAACAACATACTGTATGTACAGTTCATAAAAACTGAGCTTAATTTTTTTTTTTTTTTACAAATAGATAAATTCAAAGAATGCTATTCTAAACTTTGGGCACTATTATAACCAAATCACAGTAGTATTTGCCCTCTTCCCTTCCCATCAGGAAATATTAATGAAAGAATGTTTGTTTGTGTATATGTGCACAATTGTGTATAAATAAGTCTATGTATGGTTTATATGGCACTTCCCTGGTAGCTCAGCTGGTAAAGAATCTGCCTGCAATGCAGGGGACATGGTTCACTTCCTGGGTCAGGAAGTTCCCCTGGAGAAGGGATAGCTACCGCCCCAGTATTCTTGGGCTTTCCTGGTGGCTCAGATGGCAAAGAATCTGCCTGCAATGCAGGAGACCCCGGCTTGCTTCCTGGGTTAGGAAGATCCCTGGGAGGAGGGCATAGCAACCCACTCCAAAATTTGTGCTGGAAAATCCCCATGGATAGGGGAGCCTGGAGGGCTGCAGTCTATGGGGTCGCAGAGTCAGACACAACTGAGCGACTAAGCACAGTATTGGACATGGTTTATGTATTTATGCATACGTGGAGTTAGAGCTTTGTGAATTAGTATACTCTAAGCTCTTGTGCCTTAACCCTGTTCTCATCAGTAACTTTAGTTCTTTCAAATTTGATACTGATGTTTTCACGGTGCATGGTTTCTGTGACCCTGTCCACAGGCCCTTCCTTATCCTGGCCTGAGAGACCACTAATGCTGCTACAGGACGGAGGTAACATCTGGATCTTATTCCAAGTTTCACCATGAGTTTCTCCCTAGATAGGAGAAAACTGCTGACTAACCCCAACCTCCGATTCACCTCCTGACATCTGTCTTCACAGATCTTCCCTCTGGCTCTCCTACCCCATCCAGGTAACTTTATTTCCAAAGAGGCATCTGACCCATTTATATGCTACCTCGCTGTACAGCCCTGAGAGGTCAGAAAAGAGGGCTTTGGAACTTTGAGGGTAAAATTAAGGACTGGTAATGACTAAACAAGATAAACAACATTTGTATTTAGATCATAATCTCTTACCAAATCTGATAATACTTACTATTGTTTTTTAGTGTCTAGAATAGATGTGACACCTGGTAGGTATTTAAATATTTATTGATTGAATTGATAAGATGCAATGTGGACAGATATGAAATGTGGCAAATAGAATGGTGAAGAAAGCAGGAGCACCTTAGCAGATGAAAAAGAGGAAAAGGATATGGACTTCATTGAGTAGAGATTATGGGTGTGTGTGTATATATATATATATATATTATACACATATATACATATATATATATTAAGATGTCTATATTAAGTCATCTGTACATGACTTATATTTATGGTATTGATATAGCTAAATGTTAGATATATTGATATGTTAGATGTTTTAAAGGATATAGGTATTGATGCTTACTACAACACTAATATAACTTTAGTAAATTATTTAATATAGATAGAGCATAATTCATATACAATGACTAATCCATTTTTAAAATAGTTCTGCTTTTTAAAGATATGAATAATAAGTCTTTTCAAGAAGATGTGACATTTGTGATAGTAATTTGAGTCTTAGAGTAAATAGACTTTATAAGAAATATTTACTCCCAAATGATGTACAAACAACTCCCTCTTTCTTAGTTTGGGAACTTAGTTTTGCTAAGCCACCACTATTGGTTTTCAGGTAGAAATTGCAAATTCCTCTGTCAGATTAAACTTTATTATAATTAAGTTTCAAGAATAGCACTGTGTTGTTGCTGAGCATCAAGAAAATGTTTAAGATGTGTTCTACACTTACATTGTGTATAGGCACACATTGTTTCTTTCTTAGAACTGACTGCTATTCTTCAATTTTATAGACAGAAACAAGTGTGTGTGCTATATTTTGACCTGTAAATCTGTATTTTCCTTCCTTTTCTTACTGTGAAGTTTTAGCAACAATAATAATCAAATTAAAAAAAAACTTGAAGGCACGGGGGAAAACGGTGCAAGAGGATGTGGCTTCTGTTTAATTTAATGAGATTAAAAAATCATTTAAAATCTATTTGTTCTTCTTTGTATTACCGCAGTGCCTAATGACAGCACTTGGAATTAATGTACATCCACGTACATTACAATGGTTTTCACTGTAACTTAGCAACAGCTAAATGTGGCTTCTTCAGCTTGTTGATTTCCATTGCTAGACCTGGGAGGCCATAGAAAATTCAATTTACTCTAAATTTCTTATGTTGGCAGTTAAATGTTAAGCTCCTATTTACAGAAAGCTCTTTTGTGAATTGCCAGTTAGAATTCGGTAGCTCTGTTCTACACAGCAGGAGGAGTTGGCCATCTCTTTTTAGGGGGGCTGGTAGTAGAAAACAAGTTTCCTCTGTAACTCTCTCTTGTGTCCATATGTTTTAACGAGGATGGCTCCAAAAAGAAAAGCAAGACAGATCTACAAGTTCACAAAACTTAGAATAGAACTTTAACTCATGGAAAGTTCATAATTCTACATGGAATAAATACAGAGAAATGCCTTTTACTCTGTCTCAATTGTTATTCTAACAAATGAGTACATTAAAAACAAAAACACAAAAAAAAACCTAGTGCATTGTAAAAGCAAAATAAATGTCTACATAGAAAAATGAGAAGAGAATTAAATCAAAAAATTAATAAGGTCCTTTAAATTCAACACATTTAGTTTAAAAATAAGCCCCATAATTTGCCCTTGTTATACTCTCAAACAGTATATGAGTGACTCTTAATTGAGAAAGATTCAATTCAAAGGTCATTTAGAGCTATATACATACATCTTAAGCCACTTTCTATCTTTAGGACTTTAAGCTGCTTTCTTACTTTTTTCTCATCAGCAAAGTATCAAAAAGAGAAAGAATAAACTTTATAAGTGTATATATCTCTGTGCTAGGTAGTTTATTTAATATATTGTTGCTATATGTAGATTTAACAGGAAGTTTGTACTAGTTTAGTTAATCACTGAGTTTCACAAAGCAAATAGAATATTTGTTCTGGAAGACTGAAAAAGTAGATTCTTCAGAAGTTATTATGGAAATTATTTTTGTCTTTAGAAAAATACTGATTAATCAACAAGTTTCATCTTATAGCTCTCTAAGTTTTACATTCAGGTTTGGACCTATAAGACTGAAAGTGAAAGGAATCTATCATTTGAATGACCCAATTTATTATACATTGCTTTTAATATCAGTTCATGAAACACTTGGAAATATGTCTCTTTCTCTTTCTGTGAAAAGAAGAAATTCCCACAAGTAAAGGCTTTAATATAGTCAGAATTTGCCTGTGAATGTGTGTTCTATTTTTGAA
>SJXQ01006343.1:158141-204952 GCA_006408695.1 Aepyceros melampus | reverse complement strand
ATAAACTGATTGAAGATCTCAGAGGAAAGCTGTCCCAAAGAATTTTCCCATAACATCCTTGAGGCAAATAAATTTAACATGGCCATTCCTCCTTTTTTTTTTTTTAAGCTCTATTTTAACTCATGGCAAACAAAGAAAACAGGAAAAAAAGTAAGATGAAAGTCAGTAAAATGGCTAATGATGAGCTATCAAGGGAAATATTGCTACAGCAAGAGAAATCTCATTGACAGGGTCCATAGACGTTTTTTACAAGGGCCTCAAACATTTGTAAAAAAGTGAAAAGCATACAAAATATTATCTGATTGGTATGTGATAAATTGGAAACAAAAAATGAAAGGGTACACCGAAATATATTCTTCATTTAGAAAATTTTAACTGCTTGACCAAGCAATCAATAAACAAAAATAATAAAACCAGACAAAGGAAACAGACACTTTTAAAAAATAAAGAGGATAACCATAATGGGGATTACTTTGAAATCAACACAACTGTGTGGGACACTTTCTTGCAGGAAAATTTATTAAGGGGAAAAGTCAATAAACCAGGCAACCAAGCCTTACTTTCCAGAGAGTCAGAGAGCTATGGGAAAAAGAACTCCACTTGTACAAGGTACAAACACAATCTCACAGGCTCTAGGACCTAAGATAGAAGTAATTTAAAAGGATTCTGTGTCAAGACCTACCTGCTGATCTTGGAGAGCCTCCCAGAGAGGGAGGAGGCACCTGGAGCTCACGGCTGGGGCACACGCTGGTGGCAGCCATTTGGGGAAGCTTGTTTACCATGAGGACACTGATACTGGCAGGTTCCAGTTTACAATCCTCCTTCTAGTTTATTAGCCCTGGGACTGCTAATAAACAGTCTGCTAATAAACAGACTGTTCTATGCATCTGTGTCTCTTTTGCTATCTAGCATACAGGGCTATCATTACCATCTTCCTAATTCCATACATATGCATTAGTATACTGAATTGGTGTTTTTCTTTCTGGCTTACTTTACTCTGTATAATAGGTCCTTACTTTTGAGTTAGTTTGGAAATTTGTGATGGAAGAAAGACTCACATTTTTCAATGTAGATATATTTATTGATATGAATTTTCTTTACCAAATATGTGTAGGCTATTTTTCATGATAGATTTTAATAAATCAAAAAATCTCTCACTACCTATTCTTGGGGTGTGTGTGTGTGTGTGTGTGTGTGTATACACACACAAGATAGATAGATGTCTCAAAATCATGAGAAAGGCATGAGGACATTTAACTAAGACTTGTGGGGAAAAAATTACAAACTTCCTTGCACATAACTCATAAGATCTGCCACAGTCTTCTGTTTTTCTAACTCTCTCATACTTTCATTTGCTATAAACAAATGACAAATCACTCAAAATCATTTTTTTGAAAAACCATAGTTTTTCTTTTGAACTTCTGTACTTCTCATAGTGTTTCTCATTTTGAAAACCCTGGTGACATTTCAAATAACATATTGTCTTTTAATTTCTTAAGTCATTTTTCTTCTTTCCCATTCTGATGCTCCTACAGGCTAAAATGTAAGATTCTCCTGCCTACCATATTAAAACATGCTGCTACTGCTGCTAAGTCGCTTCAGTCATGTCCAACCCTGTGCGACCCCATAGACGGCCATCCCTGGGATTCTCCAGGCAAGAACACTGGAGTGGGTTGCCATTTCCTTCTCCAATGCATGAAAGTGAAAAGTGAAAGTGAAGTTACTGAGTCAAGTCCAACTCTCAGCGACCCCATGGACTGCAGCCCACCAGGCTCCTCCATCCATGGGATTTTCCAGGCAAGAGTACTGGAGTGGTGTAAAAAAATAAATAAAACATAGTGTTACACACCAGCTTAGAATCTTCACTATTGCTGTACCACTATTATACTTGATCCCAGATGGAGTCTTTGCAATAGATTTTATACTTAACCATCTTGGCAACTTTCCTAGCATCATCCTCTCTTTTTACTTCTAGCAAATGCTCTCTCTCTCTCTCTTTTTTTTTTCTGTTTAACAACAGCAGCAAAAAAAAAAAAAAAAAGAAAGAAAGAAAGAAAGAAAGAAAGAAAATAGTATGTTTGGGTTAATTTCTTATTTTCGTTCATTTATTTGTTCGACATAAGGACTTACTCTGTTCTCTGCAAAACATCAATACTTTACATTGGAAAAACAAGGAAAAAATATGTCCTTCCTTCATTAAGCATTCAGGGGCTTAGGGAAGCAGTAGTATGGGTGTCATGGTAAGTGCCTTAAGGAGCTATGTAGCCTACACTCTGCAGACACTAAACACAACACAGTTCTACAAGGGAAGGCTACCTGTTTGCACACATATTGGAAAGGATAGTTCTAGCAAAGATTCCTAGCATGTGAAAAATTTTCAAGTGTTAGAAGGCATATGTAGCTTAAGAAGGGCTTCTCAGGTAGTGCTTGTGGTAAAGAATCCACCTGCCAATGCAGGAAACAAGAGATGCGGGTTCCTTCCCTGGATTGGGAAGATTCCCTGGAGAAGGAAATGGCAATCCATTCCAGTATTCTTGTCTGGGGAATCCCATGGACAGAGGAACGTGGTAAGACCCAAGCTATAGGGTCACAAAGTCATACACAACTGAAGCAACTTAGCATGCATACATGCAAGATAAAGAAAATAAGGAAAAGAAATGGACCAATATTTTTGCTATTCTTTGAGAATTTGAATATGGGAAGAAAAGCCAATTTTTGAAGAAAAGTTGTTGAGTTTATTTTGGCTGTATTAAACTTGAGGTGTATTTCAAATGTTCAGAAGGAGACTTTGAAGCATTTAAACATCTTATATTTCTAATTATAATGTCTTTTTCCCTTCACACTCTTTCCAAAAACATCTCTAAGAAAAGACCTAGGTTGTATTTGAATCCGTACCACATCTCTCATGTTATGAGAGGTTTCTTTTTTTTTTTCCAATTACTTACATTGGAGCATTAAAGTAATGTTGAGAGAAGACGCATTACCTGAAATGACTTCAATCAATGTTAATTTTGAAAACTTATAGAGGTCACCAATAGAAAAGTGAAAAAGGAAACAAAGAAATTTAACACCAATAATTCATCATTCCTGAGACTGTGACCTCATAGATTTAAAGGCCACATGTCATTATAAACAAGCTCATTAAATACTTTAAAGAAGATATAGAGAAAATGGTTATGTAGCAGAGATAACAAAGATATTCCAAGAGGAAGAGAAACTTCAAAATGTTCTCTTATGCAAATGTTGCTTGTGACTTTGGATAAAATTCACCATGACAGCATAAAACATGAGTTCAACCTTGGCCATCTCTCAGAAAATGTAGATGATAAAGATGATGGTATTTTATAGAAATCTGTGTTACGTAAATCCAAGTGTCACTCTGACAAAGTAAGAGTCTCTGATATTGAAAAATAAAAACCAAATAAAATAGTTTCATTATTATTTTATGTAATGTGTCATTTTAAATATGTAGTGTAAATTAAATATTATAATTACACTACTGAATATTTAATCTTCAATCTGAAAGCAGCATAAATATATCAAATTCCCAATAGAAATTCTATCTACCTTATTTTTCAGCACATACATTAAATGGGTCTGGAGTTCCCAATAGCGGTAAGTACTATATATATGCCAAATAGGACCTAAAGGGCATATCCTGTGCATTGAATTATCACCCCTTATCTTCCCATCATACAACTTTTACCCTATTGACTGTGTTCAGTCAATGCATTTTAATTATTTCATGTTTAGTTTACTATTAGAACTCAAGCCTAGCTTTAAAGTCAGATAATAGGGGCCAGAGTCCATTGCCCCTAGCAGTTTATAATCTCATGACCAGAGTGTTGTATTAAAAACCATATATTTCCAGGTGCTAACTGGTTTTCTACTTTAAATTAGATATGTCCTTTCTGGACACAAAATACAACTGTCCTTTTAAGGTAAATGAAGGCAATGGTCAGAGACAACGTATGCTGGGCTTCATCCAAGAATTAAAATTGCAGGAGATTCTCTACCATCTGAGCTCCTCTGCTAGCTTAGATGATAGAGAATCTGTCTGCAATGCAGGAGACCCGGATTCTATCCCTGGGTTGGGAAGGTCCCCTGGAGAAAGAAATGGAAAATAGTATTCTTGCCTGGAGAATTCTGTGGACAGAGGAGCCTGGCAGGCTACAGTTCATGGGGTCACAAAGAGTTGGACACAACTGACTAATACACACAGGTGCTATGGTAGTCGTTATCATTGCACAATGAAGAAGGAAACTTAAGGTGTTGTTGACAAATATTCTATAGCCACAGTGGGGAGCCTACTGATACCATGGAAGTAAGAGCAAAGACACAGAAAGAAATGAGGTCCATGAACAATATTCAAATACTTTTAATCCAGATCCTGAAGTCTAAGTTCTTGCTATCTAAGTCAATGAAACTCCTTTATAATTTAATCTATTTTGAGTTTACTTTTATATGCAACCCAACTCAACTTTATCAATATTTAATACAGTTTATATTCTTCCTTAAACACAGTCATTTTTTCCCATTGTAAAGGTATTCCTCCCAGGCTTTAGTCACCCCACCTTCAGCACACTTCTCAGTTGAGTTTGTATGGGTATCTTTATAGTACCTGTTGATTCTACCCTCTCTTAGTAGTGGGTGTAGTATAAAAGTCTTCTTGAGACATTTGAGGACTTTATGGTCTAGTTCCATTTACACTCCCCAGATTTATCTGCAATCACTCTTCCTAACACTATCTATACTCCAGACATGGTTCCTTAGGTGGATTTCTTTCACAGCATTTATAAACCACAGCGTATGGTTTATATATGATGACTTCAGTATCAGATATGTCTTACTCATTTCTCTAACAAGTAAACTTCTACTCATCTTTCAATATCCAGTTCATTATTGCCATTCCATTAGGAACCTGATTTTCCCATGCAGAGTAATTTATTCCCTTCACTCTGTTTCTACTGCACCTTTGGAAACTTCACTCCTGATTAATTATTGATTATTATTATATGTATATAGGGCTTCCCAGGTGGCAGTAGTGGTAAAGAACCCACCTGTCAATGCAAGAGATGAAGGTTTTATCCCTGGGTCAGAAAGATCCCCTGGAGGAGAGGAGGGCATGGCAACTCACTCCAGTATTTTTGCCTGGAGAAGCCCATGGACAGAGGAGCCTGGCAAGCTATAGTCCATAAGGTCTCAAAGAGTTGGACATGACTGAAGCAACTTGGCATGTGTGTGTGTATATATATATATCTTTGATGGAAAAGATTGTATTTTATTCACCATTTTTTAAAAAATCTGGCACAGTACAGTACTTTGCAGATATCCATGTGTAGCAGACAAAACAAATGCTAGATGGAAGAAAAGGTGCAGTAAAGGGAAAGGAAATAGTAGGAAACATAAAATTGTTCTCACAGAAGAATGAAACTCTGGCACAGGAGACAGTTTTTACAAATGAAGAGTATAACCAGTACTAATCATAGATGACTGCTTCTTAAGAGAAGATCTATGAAATATGTAAATATTCCTCTGCTAGGAATCAGGAGTGAGTTCACTATTTCATCTAAGGCTTGATAATTAGTAAAATGTATCTTATTTATCTAAGAGTAATAAAAATAATTTAGTTTCAGGGTAAGGGTCTGGCCAAATACATTACTTCTAAAAGCAAGTTTGATAAAATGATATCTTGTGAGCAAAGCATGAGGAAACACAAGTGCAGAGATTAATACAGGATTCATGTAGATTCTTTGACAGAAGGGACGCACTAGGAGAATTTGTAGAAATCAGTCCATGAATTTACAGAAAATATTTTGATATAGAAAATTAATGGTGTTTTTCTAGGATTTAATTATACACATGCATTCCTGTGTGCTAAGTCACTTAAGTTGTTTCTGACTGTGTGAGACCCCATGGACTGTAGCTCGCCAGGCTCAACTGTCCTCGGGATTCTCCAGGCATGAATACCAGAGTGGGTTACCATGCTTTTCCCCAGGGGATCTTCCTGCCTCAGGAATCGAACCTGCACCTTCTGTATCACAAGTGGTTCTTTTACAGCTAAGCCACTGGGGTTTTTTTTCAGTGAATTGTGAAGTATTTTTCAGAAATCAATATTCTTTTCTCAACGTAGTTACTCCTTGTGTTGGGGAATGATGTTCAGATTTTTACTTTTATTTGGCCCCAATTTGTGCCACAAGAATAATTTTTAAAATATGTACATCTGCTTTGTGGGTATTGTTAAGCCATCCAAACAACAGATGAATTGACTGGATCTATGAATATCTTTGCCTGATGTAGAAATTTATACTCACAGGAGAATACTTGGAGGATCAATCATTGGCCTAACTTTGCTGTTTGACCTCATTTTAGATGCTTTGGTCATATCCATATTCAGTCTGGAAGCATTCTCCCTTCTAGGAAGTTGAAATTCAGTGTGGCTGGGCCTGCTTAACTCAATAATATTTCATCTCTCAAAGGCATTAACTTTTGAAATTACAAAGGTACTATTCAGCTAAAATGAGTTCTTATAAAAATCATTTACAATAGATTTATAAGGGTATATACTTCTGCTTGCAATTCCTATTTTCGAAAAATGGCATTATTTTGGAAGAGTCAACCAAGCCAGACAACAAAGTCATCTTGGATTCCTGATTTTCATTCACTTATTAATCACCAAGTCCAATTTTTTTCAACTTCCTGTCAGTCTATTCTCCATACTCAATGACTGTACATTTTTACAGTCATTTTGCTAAATTTCTAAGTTTTTTCCCAATATTAATTCATTCTTCTCTGAAAATCTATTTTCTGCATGTGGCTTTCAGGCCTCATCTCAGTCTCAATGGTCAAAAAAACCCAAACAAACAAATGAAAACTCTGCTTTCACATACTCCAAATGTTCTTCCCATAAATTTTTTTCTTATTAAATGGTAACATCATCTTAGCAATTTCTCATTTTAAAAAATAAACAAAACAACCTCTATTTTCACATACTCCAAATATTCCTCCCTTAAAATTTTTTTATCTTGTTAGTTACTGAATTTTTCCAATTTTTTTAGTTAAAAAAAAAAAAGAAACAATGGCTGAAAAATATTTGAAATTTTATGATAAATGTTAACCTTTCAGGAAAAGAAGCTCAAGGAATAATGAATAGAATAAACATAAAGATACTTACATCTAGACACATTGTAGTGAAAAGGTTGAAAGAAAATATTTAAAAAATGATCTTAGAAAGAGACAGGAAAAAAAAATCATCAATCAATAGAACACTGATAAGTAATTACATTGGTTTATCATAAAAGCAATGGCAAGTATAAGACAATGGGAAGGCCTTCTTTCAAATGCCAAGATAATATGTAAATTTGTCAGCCTAGACAATGCCTTCAAAAAAGAAGCCAAAGTGTGAGAAATGGTAACTGCAGGTGAATATGTTTATCATATTTATTGTTTTTTAATTAGTTTTTAATTTTAAAAGATAATTTTGTGTCTGAAATAAAAACAAAGTATTATGGAATTTGTAGCATGCAAAAAAATAATATTACCAAAAGTGGGAATGTAGGAGAAAAATATTATTTTAAAAAATATTTTTTCTGCCTGAGTTTCTGGGTCTATATCTTCTCATTTTTCATATAATTTAGCAAATTTTATACACTATTTCTTCAAATATTTTCTTCTATCCTTTCTCTTTACTATCCTTTTGTGCCTACAACTGTATTATCTATTATACAACTTGATACTTACCCACATGTCATTAATGTTTTGTTCATTTTGTCCAGCATTTTAAGCTTTCCTCTGAGTTATAAATTTTGGATCATTTCTTTTAATATATATCTGCATATTCACTGATTTCCTTTGTCTAAAATCTCTGATTTGTAAATCATGCCCGGTATATTTTCTTTGTAGTTATAATATTTTTCATCTTTAGAAGATCTCTTTGGAACTCTTAGGTCTTCAGTTTTTCTTTTCATCATGTTCATATTTTCATCTATCATATTGAATATTTTAAATTTATTTATAATATTTGTTTTAATAACTGTTTCCATTAATTTTACCTTATGTGAAATTCTTGGAACTGTTTAAATTGTTTGACCTTCCCCATGATTTGAATTATCTTTTCCTACTTATTCACATTCTAGATAATATGAACTATACATTATTGGCTATTGAGATATTCCTTTAAATACTGTTGAATTTGTTTTGGATTATAGTTAACTGCATGGAATTAGTTGATCCTTTTGAGTCTTGGTTTTAAGATTGTTCAGGCAAATCCAAAGGAGCCTTTATTTTAAGGTTAATTTGGACTCTTTTTAATGCCATTGTATTTTGAGGACTCTACCAAATTTCCCCTGTATTAGAAAGCCTTTCCACTTTGACTGATGTAAACACTAAGTGTTATCAGGTCTGTGTGAGCCCAAAAGATTATTCTGCTCATTTTCCTTTGTTCTTTCCCTAACACTTTGGTGTAGACTAGTGCTCAGCTCAATCTAATTAGTGGTCATTTTTAATCTAATTAGAACTCAAGAATTCTTCTCTGCCTCAATCTGGAGCTCCTTTTCTCTTTACTTCTCCATCTCTTTTAGAATAATTAGGCAAAACAAGTTACACGATACATAAAGTTTGGGAATGAAGAAGTAAAGCTCTCTTTATTAAAATGACATGATTATCCAGGCTGGCACACAGCCTGGATAGGAGTAGGGCTTGGGGGAGAATGGATATATGTATATGTATGGTTGAGACCCTTTGCTGTTCACCTGGAACTACCACAACGTTGTTAACTGGCTACACTCCAATACAAAATAAAAGAGCTTAAAGTTAAATAAGAAAACAAGATTATAAATTTATAAAATCTTAAGGATTTTAGAAAAAAGTTACTAAAACCAATAAATGAGTTTGGTATGTTTGTAGAATACAAGTTCTACAATAAAAACTGTATTTCTATATACTAGCTACAAACAATTGGAAATTTAAAATTAAATAAATAATACAATTTATAATAGCATTTGTTTAGTCACTCAGTTGTGTCCAACTCTGCAACCCCATAGACTGTAGGCTTCCAGGCTCTTCTGCCCATGGGATTTTCCAGACAAGAATACAGGAGTAGGTTGCCATTTCCTTCTCCAGGATATATTCCCGACTGAGGGATTGAACCTATCTCCTGCATTGGCAGACAGATTTTTTACCACTGAGCCATCAGTGAAGCCCTATTCTAAGAATATATATATCAGTTCAGTTCAGTTCAGTTCAGTCACTAGTCATGTCTGACTCTTTGTGATCCCATGAATCGCAGCACGCCAGGCCTCCATGTCCATCACCAACTCCCGGAGTTCACTCAGACTCACGCCCATCGACTCAGTGATGCCATCCAGCCATCTCATCCTCTGTCATCCCTTTTTCCTCCTGCCCCCAATCCCTCCCAGCATCAGTCTTTTCCGATGAGGCAACTCTTCGCATGAGGTGGCCAAAGTACTGGAGCTTCAGCTTCAGCATCATTCCTTCCAAAGTAATCCCAGGGCTGATCTCCTTTAGGATGGACTGGTTGGATCTCCTTGCAGTCCAAGTGACTCTCAAGAGTCTTCTCCAACACCACAGTTCAAAAGCATCAATTCTTTGGCACTCAGCCTTCTTCACGGTCCAACTCTCACATCCATACATGACTAATGGAAAAACCATAGCCTTGACTAGATGGACCTTAGTCAACAAAGTAATGTCTCTGCTTTTGAATATACTATCTAGGTTGGTCATAACTTTTCTTCCAAGGAGTGTCTTTTAATTTCATGGCTGCAGTCACCATCTGTGGTGATTTTGGAGCCCCCCAAAGTAAACTCTGACACTGTTTCCCCATCTATTTCCCATGAAATGATTGGACCAGATGCCATGATCTTCGTTTTCTGAATGTTGATTTAGACATTGTGAAATAACCACTTTGTGGATGTGCATATATATATATATATATATATACACTTTCTGTATATACCTCAGTTCAGTTCAGTCGCGCAGTCGTGTCCGACTCTTTGCGACCCCATGAATCGCAGCACGCCAGGCCTCCCTGTCCATCACCAACTCCCGGAGTTCACTCAGACTCACGTCCATTGAGTCTGTGATGCCCTCCAGCCATCTCATCCTCGGTCGTACCCTTCTCCTCCTGCCCCCAATCCCTCCCAGCATCAGGGTCTTTTCCAATGAGTCAACTCTTCGCATGAGGTGGCCAAAGTACTGGAGCTTCAGTTTTAGCATCATTCCTTCCAAAGAAATCCCAGGGTTGATCTCCTTCAAATGGACTGGTTGGATCTCCTTGCAGTCCAAGGGACTCTCAAGAGTCTTCTACAACACCACAGTTCAAAAGCATCAATTCTTCTGCGCTCAGCCTTCTTCACAGACCTATATATGTACATATATACTGTATTTATACTTTCTATATATATATTTATGTATGTACATATATACTATGCATACTATATATACATACATAATATATATTATATTCTTATGATTACTTGTGTGATGTGTGTGTGTAATCACAGAAATGTGAGCTTTTTATTCTCTTATGGTAAAATGTTGTGAGTTGTGATAGCTATTGTGAACAATTGAGTAAGAATCATTTTTCTTATACTCCTCTTAATCAGGCACTCTTTCCAAGTTAGACTCTTTATGTCCTTCTTAACATTATAGCAGATTTCATGGACTGGCTTGGGGTGGTCAGAATTTGCGTTAACTGAATTTTTTTCAGTGAGTTTTTACTTCTCTGATATTACCATTTGATCTGAAATTCAGAGACTATGAATAATGTGACATTCTATACGGCATATCTTAAAAAATAGTAGAATAAAATTTGAACTACCCCCCCAAAAAAAAAAAAAAGAAAGATAAGATCCTGTGAATCTTGTAGAATCCAAACACAGCTCTCTATCTGGAATCTGGGTCACTTTGTTCTGTTCCTATCCACTGCCTCTGAATCTCACTGAGTATCAGCTTTGTTCTCCCTCAATTTGATTCTGATATTTCTTGTATACAGACATTCTGCATTTGCTAAGTTTCTCCTCTACTTATGAGTCCAACCAAGACTGAAATTTTTTTCCTCAGTTGCAACCCCAAGATTTATAAGAGAAGGAGTAGATTTGGCTAAATTTGGGTCCGATTTGCTCCATGGGCTCAATCACATCAGAAAAAGAGGTCACTGTGAGTTGGACAGGCCACCCTAAAGGAATTTTCAGCTGCAGCCCAAACCAAAAAAAACCCACTAAGCCATTAAATACAAGTTTTCAAAACATAGCAAGATTTGGCTATGCTATACTATCACGATGGTAATCCTTTTACTTAGAGTTCAATATATGCCACTCTGAGTTTTTTAGTAGAAATTTTTAACTAAATGGTACATTTAGTCATACACATTAGATTCAATGACAAAAGGAACTACAAAATCAAATAGTATTTCATGGAACAATCCTTTGGGACTAAGAATAGCAATCACTGTGGATGAAAAAGAAATTCAGGACCTTGAAAATTGCATTCCTATAGCAAAAATGAATAGAGAGAAGTAAATCTGCTAGACATAAGAATGTGAAAGAATCAAAAGACCTGAGAAATGTGTCACTCCTAACATCAGTCACCTGTGTTTTTTAAGGTTTAAATCCTGATGCCCAACTGACAGAGATTCTCTGATTATGTTTGAAATAAATGAATTAATATTTCCTGGTTACTGAAAAGAATCTTTGGGGAATGTGGCTGAATAAATGTTTTGAGGATGACATGATTTTCAAATAAATTAGCACACAATTCTTATTTCAAAATGGAACACTAATAATAATGTGATGTGAATTTTTTTCATTTATGTGGATCCTGTTTGCAAATGACCCCTTGGAGCAAAGCCCATATGTCTAACAAATAGAAGTTAGACATTACTGTGAGCATATAGATTGACTACTGAGCATTTATATTGAATTGTCTAGTGAAGAAAGGAGTTTTAAGAAATTTGATCAGTAAGCCTATGAATTTGGGATTCATAGGCACAAACAAACAACAAAAAAGCTGGAGCTGCTACTAAAAGTCTTGTATCAAGGATGCACTGAATTTCTTTCATTCCATGTGGCACTGATATATTTCAGAATTTCCTATAGAAACTCCTCTCTCAAATGAATGAAGAATATACTATGAGTAAAATTACTAAGACATAAAAATGAGGTTAATAAGTGAAAGGATAGGGTCTCATAAATGGCCTATGAAGTGGAGGATCATAGACCAACCAACTGCTATACGCAACTGGGCACATTTTCCTGCTATTCAGTATAAATTTATTTATATTATCACATAAACCTTAAAAATAATGTGTTATTCATCAGACTATAAAGCTCCTTGACTTACTATTTAAGATACAATGGACAATGTTATAGTATTTTTTTTGGTAGTTGTTCAGTTGCTCAGTCATGTCTGACTTTGTGACCCCATTGATTGCAGCACACCAGGCTTCCCTGTCCTTCCCCATCTTCTGGAGCTTGCTCAAAATAATGTCCATTGAGTCAGTGATGCCATCCAGCTATCTAGCCCTTTGTCAGCCTCTTCTTCTACCTTCTATCTTTCCTATCATTAAGGTCTTTTCCAGTGAGTCAGCTCTTTGCATCAGGTTGCCAAAGTATTGGAGCTTCAGCTTCAGCATCAGTCCTTCCCAGTGAATATTCAGTATTGATTTCCTTTAGGATTGACTGGTTTGATCTTCTTAGTAGAAGACATATCTTATGCAGATTTAAAAAAACTGAAACCAATGTCTATTTTTAAAAGCACTTTAATTTTGAAAACACCACAAACTTAAAGATAAATTGGAAGTACAGTGCAAATTACTTTTTTCTTCAGAACAATTTGAGATTAAGTTGCCAACTGGATGCTCTAATCATTCCTGACTCTCTACTATAAATAAGAAGTTATCCTATAAAATCGCAATGCAGACAAAAATCAGATAATCAGAACTGATGCATTACTACCACCTAATTACCAGATTCCATTCAAGTTTTGCTGATTGTCCCAATAGTGTTTTTATAGCAAAGTGACCCAGTCCAGAATTTTGTGCTGTATGAAACTGTCATGTCATTTTAGCGTTCATTTGGAAGAGTTTCTCCATCTTTCCTTGATTTTATAACCTGGATACTTTGGGGCTTGACTGATGTTTTCTCATGATTAGATGCAGAATATGGAACTTTTACAGGAATATCACAAAAAAGATGTCACATTCTCAAGCATCCTACCAGGTTGTACATACTTTCTATTAATATGTAATGTAAAATGTCTAGTAGAGACTATGAAAATATCTTATTTTTCATCAAACTTTAATTATATTTGTATGGATTTGTGGTTTCTGTTTTAATTAGTAGGTTTCAATGTGTTGTTATTATTATTTACAATTAATTCTTATTATCTGTGGTAATTCTATGCTCCATAATGTCACAATGAACACTGAATTGTGAATATTTAACCCTTTTTCCTGGGGGAAATATAAAGTCAGGTTTCTGTGAGCCTCTGACTACAACATTTTAATCAACTGATCATCAATAATTTTTTTAAAGGGACCTATTTTAACATATTTTGTAGATTCATTAATATTGAACTCACACCCAACATTACTATAACTCATGTCTGATGAAAAATTATCTCCTATATTATCTTCTTAAGGCATTTCACCTTCTTATTGCACCTAGAAACACTAGACTGAATACCAGCACTGTACTTGGAGTCTTTTTAAAGAGTAAACTGAACAACAAAAAGCACTAATTATGAAAAACATGGCACTGAGTAGACTGTGAAAAGGACACTTTTTTATAGTGTGAGAGCTGAAGCAAGTAGATGGTGTGTCATCAAGTTTGAACTCAGCTGGGAATGTGTATATCAGACAAGTCATTTTTTTGTGTGTGTTTCTTTGTTTTTCTGTGAATGACTGAAATTGTCATTAGTATTGATTTTGGGATTATAAGTTAATTTTAACACGTAGGCAGATTTATAAATCTGGGATATGTGGATAATGAATATTGAATATATTTGGATACCCCAAGGTCTGTTTAACAGTGGGAAACTCTTTGAAGCTGGCTTCAAAGTCCTTTTGACATGCCTGCATCATTCTTTGGGCTTTCCCTTGTGGCTCAGATGGTAAAGAATCTGCCTGCAAAGACCTGGGTTAGATCCCTGAGTCAGGAAGACACTCTGGAGGAGGACATGGCAACCCACTCCAGTATTCTTGCCTGGAGAATTCCATGGACAGAGGATTCTGGCAGGCTACAGCCCATAGGATCTCACAGAGTTGGACATGACTGAAGCGACTTAGCTTGCAAGCATGTACATCATTCTTTAAGCACTTTTTTGTTTCCTGGTACAAGTTGTTCAGGTGCATATTATCTAATTCAGCCTTGAAATTTGTCATTTATCAGAAGATAAGCATGAGTTTTTGTGGGAAATAGTATTAGGAAACCAAGATCAAAGAGTTGTGCTAATTGCTTATGCTTATTGAAGCAGCAGCATTGTTATTCTCAGCCCTTCTCATAAGACAGTTCTGGGGAAGATAGGTAGAAAGTGTTTGAGTATAGTGTACATGATAGAGTTGTACCAAGGAAAGCAAGTGTAGGAACACTGAATTTATATGTAGTGATGGTGAGAGTTAAGAGTGGAGAGAAATTATGTGTGCCAGATGCCATGTCCTTAATAAACATAAGGAACTAATTAGGAACTAATTAGCACTGAAGACTTGTAAGTTAATAAACCCTAGTTTCGTGAACCCCAAAAGAGGTTAGATTGGTTAGAATTTGATTCAGTATGAGAATCAGAAATCTGCAATTACAAAATTTTGATTATGGTTATTGCAAGAATATACAAGATTAAGTTTATTTCACTTTTAGGTAACATTTTAGAGGTAATAATAATAGATTGCCCTACTTTCTAGGGTAATCAGAATGCATAGATCTTACTGTTCCTCCAGTAAGGAGCCTCTCCTCCCAAGTTTACTTCATGGTCCAAGATATGGATTCAGCTCTACTACATAGCGATCAAGACAGAGAAAAGTGACGGGGCATACTCTTACAATTAAGAAAAATTTCTGTAAATTGTACAGACACTATTTATATTCCATAAGCCAAGATTGATTCACATTGAAATTTAGCCTCTACCCCAGTTAACCATGTGCAAAATAAAATATTAAGATGTCTATTTCTGTAGAAGCAAAACAGATTCTGAGAGATAATTGGCAGCATCTGTCACAAAGAGGGGTTCATGTAAGAGGAAGGAAAATGAATAGCTTAAACACACAATGGGGAACTAGAAGCATGTGCAATAACTCTTGGACCTGTTTAAGGCAGAATGGATACTATTCTCTCATTAAGAACTATACTTCCTTCATTTCTTTTGTATTCATACATTTTTCTGCTTTTCCTTTAGTTTATTTACATCTATGATTTGCATTTTCATTAATGTTTTGGCTTGACTCTGTATGTCTGTATCTATCTCTTTCATTGAAAATGAGCTTGTAGTCAGAGAATGTAACATTAGTGGTTGCTTTTCTTTTTTTTTTTTAGGAAAACAATATTAGAGTAGCAATAGCAATTCAGAAACCAGATCCTTAAGAGAAATTGTTCTATGTTCAAATCCTGCTTCTGTCACCTCTCAGCTCTATTACTTAGACAAGTTACCTAACCTTTCTAAAGAGTAGCTTCTTTACCTATGATTATGCATGAAAATTTCTTAATATATTGCCTGTAAGATAATATCTCGAATTAATATTTGTATTTATTTTTGATATCCACCACCAAAGTATACACAGTAAATACCTTTTTGATCAAATGGAAATTATTTGATTGAATGGAAATCTTCACTGTTGTTTTCAGATGAAACAGAGCCTGAAAAAGTGATAACTCTGTTGCCATTTGATTAGAAATGTTATTAAAAAATTAACTTCACAGCTCAGGAACCAAGAGTCACTATCAACAGATTTCACATCATCTTTACTATTTAGCTGCAGACCTCCAGGTGCTTGATTATTAATAGATTTTCTTTTCCAGTTAAGTTATTTCACCCTAGGAGGAAGCAGTGGGCAGAGGTGTAATGCATAATTTCCAGAGAATTTAAAATGAGAAAAGGTAACATCATGTTCATATTATAGACCAGTGATCAGACTCTTATTTACAAACCTGTGTCAAAGCACATGGTCATCTTCTAATCTGTTAGATCTTCTTCCCCAAGTTATGCAGTAAATATAATCAGTGTGCATGGAATTCACAGGGATAACTGCATTCATCAGCACTTGAGGTGAGGTAGAACATGGCAGCAGTTTTTCTACTTCCTTTGGGAAAGTTTGAATTTCACACAGCAATCTAGAGCAAATGAGAATGACTCAGGTCTCTCATTCATAGCAGGAAAGGTCAGATCACAAATAGCTTTCTTTACCCATTTCCTTTAGCATTAGGTACTTTTTTTTTTTTTTTTTGCTGACTACTGGCCTATTTGGCATAGACAGAAAACCAGACACATCTGAGGGAATTTACAAGGAAATCTGTAAATGTCAAATGCAAAAACAAGAGTAAACATTCCAGGCAGGCAAATGATAACAATAATTCCAAAAGTGAGCTATAAATCAGATAAGGAAACTGTGGTAAGGAAGATAGACCCCCAGAATGTTAAGTGTTAAGTGAGCTATAATGTTAGATTCTGGGTCATTTGTATTCCAAAGAAAGATTTGAAGGGGTTGCTCAAAAAATAGCAGTTAAATAGATGAATTAAATTTGTAGAATCTAGATTACATGTCACTTGAAACCATCTCTTTCTCTCTCCTCTTTTTCTCAAAATAAACTGCCCTGCTTATGTTTTCAGTTTTAAATGAAAGATTATTGAGAATTTATCACAGGTTTGGCAAATTACAAATCTACTTTTGAGATTAAATTGCACTTAATCTCAGTTATTTTTTCCTCATTTGAGTTATAGTCCATGGTTGCTGAGAAAAAAGATTAAATATGATTTATGTAAGGCACATTGCACAGCATTTGGCACATGGTGCATGCGTGGATGCTAAGTTACTTCATTTGTGTCTGACTCTGCGATATTTTGGACTGTAGTCCACAGGGCTTCTCCAGGTAAAATTACTGAAGTGGGTTCCCATGCCCACCTTCAGAGGATCTTCCCAACCGAGGGATGGAACTCACGGCTCCTGCATCAGCAGATGGGTTCTTTACTACTAGTGCTGCCCTGGAAGCCTTGGTACATGGTCAGTTCAGTTCAGTCACTCGGTCGTGTCTGGCTCTTTGTGACCGCATAAATCGCAGCACGCCAGGCCTCCCTGTCCATCACCAACTCCCGGAGTTCACTCAGACTCACATCCATCGAGTCGGTGATGCCATCCAGCCATCTCATCCTCGGTTGTCCCCTTCTTCTCCTGCCCCCAATCCCTCCCAGCATCAGAGTCTTTCCAATGAGTCAACACATCGCATGAGGTGGCCAAAGTACTGGAGTTTCAGCTTTAGAATCATTCCTTCCAGAGAAATCCCAGGGCTGATCTCCTTCAGAATGGACTGGTTGGATCTCCTTGCAGTCCAAGGGACTCTCAAGAGTCTTCTCCAACACCACAGTTCAAAAGCATCAATTCTTTGGCACTCAACCTTCTTCACAGTCCAAATCTCACATCCAAACATGATTACTGGAAAAACCATAGCCTTGACTGGACAGACCTTAGTCGGCAAAGTAATGTCTCTGCTTTTGAATATGCTATCTAGATTGGTCATAACTTTTCTTCCAAGTTAAGTGTCTTTTAATTTCATGGCTGCAATCACCTGCAGTGATTTTGGAGCCCCCCAAAATAAAGTCTGACACTGTTTCCACTGTTTCCCCATCTATTTCCCATGAAGTGATGAGACCACATGCCATGATCTTAGTTTTCTGAGTGTTGAGCTTTAAGCCAACTTTTTCACTCTCCTCTTTCACTTTCATCAAGAGGCACTGCTGGGCATACACACCGAGGAAACCAGAATTGAAAGAGACACGTGTACCCCAATGTTCATCGCGGCACTGTTTGTAATAGCCAGGACATGGAAGCAACCTAGATGTCCATCAGCAGATGAATGGATAAGAAAGCTGTGGTACATATACACAATGGAGTATTACTCAGCTATTAAAAAGAATACATTTGAATCAGTTTTAATGAGGTGGATGACGCTGGAGCCGATTATACAGAGTGAAGTAAGCCAGAAAGAAAAACATCAATACAGTATACTTACACATATATATGGAATTTAGAATGATGGTAATGATAAACCTGTACGCAAGACAGCAAAAGAGACACAGTTGTATAGAATGGCCTTTTGGACTCTGTGGGAGAGGAAGAGGGTGGGATGGGTTGGCAGAGTGGCAATGTAACATGTGTGATATCATAAGCGAAACGAATTGCCAGTCCAGGTTTGATGCAGGATGCAGGATGCTAGGGACTGATGCACGGGATAATCCAGAGAGAGGGTGTGGGGCGGGAGGGTGGAGGTGGGGGTCGGGATTGGGAGTTCATGTACACTCATGGCTAATTCATGTCAATGTGTAACAAAACGAATACAGTATTGTAAAGCAAAACAAACTAAAAAATAAAAATTAATTAAAATTAAAAAAAAAAAAAGAAAAAAAAAAAAGAGGCTTTTGAGTTCCTTTTCACTTTCTACCATAAGGGTGGTATCATCTGCATATCTGATGCTCGGAGTGATTCGAGGCAGGGGAGAAGGGGATGACAGAAGATGAGATAGCTGGATGGCATCACTGACTCAATGGACACGAGTTTGGGTAAATTCCAGGAGTTGGTGATGGACAGGAAGGCCTGGCGTGCTGCAATTCATGGGATTGCAAAGAGTCGGACACGACTGAACGACTGAACCGAACTGACTGAAAGTGGGACTTGAGTTACTGAGAATAATTTGTCAAGCCATTGCCTTACTACTCTTATTAAAATAATTATACCAAACCTATGATAAGGGCATAGCTTTGAGATTCAGACCTGATTCCAATCTTACCTTCTTAGCTCCAGGTTTCAGGCAAATTAGTCAGTCTCAGTGTCATCGTTCTTCCTTTGTTCCTAATTTGCCAAATGGGGCAACTTTAATTATTCCCATAATTTGGGGAAATTTAAGGGAATTATTTATGTAAGGTACATTGTAGGGTATCTGGCATATAGTAGATCCACAACAAATATTTTGTTATTAAAAGTTAAATACTTCACTGACCTGTCAGTATTCCAAATACCTAATGGAAGCAGAGAAAAGTACAGTGTTTGTAATTTGCTCTTCTATAAGGTAAATATTAAAAGCTCCAATACCCAATTATTTTTATTTTAAATTGATTTAATTTTTAACCTTTTAACAATTATGTCCATATTTGGGTTTCTCTGGTGACTCAGTTGGTAGAGAATCTGTCTGCAATGCAGGAGACCTGGGTTTGATCCATGAGTTGGGAAGATCCCATGGAGGAGGGCATGGCAACCACTCTAGTGTTCTTGCCTGGAGAATCCCCATGGACAGAAGAGCCTGGAGGGTTAGAGTCGATGGGGTCACAAAGTGTCGGACATGACTGAGTGACTAAGCACAGCACAATATAAACATACATTTATGTTAAGTAAATGTATGTTTATATTGAATATAAATCTATCTATCTGTCTTCTTAAACTTGGAAACTATTGGCCATTCCAGTGATTAAACAAAATTTTTACATTTCAACCTTCAGCACTTATTGCCTATAATGCTTTCTAACAATTTTGTTTCAGCAAAATAGTATTTAATTTACCACTACTAACTTGTGACCAGTCCATTCTAAAGGAGATCAGCCCTGGGATTTCTTTGGAAGGAATGATGCTGAAGCTGAAACTCCAGTACTTTGGCCACCTCATGTGAAGAGTTGATTTCATGACTATGAACTGTGGTGTTGGAGAAGACTCTTGAGAGTCCCTTGGACTACAAGGAGATCCAACCAGTCCATTCTGAAGGAAATCAGCCCTGGGATTTCTTTGGAAGGAATGATGCTGAAGCTGAAACTCCAGTACTTTGGCCACCTCATGTGAAGAGTTGACTCATTGGAAAAGACTCTGATGCTGGGAGGGATTGGGGGCAGGAGGAGAAGGGGATGACAGAGGATGAGATGGCTGGATGGCATCACGGACTCGATGGACGCGAGTGTGAGTGAACTCCGGGAGTTGGTCATGGACAGGGAGGCCTGGCGTGCTGCGATTCATGGGGTCACAAAGAGTCGGACACGACTGAGCAACTGAACTGAACTGAACTGATCATGTTTATAAGCATCAGGAATTAAAAACTCCAGCTAAGTCATTTGAATTCATTTTTCAAATTGCTTCCTTCCCAAACTTTCTAAAAGACTGTGACTGTGGTATTGGTTCTGGAGGCTGATGGGCTTGTAGTTATTTCTTCTGTCTGCCCCCTGGTGGATGAGAATGAGAGGCTTGTGCAGGTTTTCTGATGTAAGGGACTGACTGGAGAAAACTGGATCAAGCCTGGTGGATAGGGCCATGCTCAGTAAAACTTCAATCCAGTTGTCTGCTGCTGGGTGGGGCTGCATTCTTTTCCTGGTAGTTTGGCCTGAGGCAACCTAGGCCTGGAGTCTACAGGCTCTGTGCTAAGGCTATTGCTGCTGCTGCTGCTAAGTCGCTTCAGTCGTGTCCGACTCTGTGCGACCACATAGACGGCAGCCCACAAGGCTCCCCCATCCCTGGGATTCTCCAGGCAAGAACACTGGAGTGGTTTGCCATTTCCCTCTCCAATGCAGGAAAGTGAAAAGTGAAAGTGAAGTCGCTCAGTCGTGTCTGACTACTGGGAACCTCCTAAAGGACTTACTCAGAGATTAATCTCCCAGGATTTCTGTTACCAGTGCCTCTTTTCCCAAGGGGGCCACTGCTGACCCATGCCTCTGCAGGAGACCCCTCAAACACTCATAGGTAGGTCTGGCTCAGTTTCCTGTGGGGCTACTCTTCCTTTTTCCTGGTTCTTGATGTGCACAAGGTTTTGTTTGTACCCTCGAAGAGTGGAGTCTCTTTTTTAGAAGTCCTGTGGCGATCTGTTTTGTTGCAGCTTCTCCTTTGTCCTTGGATGTGAGGTATCTTGTTTTGGTGGGTTCTAGCATCTTCCTTTCAATGATTGTTCAAAAGCTAGTTGCCGTTTTAGTGCTCTGGCAGGAGAAGATGAACACAGGTCCTTCTGCTCCACCATCTTGAGCCGATCTCCCCTCCAAAAAATACCAATAAATGCTAAGTATCTCCCTTCGCTAGCCAAACATTCCAACTACAGAACTCTGGGGATGTATTCATCAACGTTCCAGGTAATATGTTCTCTTTCTCAGTAAAAATGATAAAATCATTATTTTTCATTTAATTTGCACTGGAAAACTATCAGTTTTGTTCCAGTGAAAACATAAAGTATAAACTATTTATTGAACTACTATGAGCAACAGTTAGAACTGGACATGGAACAACAGACTGGTTCCAAATAGGAAAAGGAGTACGTCAAGGCTGTATATTGTCACCCTGCTTATTTAACTTAATATGCAGAATACATTATGAGAAATTCTGGACTGGAAGAAACACAAGCTGAAATCAAGATTGCTGGGAGAAATATCAATAACCTCAGATATGAAGATGACACCACCCTTATGGCAGAAAGTGAAGAGGAACTAAAAAGCCTCTTGATGAAAGTGAAAGAGGAGAGTGAAAAAGTTGGCTTAAAGCCTAACATTCAGAAAACGAAGATCATGGCATCCGGTCCCATCACTTTGTGGGAAATAGATGGGGAAAAAGTAGAAACAGTGTCAGACTTTATTTTGGGGGGCTCCAAAATCACTGCAGATGGTGACTGCAGCCATGAAATTAAAAGACGCTTACTCCTTGGAAGAAAAGTTATGACCAACCTAGATAGCATATTCAAAAGCAGAGATATTACTTTGCTGACTAAGGTCCGTCTAGTCAAGGCTATGGTTTTTCCAGTGGTCATGTATGGATGTGAGAGTTGGACTGTGAAGAAGGCAGAGCACCAAAGAATTGATGCTTTTGAACTGTGGTGTTGGAGAAGACTCTTGAGAGTCCCTTGGACTGCAAGGAGATCCAAACAGTCTATTCTGAAGGAGATCAACCCTGGGATTTCTTTGGAAGGAATGATGCTAAAGCTGAAATGCCAGTACTTTGGCCACCTCATGTAAAGAGTTGTCTCATTGGAAAAGACTTTGATGCTGGGAGGGATTAGGGCCAGGAGAAGAAGGGGACGACCAAGGATGAGATGGCTGGATGGCATCACTGACTCGATGGATGTGAGTTTGAGTGAACTCCGGGAGTTAGTGATGGACAGGGAGGCCTGGTGTGCTGCAATTCATGGGGTCGCAAAGAGTCAGACACGATTGAGCGACTGAACTGTACTGAACTGAACTGAAATCCCAATAGACCCATTGAGTGCATTTTCCCTACAAGATGCCAAACAATTATAATGGAATGACATCAAAACAAACCCCAATACCCACAGATCATAATCAGATTCTCTTCTGTCATGTCAAGTAAGCATACTTTTTGCATCTCCTTAAAAGGTGAGAATGGTGGGAGTTTCCCTTGGTCAGTTTTAAACTCAATTCTGTGCTGTATTTTCTGGACCATCTGATGTTTTCAAAATTAAAAAAAAATAATGTAAAAAATATCCACAATGGACAAAATATTAGAAGATTTCAACAGAGGAGGGATTCAAGGGTCAATTAGGGTGAGGTGAGAGAGGTGAATCTTGCATGTACAGGATCAGATCCTGGTTCACCTAAATTTTTAATATTTTATTCACTGTGGATTTGTGGTGATGTTTAGGTACCACATTAAAATACCCCTCATTTGGGGACTTCCATGGCCTTCCTGTGGTTAAGTCTCTGTGCTTCCACTGCAGGGGCCACGAGTTTGATCCCTCATCCAGTAACTGAGATCCTATAGGCTGTGCAGTATGGACAAAAAAAAAATTAAAAATAAGTAAGTAAATAAATAAAAATTAGATATCCCTTATTTTGTCCATGAAGTTTTTTTGACACCCCTTATATTGTGCACCTTTGAGAAATACAAGTCCTCATCACTTCATGGCAAATAGATGGGGAAACAGTGGAAACAGTGGCTAACTTTATTTTTCTGCGTTCCAAAATCACTGGATATGGTGATTGCAGCCATATAATTAAAAGACGCTTACTCCTTGAAAGGAAAGTTATGAGCAACCTAGACAGCACATTAAAAAGCAGAGACAATACTTTGCCAACAAAGGCCCGTTTAGTCAAGGCTATGGTTTTTCCAGTGGTTGTGTATGGATGTGACAGTTGGACTATAAAGAAAGCTGAGCACAGAAAAACTGATGCTTTTGAACTGTGGTGTTGAAGAACACTCTTGAGAGTCCCTTGGACTGCAAGGAGATCCAGCCAGTGCATCCTAAAGGAGATCTGTCCTGGGTGTTCACTGGAATGACTGATGTTGAAACTGAAACTCCAATACTTTGGCCACCTAATGCAAAGAGCTGAATCATTATTTGAAAAGACCCTGATGCTGAGAAAGATTGAGGGCAGGAGGAGAAGGGGATGACAGAGGATGAGATGGTTGGATGGCATCACCAACTCAATGGACATGGGTTTGGGGGGACTCCGGGAGTTGGTGATGGACAGGGAGGCCTGGCGTGCTATGGTTCATGGGATTGCAAAGAGTCGGACATGACTGAGCGACTGAACTGAACTGAGTCCCCACCTTGCTGGACATGCCCTTCAAGGTTACTCTATTTAAGGAAGTAAATCGAAACTGTTGCTGCAAATGGTATTATTTCATTCTTTTTTATGGCTGAGTAATAGTCCATTATATATATATACCACATCTTCTTTATCCACTCATCTGTGAATGGATATTCAGGTTGCTTCCATGTCTTGGCTATTGTCAATAATGCTGCTATGAACATAGGCGTGCATGTATCTTTTTGAATTACGGCTTTGTCCAGATACACACCCAGGAGTGAAGGAGTGAAGTGATTATCAGGCCATCTCATTTTAAACTTTTATTTGGATTACTAGCACAGCCTCAATCAGAAAGTTCTCCTAACCACCTGTCCAACTGTCCCTTCTCTGGGGTCTGCAGTCCCTTGTGCTTAGCTCTGCCATAGCATTTTCTCCTTGGGGCTATAATTACCCTTCTGTGCCATCCCTTCTCTTGGGAGACATTCACTCACCGAGGACTGGTGTCTGGGGTCCTGGTGTAGAGCACAGGACCAGATATTGGAGTGATTAAGATGATGGTTCATAAACAGCTATTGGGTTAATCCACGGATTGATTGCCAAATCAGTTGGTTTGTAATAAATTTTTACATTATCACGCACTTCTCTGCTTTTCCAAATGGTGTACATTTTCCATCAGTGAGCAATACAGCTTGCCCCATCTCGAGGTCCTCCTATTTTTTACCAAAACCCATACTTGGAGAAATGATAAAGAAAATGATGTGGAGCACATGTTATTTATCTACTCATGGAAGTTGCTATGTTGAGTTAAAGTCTTTCATCAGGCTGGATCCCTGGAAAGCTACCGACTTGGACCACTTTCTCTAGCTCCTTGCCAAATCACCTCCGATGAGTTGTGTTTTGTTACATCTTTGCTTTTTATTGAGAGTCATTATGGAAAACAGTCATATGAAATTTGGTATGCATTTATTCTAGAAGCTAGTGTTTTGGACTTTGTCCACGATGCTAACTAGCTCTCCCCAGAGGATTTCGTGTGTGCCCTCTCTTCTTAAAAACAAAACAAAAATAAAAACACACATTTGCCATCGCCTTTATTTGCCCTTTGCCTTGACTGCCAGGAAACTCAGGGGCAAATTGGCACTCAGGTGGAGTAATTATAAAAACTCTTGTGGGGAGCTGATGCTATGTCCTCTCCTCCTTTTGAGTGGACTATACTGAATTTCTATTTTTGGTCATTCACTGATAAACTCGTGGCATGAGAATCCTTCAGACTTTGTCCCCAGTGAATTTCCAAAGAGATAGGCTTTGTTTAAAATGAAAATAAATAAAGATAATATTGTATCATCTTTTTGTGTGTTTTCTGCATGTGTATATACTACATGGGCTGTGTTTAAAATGGAAATAAATGAATATAATATTGTATTATCTTTCTGTGTGTTTTCCATATGTGTATAATACTACATGGACATGAACTTGGGCAAACTCTGGGAGTTGGTGAGGCACAGAGAAGCCTGGCTTGCTGCAGTCCATGGGGTCGTGAAGAATCAGACATGACTTGGTGACTGGACAACATAATAATAAAATACTTTAAGCTAAATTCTAAACTATGATGAGGAAGGGAGAGATTATTGCCTGAAATTACTAGAACAGTGATGAGCTCACAGAAGATGCTTTATTAATGCTATTAATTGCCAAACGCTTATGCATACCACTCCAGTATTCTTGCCTGGAGAATTCTATGGACAGAGGAGCCTGGTGGACTGCAGTCCCTGGGGTCACAAAGAGTTGGACATGACTGAGCGACTAACACACACTTAGAGGACTTCCAATGGGCATCATACTTTGACCATATTTTCACTGAGCATCAGCATTCCTGTTTTATCATGGGATGTCTCCTTTGGTCTCATTCCGCAGATGGAGAGAGAAGCCTCATACAACCATCCTTCCTTCCTTCCTCTCTGTCCAGACACAGATGAGAAAGGATGCTCTGGAGAGGCAGAGACCTTGTTGGCCCTGGTGCCCTGGTTTAGTGCTTGGCACAGAGGAGGTGTTCAATATGTGTTGAATGCTTTGTTCTGTCTAAAGGCAAAAATAATGCTAATCCTGCCACCTTCCACCTGTTAGGATCTAATTTTGACCTTGATGTTTGTTCAGGGCTTTTCATCCTTTGATTAAAAGGAATAATGTAAATTAATTTTCGGGTATGATAATAGTCATCATTGTATATCTGACTTTTCCCCTGGATCTTCCCAGACACCACCCGTGCTTACATTTTGCTTGTGTTATTTGTGCAATGCCCAGGGGCAGGAACGCAGCAAACTCTCTGGCTGCTGTCGCAGCAGCTTGAGGAATTAAAATGTCTTGCTCTGGGAATGCCAGTTTGTTTCCTGGCAATCCCTCTGGTGCGGTCTACACCTCTTCCTGGATGGTGTAGACGCCCTGGAATTCTGCTGTTCTGCATCCATTCAGTATTCCCTCATCTGGGTCTCACCCTCAGGATTGGCTTGGGGCAAAATAGGATAGTGATGAGTGATGGGTCCCAGAGATGACTGAGCCCCCCCTGAGAACTGGGTTTTGTCTTAGGTGGTGGTGTCTAGACCATCTCGATACTGCCTGTGAAACTCCTGGGACAGCTGTCTCGTTTTTACATATAGGAAGCTCTGAGAAATTAGAGACTTGCCCAAGATTTCATAGTTGTTTTTGGAAAGAGCTGGGATTTAAACCCCCTTATCTGCTTGATTCTGAAGCACACAATCTTCTTCCCACACCCTCACGTGGGCACAGATTTTCTCCTGTGTCCCCAAAGCCACCTCCTCTGCAAACTCTATCCCATCCTTACATTATCCCTCCTGTTTAGCACTTTCACTGGGCAGAAGGCAAATTTTGCACACTGGTCCCTCCATCTGCACCTCCCTACAGCCCCACCATTCCATCCTGACCACTGGAACAAAACTAAGACCTAGATGGTGGGTTCTGCCATGAAGCTCAACTGCCTCCATGTTCAGATGGCAGGAGATAGGGTTAAAGAAAACATCACATTTGCCCATCAGGGTTATATAATCTGTTCGGCTAAGCAATATGAAATTGCCAACATTTGATTAATTACTGACAACTCTATAGGTTCAACTTACCAGCAAAAAAGACGAGGAGAGTCATCCCTTAGCAAATAGATACTCTAGTTTACATCTGTATGTGAGCTGATTGAGACTCATCAAGTTGTTTATACTTTACAATATCCCATGAGCATCTGCTGAAAACCTGAGCTCCAGAGAGGTCACGTTGCTGGCCCAAGGTCACTCTTTTTGGAAGCCTTGGAGCTCTGATCCCCATTTCCTGGATTCTGAAACCTGTGTCCACTTAACACTTGCTGCAGGGTTAGACTCTGCCTTTAGGATGAGCAGGGTTCTGAGTGGAGGTCATTGGGGCTGGTGGTCACAGGCTCTAGAAGTTAGTGTTTTCTGGTATTGCTGGATACTCATAATCAAGGGTAAAAGACAAAATATCTTGAAGTCAGTAAGGCCTGGGCACTGATCAGTCAGAGCTGACAGGCACCAATCAGAATGGGTGCTGCCTGTGAAAGTGCTGGTCACTCAGTCATGTCTGACTCCATGTGACACCATGGGCTGAAGCCTGCCAGGCTCCTCTGTTCATGTAATTCTCCAGGCAAGCATACTAGAATGAGTAATCATCCTCTTCTCCAGGGGATCTTCCTGAACTAGGGATCCAACTCGGGTCTCCTGCATTGCAGATAGATTCTTCACCATCTGAACCACGAGGGAAACCTGGATGCTGCTTGTAAGCCCTTAGAAGAGCCACAGATGGGGGATGTACAATCCTGCTGTCGTCACTATTCTAGTTTCCTGTTTGTCACTGTCTGCAGGGTACTCTTAGTTTGGACTACTGTGCAGCTGAACTTGACTCTCTCCCCACCCTACTCACAAGTCTGGGCCCATATTTTGCTTTCTCACTCCCTGAGCTGGACCTTGCTCATGACTGGGCTTAGCCACTGGGCTGCCAGTGGACGTGATGCAATCAGGTGCCTTAGATGTGCTTACTTTTCTCTGGATTTGTGTCTAACATGCCTGCGGTGGCTAGTGCCCTTTCCACTCTGGGACCCAGAACAAATACCCACTGAGTGGACATGAATCCAGTTTACAGCCTAGAACTGCATCCAGGGAACACATGGCCTGGAGCAGAGCCTTGCAGCTGAACCAAGTCTCACTCAACAGAACCACTGCGAACTTGAGACCAGTGAGCATGAGAACAAACACTCAGTGTTGCAAACACTGGGCTGAGATGGTCCTTCACCATTGCTTTGTTGTTGCAACTGCTGACTACGTCAGGATGGTGCACCTTAGAATGTGGCCTTTTTTAATTGCAGAGCTTCCCTGAGTGTTCAGTGGGTAAAGAATCTGTCTGCAGATTTTAAGCGGAAGTGGCGCAGACCCAGGTGGGCAGGGAAAAGGCGGCCGGTCCTGCGGGCCTTGCTACCCTTAAAAAAAAAAAAGAATCTGTCTGGAGTGCAGGAGACCCCGGTTCAATTCCTGGGTCAGAGAGATCTGCTGGAGAAGGGACAGGCTACCCACTCCAATACGGTTGGGCTTTCCTTCTGGCTCAGCTGGTCAAGAATCTGCCTGCAATGCACGAGACCTGGGTTCGATCCCTGGGTTGGGAAGATCCCCTGGAGACGGGAAAGGCCATCACTCCAGTATCCTGGCCTGGAGAATTCCACGGATTGTATAGTGATGAGGGTCACAGAGAGTTGAACATGACTGACTTTCTCTTCACTTTGGAATTGCATAAATCCTTCGTGTGTGTGTTTTGATGTTTCTTACTTTAATTTTTTTCCAGATTTTTGATTAACTGCTATTTATTGCATACAGTTCCTTTACAATGTTGTGTTAGTTGTGGGTGTACAACACAGTGAGTCAGCTGTGTCTATACATATATGCCCTCTCCTTTGCATTCCCTTCCCAGTTAGGTCCCCACAGTGCATGGAGTAGGGTTCCCTGAGCTATACATTAGCTTCTCATTAGTTGTCTCTTTTATACATAGTATCAACAGCGTATATGTGTCAGTCCCAACCTCCCAATTCCTCCTACCCCCTGAAATGCATAGTCTTTTGAAAGGGGTTCTGCCTCCTTTTGGTATTGTGAGTGTGGGTCACTTAGCTTTAGATTCCCAGTAAGAAGAGGACTGTTTCTTTTTTTCTGCAGGACTTTGCTTTAAGCCACAGAGACCCACCACTATATGTAAAATAGAGATAAACAACAAAGACCTGCTGTACAGCACAGAGAGCTATACTCAAAATTTTGTAAAAGCCTATAATGGAAAGGCATCTGAAAAATTATATGTGTATATATCTATATAAACTGAGTCAGTTTACCGTACACCTGACACTAATACTGCACTCCAATAAAATGCTGTTTGTTTCCCCCCAAAAAAATTTTTTTAAGAGTTCAAACTAGGGGGTCATGACTGTGTTAATGCATAATGGTGGCAACAATGAATGGATAATTCACTAATAGTTAAGTGATTATAGATTCAAAAGTCCCCCCACCCCAGCCCCAACCCCGCCTGGAACTGAGCCCTCTCCTTTCCTCTGAATCCCATAATAGACACCACTACCCACTATTCCATTCCCTACTTGCCTGCCTGACACCAGTGAGCCTTGGTGACGAAGAGTGAGGTACGTAGGCAGCAGTCCAGAGGATGCAAGACTCTAAGGCAGCACTTTGGACAAGAATGTCTGGGTGCCGTTAGCAAACGCTAGCATCACATGATAACTGACACCATCACCACCCCGACAGCACTTCCTCTTGTGAGTGCCTCCCTGGGCCAGGCTCTGCGAGTGCTTTCCCTTCCCTTTGTTTTCACAATCACACTCGGGGGAGGCATTGTTTGCCTTCATTTTCAAGCCTGGAAATCAGGCTCAGAGAGGCTAGTTGATCTGCCCAAGGCCACACAGCTAATATGGTGGAGTGAGAGCAGAATCCCAGCCTGGCTCGATAGCACATAAAATGCCTTTGTGATGGACTGAATGTGTGTTTCCAAAATTCACATATTGGAGCTCTGACCCTCAGTGCGGCTGTGATTTGAAATGGTGCCTCTGAGGAAGTGATTAAGGTTAAATAAAACCATAAGAGTTGAAACCTGATCCTATAGAACTAGTGTCCTTTAAAGATGAGACTCCAGAGAGCTTGCTAGCTTTCTCCCTCTCTCTCCTCTCCCTCTCCCTACATGGACCCAAGGCAGGGCTCCAGGAACATGCTGGCCATCTATAAGCCAGGAAGAGAGGTCTCACCAGAAACCAAGTGGACCAGAACTTTGATCCTGAACTTCTAAACTAGAAAAATGTCAGAAAATATATTTCTGTTGCTTGAACCACCCAGGCCGTGATGCTCTGTGCAACCCAAGCTACCTAATACAACCTTAAAACCTCCAAAGCCTACATTCATTCAGGCACCCCACCACCCCTACCCACTCAGGACACAGGAATGGTTCAGGTATATCTTTGTCCATCTCCTTCGAGCACAGCTGGGAATGGCACATGGGTGGCCACCAATACCATCTCAGGACTCAGGACTGACTTCAGGCTGACACCTCTGGCTCCGGGAAGGACATTATCTCGATTATGCATTGTTTCACTCTCGTGGAAATCAGCCGCTGCTTCTTGTATAAATAACTGATAATGAGCAGCCGTATTCTCCCTATTGGAGCCCGATTATGACCTTGGAGACAACTGGGGGCTCAACCTGGGCTGATGCCGCTGTCTGCGGCCCTGGCGGATCACTGCTCTCTCCATCTCCTGGTGAAATATTCCTCACGCAGGGGTCCTGTTTTCATTATCCATAGTATGTGTGTGTGTGTGTGTGTGTGTGAGTGTAGCTTGCATCTTTCTCCTAATTAAGGGGAATTCCCTGTAACTGGTGGGTGACAGGGACAAGGAGGTGAGGGACTGGGGGCGAGCACAGAGCTGCAGGGGAAAACGAGACGCCCAGGCCTCTGGCCACAGTCTGTCCTCAGCCTTTGCCTCTATGGGATGGCACAAGGGGGGCCTGGAAATATCTCCAGCCCATTTCATGGACACAGTCACTCCAGTTTTTCAGGCTGTCCTGTTTGCAGGAAAAACACAAAGGAAATGTCGCCATAAAAGATGATCCTGTTTCCAAATCCTGTGGTGGTTGCGGGGGGGGGAGGGGTTGCGGAATAATAACAACAAAACTAAATCAAAGAAAGAGAAGAAGAAAGCCCCAGTGCTGCCAGATGTCCACAGCGTTCAGCAAAGCGGGCCTGTGTGCTGGGCGTCTCGCAGAAGCTGCGTGGTGGAGGCGTCCGTGGTTCTGTCTGTACACTTCATGCTCTCAGACGGGACAACCAGAGATACTTCTTTCCTGGCATGTCAAGTGTTTCATTTCCTTCTTAACATGTTTTAAAATGAAGCACACGCCTCCCCACACGGAGGCCCGAGTCAAACCCTATTTGCCTTCATCTCACAGCAATTATCCAGCCAGAGGTGGTTGTCTCAGACACTCAGGCAGTCCTTGTCGCAAAGAGAGGGGAGACAGGGCAGGGATGGAGAACTCTATGAACACTCCACCTGGGTGTCCTTGTGGTTGGTCCAACGAGCCTCTGAAAGGACGTGTACTGCCGTGCATTTTTTTCTAACAATAATAAAGATCAGGTGCAGCTGCGGGGAGCCCACAGCATTAGGAGCCTAACACACATGTCATTTAACCCCCACAATCTCTGAGGTCACAAGTGCTTGAGATACTTCAGATGAGGGAACCAAAGCAATGGGCTTAGGAGTCATGTGTCTGCAGCTGTATGACAGGGCCGGAGTCAGAGCCCAGGACGATGGGACTCAAGATTTGACAAGACTCAAGATTAGGCTGGCTCAGCCCTCCCAGACCTGCAGGATCACCCACGAGCTGAGTGGAGAGAGAAGCTGGCTTCTGAGTGAAAGAAGCTGGGTGTGTGCATTGTGGCAAGAGATTTAGAAAAAACACAAAAAGCAGCAGTTATACGTTATTTTACCGTGAAGGATACCCGGAGACAAAACAGCGGAGGAGGTAAAGTGACAAAAACGTATTAAAGCCACAGTGAAGCAAAAGAGACTGCTTTTCAGGGCAGAGGCCCCAACCCCAGAGCTCTGCGGGGTGGTGAGGCTATCACCTAGAAAGGGAGGTGGGGGTGGCTTTAACAACTCCTGGAACACACCCCCCCCACCCCTCAAGTTCCTGGGCATCAGAGGCTGAGTGACTGCCAAGAATGCCCTCTTCTGGTGATGCTCTCAAAGCCCAGGATGACAGCAAGGCAGACCGAGACCTGTGTTTTCAGATTCCTGGGGAGGTTCTCGGCATCAAGACATAGTGTCACTCAAACAAATAGCTCTCCCCTTTCTCTTCCTCGTCATCCCCCCCAACTAGCGATAGGTCAATTATTCTAATAAGGTAAGATAGACCATGATCGAGATTTGGCTTTTTTTTTTTTTTCTTTCTCTCTCTCTCTAATCGGGAATAATACCTGTATGTCATCTGTATATTTATGATAGCTCAAAGACATGGGTGTGTGGATCTAATTAAAAATGTGAAAGGGTTTAGCAGCCTGCTGCTTCCCTGCAACTCTCTGGTTGCCAAATCTTGGCAGCCGTGTTGAAACGGGGCCAAGTGTTTAGTGTGGAGCTGAACGCCTGCCAGCCGGAGTGCTGCATTGTGGGGCCAGGAAGCCTGGCGGGGTTGCGTTAAAACCAGCTCGCACAGGGCCGGGCAGGGAGCAGGACCCGGGACCCAGAGGAAACCAGCTGCAGAGGAAGGGTCTTGCTCTCTGCTTGCTTCCCGACTCAACGCAGGACCACTTAGACCATCTTGGAGACTAGACAGCGTTGTGAGCCACTAGGTGGGAGATCCTCCCCACAGTCTCTGCTACAGTCGGGCCTCTTCAGAGAAGAAGCAATCCTCAACTCTCTCCTAGCAGCGAGAGGCTGTACCCACAGCCTTCTCGAGGTGCATAGGTCTATTGAGTTCCAGGAGTCTCCCCTGGAAGCCTGAGCCTCTCTCCATGGCTCACTCATTGTTCTGGGTCTTCCCTCTCAAGCAGCAGAGCCCCGTTCTGGGTTTCTCTCCAACTGGACGAGGCACACACATCCCTTGGGGAATCTGAGGCAGGCTTCTGATCCAGCAGAGAGAGGGGAGAACTCATGTTGCCGAGATCAGAGCTGACCGGAACTGCTGAAGTGCTCAGTTATGAATTCTGACTCCTCGTGTCATGGACTCAAGGTTGGTGGGTTCTGGAAAAGTCCAACCTAGGTGATTCAGAGTCTCACTGGGATTGGGGTTGGGGGAGGTCATTCAAAGAGTTCGACCCCCTCCCTGGTGTGTTGACAAGATAAGTGAACCTAAAACACATCAAAGATAAGAGTTACTTCTCATTTCCTCGAAATGTGCCCATTATAAACAAATTACAGAAGAAAAGGAATCACATTCTTTCTGTTCAGAAACACTCCCCTGCAAACAACAAAAATTTAGTTCAACAAAGATCTGCTGTGAATTGGGGAGTGACATGTCTCAGGGGCTAGGATAGTGGATGAGAGGAGATTTAGCCTTTTAACTTTTTATCTTGTGTACTGTTGATTTTTATGATAATGCATGATGATACATTCTTTTTTAATTAAAAAAAGTGGGGGAGGAGGCCAAAGAAAGCAAGAGTGCATCAGGTAGGGAGTCATGACCTCCAGGCAACCATCAGACCAGTGGTGGAGAGAGCCTGGAAGGGTTTGGAGTCACTCGGTCCTGGAGAGGAATCTCGGCTCTGGCACGACGCTTGGGGAAGTCAGCTGACATTGCCAGGCTCTGAGTCCCTGTCTGCAGAAGGAAGGAGCTGTACCTTCATTGCCAGAGCTGCCCTGCGTGCTAGGGATATGGATGCGAAGGGGTTCAGACCCAGGGGGTTGGGCCGGGCGTCTGACAGATTCAGGGCCCCTTTCCACTGGGGTCAGGGCACTACCCCAGGTAGAATTTCATCCCAGCAGACAACTGCTAAGAACAAATACATTCTGAAACCTCAGGACAGGAGCTAATCACTTCGGATGTCACCAAGCCACCTTTCATGGTATCAGAGGGAGCCTGGGAAAAAAAAAAATGAGGTCCCTGGGGAACTGCAGAGAATTTTCTCTTTCTTTGACATAGGTAAATTTACACATGTGGAAAGTTTAAAATGGCATGCCAAATACACCCCAAGTCATCATACCTTAGCCAGCCATGTTTACCCTGAAAAATTAAACTACAAGAAGTCAGCCCTATGGGGGAAGATGCGGGTCACGGGGTCCCTGTGCAGTTAGGGGCCGATGTTTTCTTAAAATCCTGAGTCGGCATCCATGTCCATCTCTTCGTGGACGGATAATATAGAACTCGCTGCTTCCATCACAGAGAGAGAGGTCGTTTGCTACTAAATATCCTAAGATTTTCTTTTTCTTTAGAAAAATCACACTCCAAGAGACTTTATCACATTTCGCTCCTAACATGTGGGCAGGTGATTATCTAAACCACTGAGGGAAGATGTTCCAGGTAAACATCTAATTAATTAAAGAAAACCTCTCTCTCTCCACCCCAACCCAGAAAAGACTGCAATTTAGAAAGACACACACACACACACACACACTTTTAAAAAGGCTTCCAGGCAATGAATCGTCTAGCCCGACCACCTCTGATAATTAACGTCTACAGACAGACCTCAAACCTCCCAGCCTCCCTCCAGCGTCTGGGTGACCACCACCCCTCCACTCTTCCAAGCAACATTTGCTCCAACTTAATATTCTAGTGCTTTCGGGAACAACATTTAAAAATAAACCATTTTGGCATATTGTCAAAGTCTTGTCTAAATTTCTTCATGACAACCACCCTAAGTGAGATTTTAAAAATCAAAAGAGTTGGGGGTGGGGGAAAAAAAAGGAGTCCCCATTTATAGAGTTCTAATTTCAGACAATGTCCAATGAGAATGCATTTATTTCTCCTTCGTCCTCGTTTCTGATTCCCTCACTTGCATGTAGGGCATCCTTGTCCCACCTCTTGACTCCTAAGCCTGTATCTCTTTCATCCCCTCCATGGGACCTGGCACCTGGGTTGGTGATAAGGAGACTCTGAAATCCTAGGACAACTTTTTGCTCATGGCCCAGGCTGGGCACTAGAGAGAGAAGTTCTGGGCAGAGAAGGGGCCTCAGGCAGGTGTTAAAATGTTGTTTCTGGTCCTGTGTAGCAAGCACAGCAAAACAGTCCTGTCTGCTCTGTTCCTATCAACAGCCTGATCTCCTTGATCTGTTGCTAAGAGACCAGCCTGTTGTTTACAAGATCGGTGGCGTAGACTTCCATAATTTATAATTTATTATCTTAGTGTCAAAACTTGGGTTGGTTTTTATTTTATTTCACTGTAGATCCAATAATTGTTAGATACAACAAAGGTCACGTATCTGCCGGTGGCTCTGTTGTTGCTCTGATAGCATCCCTGGCTGCCCCAAGTTTAGATGCTGTGGAAAAAAATGCTATTATAAACTGAAGATGAATATCATTTTTTGTCCATTAACTTCATGCATTATATGACTGCTCAGGTCAATGGATTCCCTCCAGATTTGCTCACTACTGAAAGCATGTTTCTGTCCAACCAAGAAAGAAATGAATTGAAATGATTTCAATTATCACAAGAAAGGAATTGAGTCTTCTGACTGTATATTTCAGCACCCAACTCGCCAATTCTCTCTCCACAAAGTTCAGGGCCAGAGACATTTAACCAGCACTAGAAATTACCCCTGAGCATTGTCGGATATGGTGAGCTCACAAAACTACCTTTGGAGAGTCCTTCACTCACAGCAAGTCAATCAACCCAGT
This sequence comes from Aepyceros melampus, assembly GCA_006408695.1. Classification (NCBI taxonomy): domain Eukaryota; kingdom Metazoa; phylum Chordata; class Mammalia; order Artiodactyla; family Bovidae; genus Aepyceros; species Aepyceros melampus. The sequence continues at coordinate 169,358 of SJXQ01006343.1, read as the reverse complement.
AAGGAAGTGATGACACAGAAGAAAGAGAGGCATTTAAGTAAAACCAGCTCAGTCACAATACCCCAGCCTAAAGAAAAAGAAGAGACAGTTCAAGTGTTATAATCAAGGTCAATACTAACATTTATAGTGCCAGGCACAAGGCTGAGTGCTTAACCTGGACTAGTGTGCAAAGCTCCTGAAAAACTTATGAGGAAAATTCTAGTATTAGCCCCATTGAAGAGACAACAAAACCAGAACTTTATAACCTTCAATAAAAGGCAGGACTAAACTCAGACTGTGTCCCTGGATACATCACTCTCATAGAAATTAAAAAAAAAAAAAAAACAGCTTGGGCTTTGTAATTTACTGTCTATGAACAGTCCAAAGACATTTGATGGAGCAGGGAAATTAACATAGGTTCCAAAATCATATCATCACATTATCTTTCCCTGCAGTCATTGGAATCTCTCTAGAAACCACAGAGCATGAGAAATTTCTAGGAAGGGTATTTTATTTTCCTCATCAAAGGACCTGGCAAATTCTAATGACATTTTACTGGGAATTAGATTTGTTGCTTTCCAGAAAGCAATTATGGTGATCATCCATACTGGCATTTTTCACTGCTTAATCTCTAGCCTCTCCCCGGTGGTGCTATGGCCAGGGTATCACACAGATCCAAGATCTCCTGGACCATATCTGTTTGGGGTTGGTTGGCAGCCTCTTTCTAACTCCTGTGGTAAAAAGAGATAAACAAACAAGTTGGAAACCATTGACCACCAAAGAAGCAGTCAACCTCTTGATGACTTAACCATTTCTCAAGACAGGTCTGAGACCTAATTACTTTTTTCTCTCCAAGCAGAGATTCAATCCCTTTCAAACATGTGGATTTTTTTACTGGAACCCGCAGATCCACCCCAAGCAGCAGAGAAAGGGGGCACAGACGCCTCAGTTTATCTTCCAAGAGCACCTTTCTGAAATGAGCATCACCCAGTAGTTGCAAATGGCGCGCGATTCATCTTGGCAGCTGCATGATAGATTTGCACGTCGTTTAGGATGAAGGATCAGAAGTTGTGGCTTCAGTTTCCTGTCTACCACTTAACAAGCCCTGTGAACAAAGGTGGGTCTGTTCAACTATTAGGTTCTTAGATTCTACATTCAGGAAAACAAGGATGATATGACCTTTATAAGGGAGAGACGATTAAAACTGAACAATGGATGCAACACAAAATCAGGGGGAGCAAACTCTCCAAGAGTGATTAACATCGTTACCGGAGCCCTAGGGCCCAATGAAATGCCTGGCAAACAGTAGCCTGTCATGCCTGTCTGTGCAGCTGCCCGTGCTCCGTGCCCCCAGGTCGCTAAGCACTGGGGCCTCTAAGATGGAAGACGAAGTTTTCTCCTGTCAATTGTTCGTTCTATCATGGAGGAGACAGATGTGTAAATGATTATTCAGAGCGATACACTTACTTCTATGGAGACCCCGATTGAGACGCGACCTTGGGAAAATGTAGTCTTCAAGCCTCTGTGTTGTCTTCTGGACCATGGGGATATAACTGCCTGCTCACCTTGAGAAGAAAAAGAAGGATGCCCCGTGCCATCTGTCACCCAGGAGGTGCTCAGTAAATATGGAGGGGTGGGAGGTGAGGAGAACCTGTGGTCCCATTCCAATTGCTACCTCTGTCCTGGCTTTTTATGGGAGTTTCTAGAACAAGTGCATGCATATTCCTTGATAAAAATCAAAGGTCATTAGAGCAAATGACCTTTGCTAGCCGCCTAGGTGAGATCTTCCTCAGTGTCAGCAGGAACCACCATACTAGTGATGCGGGTACTGATTCCTCCTACCTCACACCACTAATGTGGAGCCTCTCCTCTGGCCCTTAGCAAACCAGCAGCTAAAAAGTCAGGAAGCAGTAGGGCCAGCCAACTGTTTTGCCAGGAAAATGCTCAATGCTGTGTATGATCCCTGGTGGTTCAGATAGTAAAGTATCTGCCATAATGCAGGAGACCAGAGTTCAAACTCTGGGCTGGGAAGATCCCTGGAAAAGGTAAACCTAGTGAGATCTTCCTCAGTGTCAGCAGGAACCACCATACTAGTGATGCGGGTACTGATTCCTCCTACCTCACACCACTAATGTGGAGCCTCTCCTCTGGCCCTTAGCAAACCAGCAGCTAAAAAGTCAGGAAGCAGTAGGGCCAGCCAACTGTTTTGCCAGGAAAATGCTCAATGCTGTGTATGATCCCTGGTGGTTCAGATAGTAAAGTATCTGCCATAATGCAGGAGACCAGAGTTCAAACTCTGGGCTGGGAAGATCCCTGGAAAAGGTAATGGCTACCCACTCCAGTATTTTTGCCTGGAGAATTCCATGGACAGAGGAGCCTGGCAGGCTATAGTTCATGGGGTCACAAAGAGTCGGACATGACTGTGGACACAACTGAGCAACTAACACTTTCACTAAATGTGATCAGTGAGCAAAGAGAGTGCGGATATAAAGAAAGAAAAAGCCCTTTGGGAGCCTGAATGAGTTGGGCTATTCAACTCAGCCATTGTTAAACTCTGACCAAGGTCAGGTTAATTAACCCCTGTGAGGGCAACCTCATTGTCAGCATAGACACAGATTGATCACATGGCTGATGCTCCTAGAACTCAGGGATGTTCAGTATAAAGCAGCTGCCTCCCTACCAAAGACTCTGAAACACTGATAATGCTAAGGGAGGTTGGGCCGTGATCTGGGTATCTCTGATACAACTTTAAGGGAATCAAATAAAAATTCATCACTAAGGATTTTTTCATCTCCTCTGAATTCCTAGCATCCAGTAAAAACTATTGCCTAGTGGTTTATTAATTAATGTAATTTTTAATTTTTTTTTGAAAGTGAAAGCTGCTGAGTCGTGGCTGACTCTTTGTGACTCTGTGGACTGTAGACCGCCAGGCTACTCTGTCCATGGTATTCTCCAGACAAGAACACAGGAGTAGGTTGCCCTTCCTCTCTCCAGGGGATCTTCCCAACCCAGGGATTGAACCTGGATATCCTGCATTGCAGGTGGATTATTTTTTTTTATGGAAATACCTGTATGGGTGACAATGGTCAGGATTAGTTTCACTCTAACTAAATTATTCTCCACCAGCCTCTAATCCTGGCCTTCTCTTATCTTCCCAGAACTGCAGAGTCCTCCACCAGCTGCACAAGACAGGACCACAGCATCACTGGTGACTCACAGCCCCAGGGAGCCCTCACCGCTGCGTTTCCCACCTCTCTCCAGGGGATCTTCCCAACCCAGGGATTGAACCTGGATATCCTGCATTGCAGGTGGATTATTTTTTTTTATGGAAATACCTGTATGGGTGACAATGGTCAGGATTAGTTTCACTCTAACTAAATTATTCTCCACCAGCCTCTAACCCTGGCCTTCTCTTATCTTCCCAGAACTGCAGAGTCCTCCACCAGCTGCACAAGACAGGACCACAGCATCACTGGTGACTCACAGCTCCAGGGAGCCCTCACCGCTGCGTTTCCCACATTCGTATCGAAGCTATCAATTCTCTTTCCTAAACAAATCTCCTCTTTGTACAGTTCTGTAGCAACCAGGGCATTTACTAAACACATGATTCTAGACCAGGAGAATATACTCCTTACATTCTTATAAAGCTCTGAGGGCCCTCACTTTAGCACAGACTCCTGTTCCAGACCCTGGTACATCCCCTGTCCCCTCAAACAGCCCTTCACCAAACATCCTTTCACCCTTTGGACGTGCAACGGGCAATTACTTCTCATGCCTCCAACATGTCACACTGAGCCAACACTCTGACTTGGCACACTCAGTCCCTCGGGAAGAATGTGACCTCTTTTATAGCAATTTCTATTCACCCTTCAAGACACAGCAATTGTCACTTTCTCTCAGAAGTCTTCCTGACTTCTCTGGGCAGTGAAATAAACTGTATTTGGCTGATTCATCTCTGTATCAGCCAAGCCTGACATGTCATAGCCTGCGTGTGTGAGCTCAGTCAGGTCTGATTTTTTGCCACCCCAGAGACTGAGCCCACTCATCTGTCCATGGAGTTTTCAGTCTTCACATCTATTCCCCTGGACCTTGGTTTCCTCCTTATATTTTCAATGCTTCCCATTCTCCATTCTTCCTGGAACAGTCTTCCTCTACTAGCCATTACGAGTCGGTGTTCCTCGAGCTTGGTCATATGTCATTTAAAAATATCATGATCATAATTGTGCCTTGGCCATCCGTCTACTCTCCAGGCAGCATTAGCCACTTACGAGCTGATGCCTCTCGAAGTTCCCTCTCTAGTCTTGCCTGCTTCTCCTTACACCCTGGACCTTTCCATTCACAGATGTATTGACAATCCTGTGGATGGCCTATTTCCCGGAGCCCAAAAACTCAATAGTGTCAAATTGATTTTACTTTTCTCTCTCTGTACATGCGTGCTAAGTCGCCTCAGTCATGTCTGAGTGCGACCCCAAGGATTGTAGTCCACCAGGCTCCTCTGTCCATGGGATTTCCCAGGCAAGAATACAGCAGTGGGTTACCATGCCTTCCTCCAGGGGATCTTCCCAACCTGGGGATCAAACCTGTGTCTCTTGCATCACCTGCATTAGCAGGCGGGTTCTTTACCACTAGCCCCACCTACCCATCCCTAAATCGTTATTCTATTTCAATGTTCTTTCATTGACATCCATGCTCAATATCCAAGCGAGAAACCTCGACATCTTTACTGATCTGCCCGTCCGATTAAGCCTCAGGGCCCCTTAGTCTTTTTCCTCAAGACCCAGGACCCCTGGGTACTTCCTTTGCAATAGTTTTCAAATTTGTTCAGTCTCTCCAATCCATGACCATCCGTCATCACTCTCTTTGTCTAGACCATCATCGTTTCTTTTCTGGACTTCTGCAACAAAACTCCTATTTTATTTTATCTCTCTGTCTCTACTCTTTATCCTTGTCTTCCATTCTCCACCTATTAGCCAGGACCATTGCTCTAAAATACCAAGTTTATCTCACCGTTTTTCTATTTGACAGCTTTCAATGTTTCCCCTGCTTGTTTGGGGCAGTGTTCAAAAGCCTCTGGACGGCTCACAAAGAGCTTGACCTGGGTTGTCAGCTCTGGGTTTCTGTGTCTTGCAGCTGAGAGCCCTGCAGCCCTATTGGGCTTCTCTTAATTCTGCCCTGGGCTCTGCTCTGTGCCTCGGCCTTCTCATCTGTGGTCTCTCCCCAACCTTCTTTAACTCCTAGCCACCTTTCAGACATCAGTAGGCAGTGTACTTCTTAGAATATCCCTTCTCCCTTGTCCACTACAAAATGACCAGTCCCATGAAGGGATGTATAAAATGAATGGAATATGTATTTTTGAACAAATTATTGTATCCTTCTTCCTGAGATCAGCTATCAAATTAATTCAGCAAGACTTTTCCTCAAAAATTAGCCTTTTTCCTCACCAATCTGTTTTCTTGTGATGTGTCTTTGCATATTCCTGAGTTTACACATTTAGAAATATACCTGCATTCTCTTTTAAGCTTATGCCAGAATTTCTTCCAAAGAGATGCTCTATATTCTATCAGGACTATAAGAATCTTTTCATATTTCTATTCCCAAAGCTCTGGTTGCAGAACGCACACGTGACTGATCAGAACAGAGGGTTTTTTGTTGTTGTTGTTTTTTCTTTTTTTAACTTTTAGTCACATTGTCATGGTAAGTGACCATGATCACGATCTGTGCCAGCAGATCCTCTAAGTTATTCTTTTACTGGCCATACACGGTTTACCCCTTCCACATATATTCTCGAGCTCCTATGAACAGATTTTGAATGGTCCCTCAACTCTGAGTTGTTCCTAAGCTAACTTCCATTTTTTTTTAAAGAAGGGTTCAAACAACCTGCATTTTAGCATCCTACATTTGTTCTGTTTTTTGCAATTCTAGACCCTTGTGCCAAAGCGAGAGCAAATCCTCTAGCCCTTTGATCTTCAGGATCCTTCAATTATTTTCTTGGTCTCCTTCCGTTGTCATTTAGAGTAAGTATAGTTGTCTTTGTCCATGAAAGGTAATCTCACTCTTCATTATTCCTGGGCCCCTGGGCGAATGCCTTCTAGTCTTTGCCCTTCCTTCTCATACCACGCAGCCCAAAGCTGCATGGCAGTCCAGGTGCTGTCTCCATGGAACTACTGGATCCAAGCCAGGACCGATTCCCTCTGGTTCAGGAGTTCCCAGCCCTTCCCTCCCTCAGAACACAACATGACTCAGGGACAGTGCTGTACAGCTCAGCCTGTTCACCTCAAATTCCATAGTCCTTCCCAGCTGGTAAATTACTTTGAAACCTAAGTGCCAACTGTTGGTCACTCTCTTGAGTTTTTGCTCCATATTCCCTCTTTACTTGAAAGCATTGTGTTCTCAATGGTGATTTTGATCTTCAAGTTTGAACCTTTTGATTTAAAAGCTACAGGTGGTTCTACCATTCTTGTTCCTTCCTAAATAGCTCTTTGCAACACCTTGAAATTGGCTTAAGGAAAGCACAATACTTTGCTCCACCATTTTACTTCTTGAAAGAGGAGAAAGAAGAGCCTAGCATATGTGTAGGTGCTAAGTCACTTTAGTCATGTTTGACTCTTTGCAACCTCATGGATTGTAGGCACCCAGGCTCCTCTGTCCATGGAATTTCCCAGGCAGAAATAATGAAGTGGGTTGCCATTTCCTTCTCCAGGGGATCTCCCCAACCCAGGGATCGAATATGCATCTCTGATGTCTCCTGCATTAGCAGGTGAGTTCTTTGCCACTAATGCCACCTGGGAAGCCCATAGCGTATAGTGCAGGAAACTATATTGAATATCTTGATATAGCTTATACTGGGAAATAATGTGGGAGACCCCAGTTTGAGTCTTGGGCCAGGAAGATCCGCTGGAGAAGGGATAGGCTACCCACTCCAGTATTCTTGGGCTTCCCTAGTAGCTCAGCTGGTAAAGAATCTGGCTGCAATCTGGGAGACCTGGATTCGATCCCTGAGTTGGAAAGATCACTAGGAGCTACCCACTCCAGTATTCTGGCCTGGCCTGGAGAATTCCATGAACTGTATAGGCCATTGGATCGCAAAGAGTCGGACATGACTGAGCTACTTTCACTCACTCATATATATACATGTGTGTGTGTGTGTGTGTGTATGAGTAACTTAGCTGTACACGTGAAGTAACACAACATTGTAAGCCAATTATATTCCAGGAAAAAGAAAAACAAAATGAAACAAAATCTGCCCCCCACAAAATAACAATAATAAAATATTTTTTAAAAAGAGAAGAAAGGATGAGAAATGCGTCTGTGCTCTGTCCCCCATGACAACACAGTGTTTTCATGTCTCACTCAGCGATAATGCCTGCCTGTCTTTCCAAATTACATTGGGTTTCCAGTTAATGTTTTAAAATAAATGTTATTGTATCTGCTTTTAAAGTAAAAGTAGAAAAAAAATATATAAGAGCCAGTGTATTGTAGTAAAATGAGCGTGAATCTGATGTTAGGTAGTTTGGGTGTGTTCCCTCTCCTGTGGTTTGTTGAGCTCACTTTTGTTCATTCCCTGTGTCAGCATCTTCATCAGTGAAATGGGTAGAAAATACAAGCCCAGTCTGTTGTGAAGGAAAAACTGAAAATGATCCCAGAAGTTTTCTATATACTTGGAAGTTCTATGTAAATCAATCCGATTTTCTTCAGAAATCTTGGAAAAGTCAAGCATCTGAGGTTTAGAATTTTTTTATACATTGATATGTGTATCAGGAAAGAGATGGCTACCCACTCCAGCATCCTTGCCTAGAGAATCTCATGGACAGATGAGCCTGGAAAGCTACAGTCCATGGGGCTGCAAAAGAGTCAGACACAACTTAGCAAATAACAGCAACATACACTGACACAGAGGCAGTTTCTAAACAGTTTATCTTTTTTAACTAAAAATGAAGAGGAGATTTGGTTTTGAGAAAATGAGATTTCAAATATGTTATAATAAGAGATGATGTTTTTATTTTCTTTTAGCAGGCAATCTAGCATTTTTAAAGTCAGTCACCAGGAACTATACATTTAGCTGGTGAGTGTTATAAGCAGAATTTATCAGGGGAATTGGAGGAATTCTACAGCAAGAATATTGTCCTTCAACAGCTTAGAGATATCATCTCCACATCAAAAAGAGGGTCTAGGTTGAAATCAAGATACATTTGTGAGTATCCAGAGAGTGCTGAGGAATGGAGACTGAGATGTGGAGCGTTAAGAAAGACTTCCTGGAGGAGGTGTGATTCCATCTAGGTCATGGGGAGCCTAGAAAAGTCACCCTAAAAGTGCATACAGGCATTGTTTTTGAAATTTAAATTTAATTCTAAAATAATTTGAAATAGAACATCAATGTTAAATTAAAATTTAAGGAGAACACTGCATGAAAACTTTTGTTCTCCTTCTTACTCTCCCTTGCATCTTGGCCCTGAAAACTCTGTGGCCCTTGGCAGCCTTCTAGCCTTGGGTGGGGTCATCTTCACCACCACCCTTTCCCCAGCTTATCCCGGTGGTCACTCAGAGTCGCGGCGGCGGTCATCAAACCAGCCTTCACACTGTGCTGTGGGCCTCCTCTGCCCTCCCTCACCCTTATTCTAACCTTTTTTTTACATTCAGTGACCATCTCTTGCTCTGCGCCCTCTCCCTTCCTTCCATGAGTGTAGGCCCTTCACGGGACCCTCCGGGAACACATCTCTGCATCTTCTCTGGTCCCAAAGGCCACACAGAGATGCCTGTGTTTCCTCCCTAGCTTCTTTATTCAGTGAGCTTAAGAAAGCTGGGGTAGGCTGGACCAGGAATTCCCTTGGTGTTAGCACAGAATCTGGTCAGTGTAAATGGCCTCTTTGTCCTGGCTGAATGGCCGTCCCCTGGGGGAGCTGGAAGCGCTCCTTTAGGCTGGCTAACAGCTCCAGGCCCCTGGGCCTCCTGGGTTCCCGGCAGCGGATGGTGGGAGTCCATTAGCCGCCTCACCCCTGCCCTTTCCGGTCTCACCTGGGCCCTTGTCACCTGTGCTGGGGCCTCCTAGTCTCAGGAGGCCCATGCCTGCTTCTGCCTGGGCCCCAGCAAAAATGGGGAAGTACAAGCAATTGCCTGCCTGAATCCAATGAACCTTGCCTAATGGAATGTGAGGAAGGCTTGGTGTGAGTCCTCCAAAGGGGGAAAAGGAATGAAAAGGAATGTAATGTAAGGAGTGGGAGGGACAGGGAAAGAATAAACACCGGACACCTTTGGCTTAGCATCTTGACAAAATATATGTAACTGCAACAGGTGATGCGCGATTTCCCTGGTGGCTCAAATGGGGAAGAATCAGCCTGCTAATGCAGGAGATCCTGGCTTGATCCCTGAGTTGAGAAGATGCCCTGAGGGAGGGAAAGGCTACCCACTCCAGTATTCTTGCCTGGAGAATTCCAGGGACAGAGGAGCCTGGTGGGCTCCAGGCCATGGAGTCAGAAAGAGTCAGTCACAACTGAGTGACAGAATGCACGTGCACGCAACAGGTGATCTGATCTGTCAGAACTTGAGTTTGCTCAGGGCTTCCCTGGCAGTCCACAGGTTAGGGCTCTGCACTTCCCCTGCAGGGAACAGGGGTTCGGTCCCTGGTGGACATGCTTCACAGCCAGGTTGGTGTGGAGTGGGCCTCCTAGCCTACACGTTGCAGCAATGCTGAAAGGATCCCAGCTGATGCGGGTGAACCCCTGGGGAAGCATCTAACTGCGGCACCTAATGCGATGGTTACTGGTGTCGCCCTAAACAGCTCAGGAACCTGTAGAGGTTGAAATGCCTGGTTCTATTATCCACATTCATACGAGGGGACAATCTCATTTCTCACTTTTGTTAGAAGTGGTGTCTCTGGTGTTTATCTTCTGTGAACTTTCCAGAATTAAATGGCTTGAGTGTACAGTTAGACTGCTATTTTCATGTTAAATATAATCATGTGCAGAAAAGAGGAAATTGGTTTTATTAGGACAAGTGAGCTTGCTTATAGCGACCACCCTTAACAATATTAAGCCATTTCCCTGTGTGATAAAGAAATAACAGGAGAATTGAGCCAATTCAAGGGGTAGATTTTTATCCTGAGAGAGTAGCAATAAACCCTGGTCCTCCTTTTATCAAAGCCTGTTCAATTTAAAGAACTAACTGCAGTTCACAAGAACTGAATTTGCTTATTGATTAATCCAACCTACACAGTATTTGCTACTATATGTTACCATCATGTTAAGATATAATTTTCTCTAAACTGTATGAGTCTAGTCATATAAAATATAACAATTAGTTAATTATAGTCAGAAGAATTAATTAAAATTGGAGTATAGGTAAACAAAAAGGGGCCACTACTACTTAATCATTGAAGTGAAGTCGCTCAGTCGTGCCCAACTCTTTGCAACCCCATGGACAGTAGCCAGCACCAAGCTCCTCCATCCATGAGATTTTCAAGGCAAGAGTACTGGAGTGGGTTGCCGTTTCCTTCTCCAGGGAATCTTCCCAATAAAATTCTACAAATAAAATGTGAAAAGAAAAAGTAAAAGACCAAACACAATCCACACCCTTCCTGTTATTCCTCCCATAATTTTTTTTCCTTGTGAGTCAGACACCCTATGTCTGGGGAATAGTTATTTCTTACCTCGTTGATCAAGGTGGAACAGGTTGTGGGGGAGCCAAGTGTCCACCTGGGAGAGGGTCACAGTCCCCAGAGCAGACGGTGTGGTTCCATCACCTGTAATTGTCATCAGAAAACTAACTTGAAGCTGTGAGATTGGACATCATTTACTGGGTGAGAGGAAGGAAGAGAGAAACATTAAAACAAAAGAAGAAGGTGACAATCTTTAAAAAGGACCACATAACAGATACATCTCCGTAACTGCTCTGTAACTATCTGCAAATCAGTACTGCTTGGAGTCTGAGACACAGAGAGGGGATGGGGCAAAGCCACTGTTGACAAATTCTTCAGTGAAACAGGAAAAGACGGGTGGAAGGTTCTCTATGTGGGGGTGGTGCGGGAGGAGGGCACAGCAGAGAGAAGGTAGAGTTTCAACATCAGTTGAAAAACACAGGCCACGTGAGCTCTCTGCAGACCAGCTGATTCCCTGCAGTGAATTCACCAGGGAGAAGGGATTTGTAGGTGAGATCTCATTACTAATTTTGTTAAAAACCCACCTGTGAACACAGCAAAAGAAATAGTCCCTGGGACCTGGGGTTGGGGTGGGGCGGGGGGGGGGG
>SJXQ01006343.1:123961-157876 GCA_006408695.1 Aepyceros melampus | reverse complement strand
CCTGATAAACTGTAAGGAGTTCTCCCATGGAAAATGAATGCAAATGAATGAATGCAGATGAAGCTAAAAACCCAACCACGAGGCTGCTGATGGCCACCTTGTTTCAGCTCCCAAAACTGATGTGGGTGATTAGCAAGCAAATGACAACAAGTGGTAAAACAGAGTTGTACTGGGTTGACCAAAACCATCCTTCATGTTTTTTGTAGCCTCTTATGGCCTAGTGGCTCAGATGGTAAAGAATCTACTCACAATGTGGGAAACCTGGGTTTGATCCCTGGGTTGGGAAGATCTCATGAAGGAGGAAACGGCTACCCACTCCAGTATTCTTGCCTGGAGAAAGCCATGGACGAGGAGCCTGGCGGGCTACTGTCCATGGGGTCATAAAGCGTCGGACACGACTAAGTGACTAACGCTTTCACTCTCATGGAAAAACTCAAATGGACTTTTTGGCCAACCCAATATCTAACCCCTATCTAAAGAGGCAAAAAAGTTTTCTATGGCTGACTGTATGTATACACAGGGTCACGCATCTATTATACCTTTCTGTAAATTAAATTTATTGACAGTGATTTCTGAATAGGTCAGGGGCTTCTGTCTTCAGGTGAGGCTTGATCAAGAGGCTGAATCATGTCCCCAAGAATCTGGTTCTTCTGGGTCTCTTCGTTCTGTGTCCTTGGATGGTTGGGCATCCTCAGACCGTATGCCATGGTTCCTGGGAAGCCCCTAGCTCTCCCTTAACCATAGCAAATGCTGCTTAGCCCTACTCCACATTTTACCACATCTCTATCCAAAGAAAAGTGGTCTTCTTCAGTGAGGCCTTCTGGAAAGCAGCTTCCAAGATGGGTCACGTGGGTTATCCCTCCCTTATATTTTACTTCCTACAACACAGCACTTCCTGTTCTGATGGAAGGGGGCTCTGTATTTGTACAGAATCATGTCTTGGCTCACACTTTGGCCAACAACGTGACTTCCTTTTCATTCCTGTCTGTGTTTATTTTGTTCTGATCTCTCACTCCATGCCACCAAACCTTGGCAACCACTGATCTTTCTATCATCTCCATAGTTTTGCCTTTTCTAGAATGTCATATAGTTGGAACCATCCAGTATTTAGCCTTTTCAGGTTGGCTTCCTTCACTGAGAAATATGCATTTACAGTTTCTCCACGTCTTTTCAAGGCTTGGTAGCTCATTTCTTTTCATTGACAAATAATATTCCAATGTACAGATGTACCTTGGTTTTATTTATCCATTAGCCTATTGAAGGACAGCTTGACTGCTTCTATCTTTTAGCAGTGATCAATAAAGCAAGAATAAGAAAGTGTGTGTGCTTAGTCTTGTCTGACTCTTTTGGGACCCCATGGACTGTAGCCCTCAAGGCTCCTCTGTCCAAGGGATATTCCAGGCAAGAATACTGGAGCAGGTTGCCATTTCCTTCTTTAGGGGACACTGATCAATAAACCTACTATAAACATTGGTGTGCAGAGTTTTATGTAGCCATGAGTTTTTAACTTCCTCTTTTTTAAAATTCAGCTCAAATGCCTGGGGGTTGGGAGGGGAGCTCCAGGAAGTGTGGCCTGCTTCTCTCTGGCTGGGAGCAGGCACTGCCACTGTGTTCCCAGAGTACCTGGCACCTCTCTTACTATGCTGCTCATGAGACTGCATCAGACAGCTTGCCTGCCAGCCACCCCAGCTAGACTGTAGGCTCAGAACTAGAGGGTCTGTTCAGTTCTGCTTGAAAAGCACCCACGTTAAGTGGTCAAGATACATTTGTTGGTCTGAACTTTAAACCAGACTTGAGTTCCTGGAGTTAATTCCAGCATCTTCTTTTAAATGCCACTGGTGTAGTAGTATCATGCAAGATTCCCATTCTTGTGAATTTAGGGGAGTTTGGGGTTCCCTTGTGGCTCAGCTGGTAAAGAATTTACCTGAAGTGCAGGAAATCTGGGTTTGATCCCTGTGTTAAGAAGGAAATGGCTCCCCACTCCAGTATTCTGGCCTGGAGAATCCCATGGACGTATAGTCCATGGGGTCACAAGGAGTTGGATGTGACTGAGTGACTTTCACTTCATTCCAAAGGGGCACTAGTGGTAAAGAACCCACCTGCCAAGGCAGGAGATGTAAGAGTTGAGGGTCCAGTCTCGGGGTCAGTAAGATCCCCAGGAGGAGGGCATGGCGACCCACTCTAGTATTCTTTCCTGGAGAATCCTACGGACAGAGGAGCCTGGCAGGTTACAGTCCATGGGATCACAAAGAGTCTGACAGGACTGCAGAGACTTAGCACACATCTTTGGGTAGCTCATCCTCAAAGTAAATGTCAAGTTAAAAAGCAAGATCTAAGTGGCATCTTCTAAGCCATGTCTTCTGTGTCACAATCTAAGTGTGACATTGATTCTGGTGAGGAAAGGCAGATCTACAATCTTTGATGGAGTCAGTAGTGAGGTTGAATGGCAAGAACAGTGCTAGTCTTCTGCCAGCAGGGAAAGCTGGTGTTAGTTGCTCAGAGAGAAAATCAGTGTATCATGGTTCTAGGAAGGATAGAGGAGCAGCAGAAGAGATAAGTAAAAATACATAAAGTGTGAAAATAAAGAAGGAAAATCCTGCACAGATGTTAGGGATGTAACACAGATTTGGGTTTGAGTTCCCTGACAGCCTGAGCAAAAAGGGAAACAGGATGAATTACAATCCATAGTGGTAATCAGGTTAAAGAAGAAAAATATGCCCTTCAGATGCCTTTCTATCCCCCCAACATTGGTTCCAGACATGTATTTTACTTCAGTAGGTATCCACGAAGGGAACTCTATGTCAGGACTCGATATCATTATTTTAACAGCAACAAGCCACAAAATATCACTTCTTAGTGTAGGCAAGGATGATTCCACACAAAGTCTGTCTTAGGAAGCAGAAGTGGTGTTGCTGTGGACAAACATTAATAATCTGAAGGTATCAGGCAAAACAGACCTTCTGTGCTGAACCCTCAGCTGAAGTCAAATGAGTTCATAATTGATGCTTTTGAACTGTGGTGTTGGAGAAGACTCTTGAGATCCAACCAGTCCATCCTAAAGGAGATCAGTCCTGAATATTCATTGGAAGGACTGATGCTGAAGCTGAAACTCCAATACTTTGGCCACCTGATGCAGAGAACTGAATCATTTGAAAAGACCCTGATGCTGGGAAAGATTGAAGACAGGAGGAGAAGGGGATGACAGAGGATGAGATGGCTGGATGGCATCATCGACTCAATGGACACGAGTTTAAGTAAGCTCCAGGAGTTGGTGATGGAGAGGGAGGCCTGGCGTGATACAGCCCATGGGGTCGCAAAGAGTCAGACACAACTGAGGGACTGAGTTCAGTTCAGTTCAGTTCAGTCACTCAGTCGTGTCCGACTCTTTGCGACCCCATGAATCGCAGCACGCCAGGCCTCCCTGCCCATCACCAACTCCCCGAGTTCACTCAGACTCACGTCCATTGAGCCGTGATGCCATCCAGCCATCTCATCCTCGGTCGTCCCCTTCTCCTCCTGCCCCCAATCCCTCCCAGGATCAGGGTCTTTTCCAATGAGTCAGCTCTTCGCATGAGGTGGCCAAAGTACTGGAGCTTCAGCTTCAGCATCATTCCTTCCAAAGAAATCCCAGGGTTGATCTCCTTCAGAATGGACTGGTTGGATCTCCTTGCAGTCCAAGGGACACTCAAGAGTCTTCTGCAACACCACAGTTCTGAACTGAACTGATAAGCAGAACCCCTGGGTATGTGGCAGTACTGGGACTGACCAGCAGGGGGAGGTTGGGCAAGGCACCCTGTGGTGGTTTAATCACTAAGTTCTGTCCAACTCGTGTGACCCCATGGAGTGTAGCCTGCCAGGCTCCTCTGTCCATGGGATTCTCCAGGAAAGAATACTGATGTCAGTTGCCATTTCCTTCTCCAGGGGATCTTCCCAACCCAGGGACTGAACCCATGTCTCCTGCATTGCAGACAGATTCTTTGCCAAATGAGCTACAAGGTAAGCCCAAGGCACCCCGTGAAGCTTCTATTTGTCACTGGCTATGGACACGACTGAGCGACTTCACTTTCACTTTTCACTTTCATGCATTGGAGAAGAAAATGGCAACCTACTCCAGTGTTCTTGCCTGGAGAATCTCAGGGACGGGGGAGCCTGGTGGGCTGCCATCTATGGGGTCGCACAGAGTTGGACACGACTGAAGCGACTTAGCAGCAGCAGCAGCAGCATGGAGGTCAACCTATTCCTGTGCTGTCTGCTTCCTGGGTTCTGGAATATTCTAACATGCTTGTTTTGGGCTCAGTTAATCAGGGGCTGAAATGAAGTTGGTGGTGTCCATATGTTGATTCATTTCATGTGCAAGAGTATGTGTGAGTGAGAGTGGGTGAGGGACAGCGAGGAAAAGGTCCCAAGAGGACAGCTTTCTAAGGAGAAAAAAATGCTGGAAGGAGAAGAAAAGGGTCATCTCTGTGGGCTGTGCTCTCTGTATGCTTTCTAGTGGTGCTAGCGGTGAAGAACCTGCCTGCCCCTGCAGGAGACTTAGACTCAGGGTTGATCCCTGGATTGAGAAGATCCCCTGGGGGAGGGAATGTAAAATTTTCTTGGCTGGAGGATCCCATGGGGAGAGGAGCCTGATGGGCTAGAGTCCATGAGATTGCAAAGAGTCTATAGCTAATAGTCTAGGTATCTTTGTATATATATTATATAATTAAATAATTAATTTATAATTGATTACAGTTACCCTGGTGGCTCAACAGTAAAGAATCCACCAGCAATGAGGGAGCCATGGGCTCCATCCTGGGTTGAAAAGATCCCCTGGAGAAGGGAATGGCAACCCATTCCAGTATTCTTGCCTGGGAAATCCCATGGTTAGAGGAGCCTGGTGGGCTACAGTCCATGGGATTGCAAGAGTCAGACCCAACTGAGCGACTAAACCACCACCCCCATCACAAACAGCAATCATAGGTGGATTCTTTCTCTCCCAGATGAAGAGACCACACTCAGAGGGGTGGGGGCCATGTAGCTATGCGGAAGAATCCAATTAAACTAAGTGAAATTAAATCAGCTTAACTCCATAAAGTTCCTCAGCTTGTCTGCTCCATCATCTTTCCCAGTGCCATTTGAAAAACTTAATTGTTTAAAATTTTATATTGAGCTTATTTGATAATAATATTATGTTTCATATATACAGCAAAGTGATTCATTTTTACATATACATGTATTTCTTTACCATGTGATATTTTTAAAAATTTGATTTTACATTGGAGTATAATTGATTAACAATGTTGTGTTAGAGTCAGGTGTACAGCAGAATGATTCCGTAATACACGCACGTATCTATTCTTTTCCAAATTCTTGTCCCACTTAGGTTATTAGGGTATAGGAGCAGCATTCCCTGTGCTACACTGTCGGACTCTGTTGCTTATCTCTTAAATATAACAGTGTGTGCCTGTCAATGGATAGCAATATGTGCTACACATTCACTAGACAGGTGGTTCTCAATATTGTTTATTTTCATTAAATGCTCAGAGACTTTTTTCCTAATTGCCCCCCCATGAAATATTGATACTACCATATACTGAATACTTGTTTCAGTTCAGTTCAGTTCAGTCGCTCAGTCGTGTCTGACTCTTTGCGACCCCATGAATTGCAGCATGCCAGGCCTCCCTGTCCATCACCAACTCCCCCAGTTCACTCAGACTCACATCCATTGAGTTGGTGATGCCATCGAGCCATCTCATCCGCTGTTGTCCCCTTTTCCTCCTGCCCCAAATCCATCCCAGCATCAGAGTCTTCTCCAATGAGTCAAATCTTCGCATGAGGTGGCCAAAGTACTGGAGTTTCAGTTTTAGCATCATTCCTTCCAAAGAAATCCCAGGGCTGATCTTCTTCAAAATGGACTGTTTGGATCTCCTTGCAGTCCAAGGGACTCTCAAGAGTCTTCTCCAACACCACAGTTCAAAAGCATCAATTCTTCAGCGCTCAGCCTTCTTCACAGTCCAACTCTCACATCCATACATGACCACAGGAAAAACCATAGCCTTGGCAAAGGCTAATAGAGTTTTGCCAAGAGAACGCACTGGTCATAGCAAACACGCTCTTCCAACAACACAAGAGAAGACTCTACACTTGGACATCACCAAATGGGCAACACCAAAATCAGATTGATTATATTCTTTGCAGCCAAAGATGGAGAAGCTCCATACAGTCAGCAAAAACAAGACCAGGAGCTGACTGTGGCTCAGATCATGAACTCCTTATTGCCAAATTCAGATTTAAATTGAAGAAAGTAGGGAAAACCACTAGCCCATTCAGGTATGACCTAAAGCAAATCCCTTATGATTATACAGTGGAAGTGAGAAATAAATTTAAGGGTCTAGATCTGATAGATAGAGTGCCTGATGAACTATGGACTGAAGTTCATGACATTGTACAGGAGACAGGGATCAAGACCATCCCCATGACAAAGAAATGCAAAAAAGCAAAATAGCTGTCTGGGGAGGCCTTACAAATAGCTGCAAAAAGAAGAGAGGTGAAAAGCAAGGAGAAAAGGAAAGATATAAGCATCTGAATGCAGAGTTCCAAAGAATACTTGTTTATGTACCATCTATATGCTTGTGCTTTAAATGTACAGTGAAATTTCTCTACTCCCCCAAGAAACAACTTTAGCCCATTTTGGGGGTAATGTTGCCTTTCCTTGAAAATATATGCTTTGCCAAAAATATATTATAAATGCATGGTCACTTAATAACATGTAAAAGCTTTATAAATTTGAAATGATAGATCTATATCATTTAATTTGTTTTGTGAAAGTCGCTCAGTCATGCCCAACTCTTTGCAACCCCATGAACTATGCAGTTCATGGAATTCTCCAGACCAGAATACTGAGTGTGTAGCCATTCCCTTCTCTAGGGGATCTTCCCAACCCAGGGATCAAACCCAGGTCTTCTACATTGCAGGCAGATTCTTTACTATCCGAGCTACCAGGGAAGGTGGCTTATGTAAAGAAGAACCAGAGGGTCCAGGGAAGTGAGCCAAGCTCACAGAGACAGGAAAGACAGAACCAGGCAGATACTAAAGCATCCTGAATCCCACTCCAGCCCTCCCACCATGCCAGGGTGATCAATAAATGGGTGGCTTTTCAAGGTGTTCCAGGTCTTTCCTACAATACCTCCTGTACTTAACAAAATAATGCTTTTTGAGGAGAAACCAGGGTCTTCCCAGTGGCCATGGAAAATCATCAAGGCACCACCTGCAGCCATCTTTTAGACATATCATTTGGGCACTAGAATGTGTCAGTTTTCCATTGCTACCATGACAAATTACCATAAACTCAGTAGTTTAAAGCAGCACACACTTATTCTCTTATAGTTTTGGAGGCCAGGAGTGCCAAATGGTTCTAACAAGGCCAAAATCTCGATGTCAGAATAGCTATGGGCCTCTGGAGGCTCTGGAGGAGAAGGTATTCTCCAGTTTCTAGAGATGGTCCACAGCCCTTGGCTTGTGGCCCCTTCTAATAATCACATCATTTGACCTCTGCTTCCATCATCACATCTCCTCTGATTGGAGCCTCCTTCCTCTTTCCCTTCTCAGGATGCTGGTGATTACACTGAGCCCCCAGGGTAGTTCAGGGTAATCTCCCCATTTCAAACTTCTAATGTATAATAATGGCATCTGCAAAGTTTTTCTTTTCTTTTCTTTTTTGGCCATGAAGGTAACAGATTTACAGGTTTGGAAAATTAGGATTTGACCATCTTTGGGGACATTTAGTCTTCCTACCACATACATCATTTGAGTTTGTCTGAAACTGCATGGGTTTTGAAAGTGAAAATCCTGTATCTTCAGAATCTCTTTAGTCCTGGGGGACCAGGGCCATTGATCACCCTATATGTGTGATAGGATGAGGCCTAAAACCCACACTTGTTGGAAAGGTTAGTAGTTTATATTTTTCACTCTGACTTGGACCCTTTTTAAGTCTGCAGTTTGGGCACTATCAGCCTCCACCTCACATTTCTTCCTCTAGAAATATCCAACTATTGGTTGCTTTTCCTGTTTCTGTGCTTTTGCCTTACCAACCCTCAACTTAGTGTTTCCTGCCCTCTCTCTCCCTTCAAATGGCCAACTCCTGCTCACTGAAAGGCTGAACAGTATATATCCTAGACATTTCTCTTGTCAAGCACTGATCAAGCCCTTATAGCTCTTAAGACATAATTACAAGTCGACTTCCTAGATTACAAGCGATATCTTTCATTCAAAGTCTATTGTTTTTTGGCCAGTAAGTCATGTCCATCTCTTTTGTGATCCCCATGGACTGTAGCCCACCAGGCTCCTCTGTCTATGGGATTTCCCAGGCAAGAATAACGGAGTGGGTCATCCTTTCCTTCCCCAGGAGATCTTTCCAACCCATGGGTCGAACATGTGTCTCCTCCTGGTATACTGGCATGCAAATTCTTTACCACTAAGCCATCAGAGAAGCCCATTTCAAGGTCGAGGTCATATTTATCTTTGTTAGAAAAGGGGATTTCATGGGTCTTTGGCAATTATCTTTGATTCAGGAAATACTTGCTTATTTGAAGTGAAGAATAATACATGCCTGGCTGGGTGGATGGTAGGAGAAATGGATGGGTAGGTGAATGAATGAGAGGCTCCATGGAGGGCTGGATAAAAAATAATCATCATATTGAGAGGGCAACTTAGAGCCTGACAGCATCTAGGCAAAGAAAGATGTATACCTAGAGTCGCTAGTATATATCAGCCCAGGGAGGCAGCAATGAAAACAAAAGGATGTGAAGCAAAGGAAAGCAGGAAAGAGAAAAGAAGGGGAAAGGAAAAACAAAAGGAAAACAAAAAGCCCTGGTGGCTTCCAGCCTGGACCACACGCCCACAAATAGATCTCCATCCCCCAGGTGGAATTGTTCTGGAAGTCCAGAGGAAGACACATGTAGTCCAAGCACAGACCACACCATTTATCCTTTTTAATTACCATTCTTCCAGTCCAGACCCACACTAGGAGGAGAAACTCTGCCATGCATTTTAATCTCAGAGTTCTGCGTGGATATTTATCAGCCCCAGATATAAAGCCACTTCTCTGTCTACACTTCTCACATGCTAAGCAGCATCTTGCGTTTTTGGAGGGCTGTGAAGGTGCTTAGTCCCTCAGTCTTGTCTAACTCTGTGCAACCCCATGGACTATCGGCCCCCCAGGCTCCTCTGTCCATGAGGATTCTGCAGGCAAGATACTAGAGTGGGTTGCCATGCCCTCCTCCAGGGGGTCTCCCCAACCCAGGGACCAACCCAATTCTCCTACATTGCAGACAGATTCTTTACCGACTGAGCTATGAGGGAAGCCCAAGAATACTGAAGTGGGTAGTCTATCCTTTCAGTGTAACTTGAAAGTGTGCAGTTCTAGAGCTCAGGCTCTTCCTGAGTCAAAACTTTAAGATATCAGTGGATTCAGTTACCAAGTGGGTTCCCAGACCTCCCTGGGGCCATCTTGGAGAAAGATCTATGGACTTTTGAGCTTCTGCTTGCCCAGCAGAGACTGAACTCCTAACTCCTGAGTGCTCATCACTAAATGCCCCCACTTTTTTGTGATGAGCCTCCTTTCGGAACTGCCTCATCACCACTGGAGAATCGTCAGCAAAATATGAGAGGACTAGTTACCTTGGACTCTTAGACATTGCCAACTTTTGTCACAACCACTTCTTCTGTGTCGTAAATGGCCTGCTATTGACATTCAGCTTGGGAGCCTCATCTATATCCTGGTGAGACCTGAGTTCAAGATCATCAAATATGGCAGCCTGGATGTAGCCTACTAAATGTCAACTTTGTGGGGCCAAGACCAGTGTTTGGGGGTTTCTCATCATTCATGGGATTTTCTGGTGTATCCCCAAACTCGACCCTAAAGAAGTGCCATACCTCAGCGGGCTTTGGACAACACAGAGTGCCAACTCCATCCGTTGGCAGATACATGCTTTTGAGGAATGAGCCTCAGTCTTTCCAGCCACTGCAGAGGGCTGAAGTTTAAAGCCGGTGTCACTAAAAGTATTTCCAGCTTTGTCATTCTAACATGCTGGTATGCCTGGCTTTGTTTAGGATGCTCTGAATTTGTTAGTACACTAGCCTTTGCCTATTCTGATAGATAAGGTCAGGAAATATAGTTCTTACACATCTGCAGTTAAGTATTAACATAAATCATCTGCCTGAATCCTGGCTTTGGTTGCTCTGTGGATCAAACCATGGCCCCATAAGCACGATAATGATTGGTTATGGTGGCCATATGTCCTGGGTTTCTTTGGACAGCCTTGATTTAAATATTCTGTCCCATCGACAGAACTAGTGTCAGATCATGTATCCCAGTTTTGATTCAAAAATATGGTGTCCATATGGCAGATGCATCTTCACCACTATGGGATAGAAGGCTTTCTTTACCCCCTTACAAAAGCTCTTCCCTGCCTTCCTTTCCCAGGCAGATGAAGCTGCTTCTCTGAGCTCCCACTGCAGTCGCTGTATCATCTTCATTCAACCACTTTTATTCCAGTGTCTTGTGGGGGACTCTGGCCCTCAAGGGCAGGGACACCAATTTTTCATCTCTATATTTCTAGTACCAGTTCTGAAAAAAAAAAAAAAACAAAAAACAATTTTCAGGGTAGACACAGTAGAAATCTTCCTGAAAAGTTGAGCCTGTCTATGTTGAAATTAAAATATCTTTCCGGTAGAACCAGAGAATCTATTACTAGAAGAAGAAATTCTATACTATATATTTGTTTTCCTTTTCATTCCCCCAAATAATTCTTTCAGCCTTTCTAAAAGTTGACTCATTGGAAAAGACTCTGATGCTGGGAGGGATTGGGGGCAGGAGGAGAAGGGGACGACAGAGGATGAGATGGCTCGATGGCATCACTGACTCGATGGACGTTGAGTCTGAGTGAACTCTGGGAGTTGGGGATGGACAGGGAGGCCTGGCGTACTGCGATTCATGGGGTCGCAAAGAGTCAGACATGACTGAGCGACTGAACTGAACTGAACTGAAAAGATCTGGACTGACAGATGCCATTAGCTAGAAGGGAGCTGATCTTGGAAGCTAAGGTTCTCTTAGCTCACTTATGGCCATCAAACTGAGAGATCAGAAGAAAGAATCCATATTTTAAATCTGACAGGAATGCTGTCAGCTCTGCAGTCATAGTTTCCTTTGCAAATAAGAATCCAAATTGCAGCTTTTTAATTGCTTCAAGAACTAAAGAAGAAAACAGCCTTTCAGAGTGCAAGGGGGCAAGAGGACCATCTCATGACTTTAGAGATAAACCTCAGCCACCTGTCTTGCATTTCTGATGGTTGGCTGCTTCTAGTACTGAGTGCCTTCCTTAAGTACCATTTCTTCCTGATCTCTCTAGATGAGCTTATCTCCCAGTTTCCTCCAACCCAGTGTCCACTCTGACCATCACGCTAAGCTTTGGTCCAGTGTCATCAGTAACTTCTCCTTACTTTCTTGCCGTCCCATTTGAGATGATCCATGGTTTGATCATCATCTCTTAGGCTACAACTCAGTTCTTTAAGGGTCTATATACTAACCCCTTTGGCCCTAGTCCATCCAGAAATTCATCTTTTCCTTCAGCATTTCAGTGGTTGCTGATCCCATGAAGTAGCCCAGTCCTCCCACCCGCCCCACCACACTTTTGAGTCTTTGCACAAACTCTTCTCTCTGGGTTGTGATTCTGCCTTCAGGCACCTTGACAATCCTTGCCTGGTTTTCAAAATGTTACTTGATTTTTCCTCTACCATGAAGCCTTTTCTCATCCACTAAATAGAGATGCTGATGATGGTGGTGGTGATGAAAGTATCAATAATAAAACATGATGGTAACAATAACACCCACATGCATTTAGAAAGTATTAGGCGTTAAGCTAGGTGCTAAGTGCTTGGCACACTCTACCTACTATTATATGTTACAAAAGAAAAAAATCTCAAATTAATAATTATTTGGATTAAAAAAGAAGAAAGGAATTAAAAAAAGAAAGATTTGAGGAGCAAAACTAAACCCAAGGACAAATAGCAAAATTAGGGTAAGTCTGGGTTTGGGACCCAGCATCTGTCTGACCTCGAAGCCTAAGCCATTCCATACCTCATGGATCTTGGTTAAACCCTCCTTTGCTGCATGGAGTATGGTCATCGCAAGCTTGCTGGGCAACCTGAGTATCTTAAAGCCAGAGGCACTGCCCTATAAATTTATTCCTCATTAACCCTCCACATGGTTCCTGACACATCTGCCATGTAAGCGATTGTGTTAAGTGAATGGAAACAAGGAAGAAACTCCTTCCTGGAGTTTTATTGTTGCCCAGAGGAACCTTTCAGATGGAATATATTCAATGTATGCCCTCCACCCAGACCTGTGAACATATTCACTGCTCTCACACCAAAGGGAGGCACCAACATTAGTCGAGATCTTTCTTACATCAAGACAAGCACGATGTGACATCACTTACATGTGGAATTTAAAATGTGACACCAATGAACTTATTTACGAAACAGAAACAGACTCACAGCCACAGAAGACAAACTTAAGTTTACCAAAGGGGGAAGGGGGAAGGAGCGAAAAATTCAGAGTTTGGGATTAGCGGATGCAAACTACTGTCTATAAAATAGATAACAACAACGTCCTACTGTAAAGCACAGGGAGCTAGATTCAATACCCTGTAATAAACCATAAAGGAAAAGAACATGAAAAAGAATATATATATATATATATATATATGCATAACTGAATCACTTTGCTGTACACCAGAATCTAACACAACATTGTAAATCTGCTATACTTCAATTAAAAAAAAATCATCTAGATCTTTCTTTTGGTTGGGGTATAAGCAGAACCATCAAGACTCTGAGCTGGCACCACACCTCTGTGGTTCCTAGGGACCAGGCTGATGGTGAAGTCATCAGATCTCCCCCTTTCAAATGAATCAGTGCCCAGATGGTGAATATATTGAGTCTGGTATAAAGAACAAACAGGGTCGTAGCTGATGGAAGCAAATGTTTCATGTGAGTTTAACTCACACGAGAGTGTTCTTTGTTCCCTTGATGGAGATTGATACTCAAAGATTTACCAGGACAACTTGACAAGACAAGAAGCCTCATGCAGTGAATGAATTGGCAAAACACATCCATCAATCAGTGAGGGCAAAGAGGGGATCTGTTATCAAATCTGACCCGAACCAGCAAACACGACCCTATCTTTTTGGCCACTTAGTCGGAGGAGACTGCTTCCACATTCTATTCCAACACAGAGCTAGTCTGCTCATCAGAGAGGCTGTGCTGATGAATTTTCTTTCAAGCACACCACAAGCTTGCCCTTGCCTTTCACCTTACAACCAACTGAACCAGGCTCATCCAGAGTCCTGAAGGCTCTCTTGAATCTGACTCATTGATCACATCTCAGGGAACCTGTTAGGCACACAAACTGTTGGGGATAGTGAGCTCTGTCCGACTGGGCTCTGCAGTCCCAGCTCCTGGCTCTCCAGAGTTGCATTTCCCCCCTTGATTCACTTTCAGGAGGCTTTAGAGCTGGTAAATCAAAACACACCTGCTAACTGCCTACTGTGTGCTGATGACTCTGCTGGGATAAATGGAACTCTTGAGTTTTATAACCTTACACTGTTGATACAACCATGAAAATAAGCCAAGACTGAGATATAAAGCAACTGTAGGACCAAAAGGTCATGTGTATGTTCAAAAGTGGGTTGTGTAGCTTCTCACTGGAATTTCAGGAAGGAAGAAGACTTCCTGGCAAAAGGGCCTCAGTAGGTGTAGGAATGTAAGTAAACAGAGAATGCTTTGGGTAAAGTCAAGTGTGTGAAAGTCGCCCAGTTATGTCCAACTCTTTGTGACCCCATGGACTGTAGTCCACCGGGCTCCTCTGTCCATGGGCTTCTCTAGGAAAGAATACTGGAGTGAGTTGCCATTCTCTTCTCCAGGGCATCTTCCTGACCCAGGGATTAAATCTAGGTCTCCTGCACTGCAGGCAGATTTTTTACCATCTGAGTTAAACAGGACATGAAAGTTGAAGGTTCTGTCCAAGCCAAGATCTAACAAGAAGTTTGAGATGCAGGAGAGTGACCTAGACAGGAGAAAAGATGAGGTGGTCGGGAAGCATAGAAAGCATCCTTTCCCCAATCCACACTGTATGTGCTTCATTCGCTTGCCTACACAGACTTCTCTCCACTGGTTTATAGAATCTTTTAAAATATGATGGGGATTTATTCAATTCTACTCCCCAGTGCCCACTAGAGATTCTGGCCCGTACTGTGTGCCAAGTAACTGTGCCTGGAGAATGCCTGGTAGGTATAGGCAGCAGCTGATCCTCTGTCAGCTGACTTGCAAGCATCATCTCAGGGAATCCACTCACCAGTCCCCTGAGGGACAGGATGAGGAGCAGTGTGGTGTGGTACCCAGAACATAAGACCAGACTTTAGTTGGCTTTGGCTTCGACTATGACTCATTTCCTTCTCAGCATGTGAGCGTGGGCAGGTTGGTCCTCCTCTCAAACCTCCAACACCTCTAACTATTGGTGAGAAAAGATGTTTAGACCATGACGCCTAGATATTCAATATGACGGTGTTGTGATGAGTTTTTTATTTTCATACTTTCACAGCCCAAGTACGATCCCGGGGCTGTGGAAGCTCACACATGGGAAAAGTCACCAGGATGATTGTGAATTAGAATCAGCTGTGCTATCGTCACATGGAGTCCTTCAGCGGGTTAATGATAACTACGCTTGCATTTTTCTTTTCTCTGGTTTCTCTTTGGTGAGTACTTGATATGTGCAGCTAAGATGCTCATGGTCACATCAACCTCTCACAACAGCCTCACAGGCAGAAACCGCCACTGGCTTCACTTTAGAGATTGGGACACTGAAGCCCTGAGTGAAGACGGGCTTACCAAGGCCACCCAGCTACGTGACAACAAAATCCATTTCTGTTTCATTAACATCTCTCAGTATAATGATCATCCTTTAGGATACATAAGGGTGGCTTAGAGGTAAAGAATCCACCTGACAATGCAGGAGCCTCTAGAGAGGATTTCCATCCCTGGGTCAGGAAGATCCCCTGGAGAAGGAAATGGCAACCCACTCCAGTATTCTTGCCCAGAGAATCTCATGGACAAAGGAGCCTGGCAGGCTACAGGCCATGGGGCTGCAAAGAGTTGGACCCTGACTGAGCAACCGAGTACACACACACCCAAAATAGAAATCATTCCCCCCATATGTCTGTCTTGACTGCTCATCATTTATCCCCTTTTTCCACTGACATATGGATACAAAGAGCCTGGCTGCAGGCCTAGGACATAACTGTCTTTGGATGTAACTTGTCTGAGATGGTACGTGACACCGAGCAGCTCATGAAAGAATATCACTTGAAATTTTCCCAAGAGCCCCTGGATGAAGCGAGCCGTTGTGTATGCGCACACCTCCACACATATCTACAGACTGCCAAGTTGGGTGCTTAGCCAAGCAAAGGTTTGTTTTGTTTTTCAAACCAATTCTAGCAAAATGAAGTGAAGGCTTGATGTCAAAATAGGATTAAATTTGCCTTTTATTCCATTACTCCACACCCTAGTATATCCTTCTCTCAAACTTCACACGCATACAAGAAAGAAAGAAAACAGTGTCTCTGTCTCATTTTTGGCATAAACAATTGAAAATACCCCACCACACTTCTATCTGGCCCTGGTCTGAATGTTTTCAATTTGGTTAAGTAACACCATGATTACGTATGCTTGACATGCAAGGTTATCGCTTACGCATGGATTTCTGTGCAGGAATAAAAGAATAAACATGGCAGTAAAATAGCTAATGGGAAGTTAAACACGCTCACAGCCCCTCACCAGAGCTGTCGGGAGCAGGGCCCTCCATGTCTGCTCCTGCCCCCTGACTCTTTGTGGCACCGGAGTCCCCCTCTGCCTTCACGGGCCTCACATGACTCTGCTATAAGAAGATCAGACTACCAGTCAGCTCAGTGTGGTTAATTTCCTTTCACACACTTGACCTACAGTTTGGGCATGGGTAGCAGGTGACTATTCTTTCTTTGTTCAAACTACCAAGAGGCTGCAGAAATCCAGAGAGTGGACGAATATCAGCAGCTGAAACATTTAAGAGAAATTCAGAGTTACTGTCCTCTTTTGGCTGTTTTGGCTTGCTCACCAAGTCGTGTTCAACTCTCTGCAACCCCATGGACTGTGGCACACCAGGCTCCCCTGTCCTTCACCATCTCCCAGACTTTGCTCGAACTCACATCCAGAGTCAGTGTTCCTGCTCTCTCTTACTCAGATAAAATGAAAAAATGAATCCTTATTAAACAGAATGAAAAGTAACCAAAACAGAATTATGGCCTGGGCAGGGGGGCATGAAACCTACTTACAACACAACATTAGATGAAAAACAAAACAAAAAACCAGCCAGATATGATCGTGTATTCAGTGTGACTTCAAATATGTAAAATAATATTTGCTAGAAGAGCAAAGTATGTTAAGATGTGAATCTCTGGATGATGCAATCATGAATGATTTTCATTCTCTTACCAATTTAATAGTCCATTTAGTCAAGCTATGTTTTTTTCTGTAGTCATGTATAGATGTGAGAGTTGGACCATTAAGAAAGCTGAGCACTGAAGAACTGATGCTTTTGAACTGGATGTTGGAGAAGACTCTTGAGAGTCCCTTGGACTGCAAGAAGATCAAACAAGTCATTCCTAAAAGAAATCAGTCCTGAATATTCATTGAAAGGACTGATGCTGAAGCTCCAATACTTTGGCCACCATGCAAAGAACTGACTCCTTGGAAAAGACCCTGATGGTGGGAAACATTGAAGGCAGGAGGAGAAGGGGATGGCAGAGGGAGAAATGGTTGGATGGCATCACTGACTTGATGGACATGAGTTTGAGCAAGCTCCAGGTGTTGGTGATGGACAGGGAAGCCTGGAGTGCTGCAGTCTATGGGGTCACAAAGAGTCAGACATGAGTGACCTGCTGAACTGAACTGACCTATTTAATGTCTTCCAAGTTTCCTATAATAAGAATAAATTCTCTTTTATGCTTATAAAAATATGTATCTATATCTATACCTGTCTCTCAAATCTACAAGTATTCTACACACACGCACGTGCATGCAGGTAACCTCCTATGCATGCTATCAATTCACTTGCTAACTCTGTTGTATGAATCACGCCAGCGTTTCCATGGAAAAACAAACCCAAAATAGCAGGTACAAAGCAAAAATTAGAGAACCGAGCCACTGGTAGGCCATTCACTCAACTTACTACCATGTATGTTCCAGGTCCTGAAGACACCCTCTCCCCGTTCTCAGCCTCCACTCCCCTCAGCTCCTGAGGGTTAGTCATATCCGAACAGTACTGTTGTTGTGTTAGTCGCGCAGTCGTGTCTGACTCTTTGTGACCCCCCATGGACCAGCCCTTCAGGCTCCTCTGTCCCTGAAATTCTCCAGGCAATACTGGAGTTGGCTGCCATTCCCTTCTGCAGGGGATCTTCCTGACCCAGGGATCAAACGCAGGTCTCCCGCATTTCAGGCAGATTCTTAACTGTCTGTGCTACCAATGCTCTGCAACAGTATTAAGATTTCCCAAAGTTCTTGCCCCAGCCCCCACCCCACCCCCAGCTTGGCACCCCCTTGGCCAGAGCAGTTGTGTTGTCCTTGGCAGCACAGAGCTTCCAGGATGGGCAGTCCAGCCTGCAGCGAGAGCTGTCAGTCCCACAGGGAGGCTGAAGTTTAGACAGTGACAGTGAAAGTCGCTCAGTTGTGTCCAACTGTTTGCAACCCCATGAACAATAGAGTCCATGGAATTCTCCAGGCCAGAATACTGGAGTGGGTAGCCTTTCCCTTCTCCAGGACATTTTCCCAACCCAGGGATCAAACCCAGGTCTCCAACACTGCAGGCGGATTCTTTACCTGAAATGAAGTTTAGAAGGTGATGCTTCTAAGGGGCATTCAAACTGAGCTCCTCAGTGACATCAGAGTTCTCAGGTGGCTCTTCCAAGGACAGTTGTGGGGGCGCTTTTGAAGTTGGATTGATGTGTTGCTGTTGTTGTTTAGTCACTAAGTGGCGTCTGACTCTTTGAGATCCCATGAACTGCAGCAACCAGGCTCCCCTGTTCGTCACAGTATCCCAGAGTTTGCTCAGACTCATGTCCATCGAGTCAGTGATGCCATCCAACCATCTCACCCTCTGCTGCCCCCCTCTCCTCCCACCTTCAAGCTTTCCTAGAATCAGGGTCTTTTCCAGTGAGTTGGCTCTTCACATCAGGTGGCTAAAGCATTGGAACTTCAGCTTCAGCATCAGTCATTCAGTGAACCTTCAGGGTTGATTTCCTTTAGGATTGACTAGTTTGATCTCCTTGCTGTCCTGGGACTCTTAATTAAGAGTCTTCTCCAGCACCATAATTCTAAAGCATCAATCCTTGGTAGCCTGCAATTAATGTTCTGTCCATGACTCCATTAGGTGACCATGTTGATGGTCAGTGTCCACGCCTGCTTCCTTCTGGTCCATGAGCCATACCTCGAGGTCTGCAGATCTGGCGGAGGGAGCCCTTGGCCAAAATAACTCTACTGTATCCGGGCCTCTTCCACCCCCTTCACTCCAAATGCCTGCAAGGACCAGGCTGAAGAATAGACTGTGAGTTCCACGGGGGCTGGGGATTCAACATCAGGCTGCCTCCCAGGAACAAGGAAGGGGTGCCTGGCAACCAACAGCCTGGACAAAAGGACCTAGAAAGCACTGGGGGCCGAGTCCAGGCACCCGGTTGCCAACGCCCTGGTCTGGAGCGTCCCAGCTGCAGCAATGCGTGACTGAGCCGGGCCCCACACAGCTGAGCAGAGCTGGAAGCCTTGGCCACACATTCCTGGTTTCAGCTTCACTTTCCCTGCCTGGTTCCTATTAGCGCTGTGGCTTTCCAAGCCTTAATGGCAGAGCTCTGGCTGGAGACAAGGACGGCCTGGGGCAGCCAGCTGCCAACCAGGTTATAATCCAACGAGATCTTTCCGGAGTCAGCCTTTACGGCCTGGACACTGGGATACTTACAAACTTCTCAGAAAGCAAGCACACAAAAAACAAAACTGCAAGCCTTGGAAGGCGAGAGGCTGGGCAGATGCTCCTTTACTCACGGACAGAAGTCAGGCAGATTGAAAGTCCTGTTTGTCAGTAAACTCCGGCGTTCTTCATTGTGCTCCACGAAGGCTGCTTTCCATGGAGCCTGTCGTCAGTGGCCAGGCCTTTGGCATCTTTGCCAGACTGAGAGAGGTGGCTTTAAAGTGATGAGAGACCCCGATGGGTGGGGGGTGGGGAGTCAGGAAGGTGCCATCCCCTCTCACGGCCCAGACTGTAGGGCAGAGGGTATTCTGAAACTCTAGCCAAGGAGAAGCCGGCTCCGACGGGTGAGGGATCCTTGTCCAGTAAGCCCTGGGCCAACCCAGCTGCAGGAGGGGGCACCCCGCCATCCTCTCTCCGGCTCTCTGGCTCTCCCGTGGGCTCCCTTCCAGGTGTTAGCCCTCTCCTTACACCCTCAGCTTCTCTGAGGCCCCCTCCAGCATCAGCAGAAAATCAAGCCGTCCAATGCAGTGGTAGGTGTGTAAGAAGGGTAACGTCTAAAGATTGGGGCCAATGCAAGGACACAATGATGGTGCCTTTATTTCAGGCCCCCGAGGAAGTGCTTTTCCTACCCACTGTCTACGGAGTTCGCAGCATTCAGTGGCCTGACTTTTATGTAATAAATCCAGGCTCTTTTAGGAGGCACCTTTGCTAGGCAGAAGGGCCTGAGCCATCGCATTTTGAGTTACTGCTTACCAGTCCACTTTCATGATCCCTCTCCTTCATGTATCCATTCATTTGTGTTAAACTTTTCTGCAATATCTACTGCATTCCAGGAACTGTGTTTGTTGTTGTATGCAGAGAAGTGATCGAAGTGTGGGGCTAAAGGACATACAGATTTCAGATCTCATAATGGACACCACCTCAGTCTCATGAAAATTAAAGTTTAGTGAGATATGCACCAGTGAAGAATTAAGCAATTATAGAAAATAACAGATACTAGTGTAGAGAAGTGTAGGATGCTAGGGACAAGGGAAAGAAAGTCTTAACCCTGTTCTGGGGGGCACTCAGGAATGATCCAGACATGGTATCTGAGCTGATTTTGAAGGATAAGCAGGCGCGTTCCGGGTGAAAATGGAAAGAGGTCATTCATGGTCAATGGAACAGCATGTGCAAAGGCCCTGGGGGATGCACAGAAAGACACCTACCTAGAATTTGGCTGGAGTTTGAGACATACTCAAGGAAATCAGAGTCAAAGAAAGCAGGGGCTTGATCATAAAAGGCCTCCAAAGTTATGCTCCTTTATCCTGAAGGAGGGAGAGCCCCTGTAAGTTTAACAAGGATGTCCCTGGGGTTGGATGGAAACTTGTATTTCTCTCTCTGGTAGCAATGAGGAGCATATATGGGACAGAAGGAGGCTGGGTCTGCACAATTTGGGGGCAAGTTACTGCCAGAATCCAAGTGCTAAAGCATCAGGGATGGAGAAGCAAATTCAAGATGCAGGAGACAGGATTCCATTCAGTGGGACTCAGCCTCAGGGACTGATTACTCAATGGGAGGTACCAGAGACAATGCAGTTGAATGCCTGAGAGTGGTTATGCCCTTCACTGAATGACGGAAGGCCGGACAGCCGGGTTACATGCTAAGCAAATGGTCTTCCCTGGTGCGGGGACGCTCCTGTCTCCCTCCGCCACCCTGCCCGGAGATGCGCTGTCAGTCACACCGCCAGCGGGGACCAAGAAGTCATTTGCACACTCCTTGGCAATCTGGATCTCATCCATTGCTGCTTTCCCTTCACTTTGAGAATAAATGAAAAAATCGACTCCTCCGGATGCCAGATTTGTGTTCCTGTGTTAGGAGATTGTTTTTTCTTTTTTGCATCTGTGTGTACGTTAAACAGCAAGAAGAAAGTCGCGAAACTCAAGGAGTTTCCCCAAAAGTAAATCAATTTGCGGTTGAATGTGCTGTGGAATTTGTTTGCAAACCTACAAGAGCGAAGCGAGCTTAAAAAAGATGCAGTTGGATGAGACTGCAAAGTTTTGGAAAGTTCTTTGAACACATGTAAACATGATATGTGTAAGCAAATGTTTAACTTGCCTTTTTTACTTCTACAAATTATATTATGAAATCAGACGTCTGTGACTTCTTAAGAATGTCAAATCAGTGTATTCCTTCAAAACAGATAATTGCCTAGAGCTGCTCAGCTTCCAGGCTTGGGGCTTGGGAAGGCTGAGATTCCTGCCCGCCAGTGAATAGAAGCTTGTAGGAGAGATTGATTTGCGTAATGCAGGCTGGGGCAGGCATGACCACGGGGAGGTGGGCTTGCTGGACACAGCCAAACGGCCCTCAGAGAAGGAGGAAGAGCAAGTCCCTCTGTGCTTCCCCTTCCAAGGAACCCATGATGATTCCATTCCCTGCCCTGCCCTCCAATGGAAGAGAACAGCACGCTAACCTCTCCTCGAGAAGGATGGTACAAAATGTATTCAATCTGATATTTGTCTCAGCACTGCTTTGATACTCTGCTCTCTGAGACCCAGGGCTGAAGCAGCTAGAATTAAAGTACCCTTCTGGTGCTAAATGAGATGGAATTGGCCA
Source organism: Aepyceros melampus (assembly GCA_006408695.1). NCBI lineage: Eukaryota > Metazoa > Chordata > Mammalia > Artiodactyla > Bovidae > Aepyceros > Aepyceros melampus. Next base: position 136,200 of record SJXQ01006343.1, on the reverse strand, counting down.
GCTTAGCATTCACGAGCACAGCTAAGGTGTGGCCAAGGTCATCTGATTGGGTGGTTCCTCGGAGAAGGCAATGGCATCCCACTCCAGTACTCTTGCCTGGAAACTCCCATGGACGGAGGAGCCTGGTAGGCTGCAGTCCATGGGGTCGCTAAGAGTCGGACGACTGAGCGACTTCACTTTCACTTTTCACTTTCATGCATTGGAGAAGGAAATGGCAACCCACTCCAGTGTTCTTGCCTGGAGAATCCCAGGGATGGCAGAGCCCAATGTGCTGCCGTCTGTGGGGTAGCACAGAGTCGGACATGACTGAAGCGACTTACTTAACAGCAGCAGCAGCAGTATTGTTCCTAGTAGAGAGCATCAAAGTAGTTCGGAGGCAAAGATGGAGAAGATACAGTATATGTGGCAATATTTCAGGCCCCCACATATAATTAGGTTATTATTACTAAACACTTTTATTAGCACTGCAACTGGACTGAGAAAGAGACCATCCGGGACCATTGCAGATCATTTCAAAGAACACGCGGTCCCACTGAAATCAATAGAATATTGCCTGACCTCACCACTGCACCCCAAGACTCTCTTCCCATGCCATCAAGCCCAGGCTAATAGCAACACATGATCACTTCCAGGGGAGAAAGGACCACATAGTGCTTAATATGCAAGTTGGCTTTAATTTGATTGCTCGGGTGCAAAAGATGTCAATGCGACCACCATAATGCGTATGCCACCACTCACTGGCACAGTTAAATCAAGCTGTCGTGGTTGTCTTGCGTGATCCGGAGTAGATGTATGTATGATAGATTATTAGGAAGCAGTTTGCAGTGTTTTACATTATTTATTCCCAATTTATTAACTGCTTGTGGTGGTTATTTTGGAGAAGTCGTTTCACATTGAAAGGAAGCTCACAATGAAGAAATATGTGTCGCTTTTGATTTCAAAATGGTACAACCATAGAGCTGTCATTTTCCAGAAGTCTGAGGAGGTTTTTATAGGCTCTTAGGGACTGGATTCAATACCGCTGACACTTATTAAGTGTCTTCTGTTGGTGGTTTTTGTTCCAGACTCTTGACCAACTTATTAATCAAATAGGAACAAAATTGCCACTAGAGGTATACTAAAGGTGAAAGGCTGGGAGAGGCAGACTCTGCCTTCTGGGAGCTTGCACTCATTATCTGCATTCTGTCTTGCAAACACACACACAGACTCAATGAGGAATTTCTGAATATTCTTTGTTTCCAGATGAGGTTCTTCTGATTCCTGGGAAAAGGAAGGCCTCAACCTAGGTCAGCCATGCAGTAAATGGAAGAGATGGAAGGAGAAGCCAGCATCTTGCAATCCCAAATTCGTGACCTTTATGTTTTACCTTCCTTAGAAGTGGAATGTAAATAAATAAGTCAATGACACGGCTAGCTTGTCTTCACAGCTCCCAGAAAGCAATCAATCCTGTGTTCAGAGAACACAAGAATGTCTTTTGTATACAGTCCATCATTCTTTAACTGATGGGAAGAGATAAAAGGATGTTATTAATACTTGAATTGGTATAGCACAAGGATCTTACCACCTTTCTCTCTTTAGGAAATTCCCTTTTAAAAAAAAATTCCAAAGGGGTATCCATTAGTATACAATAAATACTTTCTCATCTCACAGAAGTTACAATGAAAAGGCTGTGTAGAAATGTGGACGAGAATGGGTGAGTTTTATGAAGGGATTTCTTCACTTCTCAGAGATAGTTTTATTTTGTAAATTAAAACTATTTTACATTTTACACGTGAGAAGCCCAGTAGGAAAAATGAGAGGAATCCTGCAGCCCCCTCGGAGAAGTCCACGCCCCTCCTGGTGAGTCTGCGTGAAGATAATGCGCTTGCCGGAGAAAACTTCCCCATGCATTTCCTTATCAAGCTTACACTCAGCTGCAAAAGCTCACATTCTTCTATTTTTTGGAGGTACTAGCAGAGAGTTCAGAGAAGGCAATGGCACCCCACTTCACCACTCTTGCCTGGAAAATCCCCTGGATGGAGGAGCCCGGTAGGCTGCAGTCCATGGGGTCACGGAAGAGTCAGACATGACTGAGCAACTTCACTTTTACTTTCATGTATTGGAGAAGGAAATAGCAGCCTGCTCCAGTGTTCTTGCCTGGAGAATCCCAGGGACGGGGGAGCCTGGTGGGCTGTTGTCTATGGGGTTGCATAGAGTCGAGTCAGGCAGGACTGAAGCGACTTAGCAGCAGCAGCAGCAGCAGCAGAGAGTTGAACCATAAAGAAGGCTGAGCACCAATGAAGTGATGCTTTTGAATTATGGTGCTGGAGAAGACTTTTGAGAGTCCCTTGGACAGCAAGGAGATCCAAACAGTCAATCCTAAAAGAAACTAACCCTGAGTATTCATTTGAAGGACTGATGCTGAAGCTGAAGCTCTGATACTTTGCCCATTTATGTGAAGAGCTGACTCATTGGAAAATGTCATGATGATGGGAATGACACGGAAGGAGGAGAAGGGGATGACTGAGGTTGAGATGGTTGAATGGCATTACCGACTCAATGGACATGACTTAGCAACTGAACAACAGAGGATCCAAAAGTTAACTTGGCAATACTTGAGTCAGGAAAAAGTACATTTGGAAGCCAAGCCAGCTCTTCATTCTCCAAGCTCTATGCTCTCTTCATCTGCTATTCCACAGCCTAAAGCAGTGGCTGCGCTAAAGTTGGTCCTGTTACCGAATGGGGTAGAGTCCAGCTGCTCGCCATCCAAAAGCCAGTCAACAGGCCAGGTTGGTGGAAAGGAAAATTTACTCTATTTCAGATGCAGGCAACAGGGGGAGAAGGTGGACATCTGTCCAAAGGCCAGCTCCTGCCATTGAAACAAGTGGGACAAGAGCTTTTATAGACAGAAGGAGGCGGCTACATGCAGAAACAGCACAGTCAGCTCTGACAGCCATCTTCAGATTGATCACTGGTGGTCTCATCAGTGTCATCTTGACTGTTTTAGCTACAGTTAATCTTCAGTTCCAAGTTCGGTTTGTTTCCATATCTTTGAGACCAGTTCTCAGAACTGTGGCAGCTGACGTTGTGGGTACAGTCTGGTCATTGTGAGTTAATTTCTCCACCTGGGATTTCAGTACCTATAAGACAATTCACAGAATATGGCTCAGAATAATGTCTATAACTCTTGAGAAAGAACAAAGGTCCTTGACTATGCTTAATGCTGCTGCTGCTGCTAAGTCGCTTCAGTCGTGTCCAACTCCATGCGGCCCCATAGATGGCAGCCCACCAGGCTCCGTCATCCCTGGGCCTCTCCAGGCAAGAGCCCTGCTTAATGGCTACATTATTATTAATTAGTCTCCTTGGACTGTTTTCCTGCATTTCTGCATGTTCTCATTTCTCCGATTAAAGTTGTTCTTTGACTAAAGTTTTCCACAAGCAAAAGGCAGGCTGAGGACTGGGGAGTTTGCAGGCAGGGGCAAGGACCATAGGATTCTGCTCCATTTCAGTCCTGACTTAAAAGAGCCAATTACAGGCACCTCTTTCCAAATTCACATTAAGGGAGATAGCTTGAAATCAGCCATGGTGAGTTTGACTATTACACCATGGAAACAGTCAAAACTGCTACCAGTCAAGGCATCTCTGACTCAATGGACATGAGTTTGAGCAAACTCTGGGAGATAGTGAAGGACAGGGCAGCCTGATGTGCTGCAGTCCACGGGGTCACAAAGAGTCAGACACGACTTAGTAACTGAACAACAACCGGTCAGCTGTTTTTCCAGAGTTCTGGTTGTTAAACTTCACTGGCACATCACTATTTCTCTGCTTCTGGTCTTCATATGTTATCAAAAGAAAATATTATAGCGTGTCTTCATTATTGTTTGGCTCTTTACAAGGAGGCCCCTTAACCCTTTTGGGAAATACAAGCAGGCATGGCTAAGAAAGCAAGTTCAAGGATACTTTAAGCTAAATCATCTCCCAAGGCATTTTGAAACCAGGGGTCTCCCAGCAGGTCCGACCATGGGCCCCTGGACAGCAATACCTGGTCTGTCGTTGGCACAAGCTGGTGTTAAAATTCTGGAAGCCAGAGTCCCCTTTGTCTTGGCAGACCAGGGCCACTGACCACAGAAGTCCTGGAGGGGTGTTTCAGAAATGTGTTCTTGTCTGGAAACAGGCCATGTCTCCCAGAACAAGCAAAGAGAGCATTTCCAGATGACATCAGCTCAGAACAGAAGGGGTTCCTGCCCTGATATCAAAGAACAAGAAAATGGGAGAATGGGAGAGAATGAAATCATACTAATGGCAGATCCATGAGCAGCTCTTTTTTTTTAAGCATCAAAATCATTAACATCTGCTCTAGAGTTATAAGAGTGGTAACTTTTAGCCACCCTCATCAGATGTATCCTCTCTAAGCTAAGCAAAGAGCATCAGATGTGAACCTGGAACAACAACAACAAAAAAAGACTGAATTTATATATATATATATATTCATATTTTGTGTACTCATAATGTGTCGAGAAAAAAATAACTGAAAATTAAAAAAAAATAAATAAACGAAACATCTTATTCATTTGGGTTTGAGGGTTTGAGAACAGACCAAAAGCTTTGAGTGGCTTGTGCTATTTCCCTAATCAGAATATACCTTAGGTTATGTCTGCCACCTCCAGTGTAAAACCCCTCTACACATACACATCCTCCCTCGATGACAGGATCGTGATATTTTCTGAGCCAAAAGAAAAATTGGAGGTACACAGTCTGAGAAGATCAATTCTTGGAATATTTCCATGTCAAGAGGCAGTGTAGAGCCTATACTTTTTATTCTTTCATTAGTGGGATTGTAGAATCCTTTTTTGTTTTATTAAAGACAACGGCATGGAAATTCTGACATCACACTGTTCCAGAAATAACCAAATAAGACAATGGACATAAAGTTTCTATACTGATCACACACGACTCTAGAACACACACACACACACGGGTGAGTGAAATCCAGCCACTTCCTTCCCCTCCTCCTTCTCCTCTTCTTTTCTTTGTCATCATTATCGTTGTCATCATAATCACCATAATTTGACCTTCAGAATCTTATTCAGAGGCATTCCTTCCTATAAACCACAGCAGATTACCTCCCTTCCCTCTGTCCATTCGCCACAATTCGCATTTCTCCTAGAATTCCCTTCTGGAAAACTGGTAAAAGGAAAGAACCCACTTTTATCCAAACTTCCAAAGGCCAAACTTGAAAGATGGCACATTTCCAGGAAGTCACTGGAATCACTGAAGGGAGGAAGGAAGATTTACTTTGAGTCAAAAAAAAAAAAAAGTACTATTTACCTCTTCACCCTGCCCCTCTCCTGAGCCATTACACCGAGCCTTCCAAATGCATAGTTACACGTTGCTTTAAAGCCAACCTCTCTTTCTGATGAACCTTAATGGAGAATTGAAAGTGTAGATCCAGCCCTGGCATTCCCAGTGTAGTTAAAAAAAGCCCTGTGGTTTGGTTGTGCTGAGGCGATATTGCTCAACAGTTAATGTAATCATATTACAAGAGCTTGTATTAAAATCATATGCAAGATGAAAATCGGTCTGAACGGCAGCAACTAGGAAAAGACAAAGAAAGATCTGTGAGTTGTCATAATTCGTAAAGACATTTTGGTAGGAGAAAAGTACTGACAAACACACACACATACACAGAAGAACTGATAAAGCCTACAAGGCAACTGGAAATGCAGAGATGGGTTCCAGCAAAAGCTTCCCTTCACGTGTATATCTTCCACAGGATAGAGAAGTTTGTCCAAGAAAGACAGTGTGTTGAATAGTGATGGCCACCTCAGACCTCACCTGGACCAGGGCAAAGCCAAGTCCAGCTTGATGGATTGGGATACTGAGCATTCATTCATTAGCTGGGAGACGTGGCAGGTAGCCACTTGAAAGCCCACGGCTTTCCTGGTTGGCCCTGGTTTTTGTTGGCAGTTTAACTCTGCTATTTTATACACTTCTGTGGTAAGGATTAAGTCTATCAAAACTTCAAGATTTCTTATAATATGAGACACACAGACATAAAGTCAGGCTCCCATAACCAGTCCTCCTCCCTTCAGCTTGCAAGAGAAAAATCGGATCTTTTTTTTTTTTTTTAACTTTTAGTACCTGGAATCTACTTCAAACACTCTTTCATGGAACCAGAAGCATCAAATGTTAGGGTTTCTCAGCAGGACTTTACACAAACCTAAAACCTTGCCCGGTTTTCCACTTGCCCTCCGGGAAAGGATCTGTAAAGGGGCCAGAGAGGATTCACAGTACATCATGATGTGAGAGCAAGTCAAACTCAGGAAAGGCCTAGTGATGAAGATTTTAAGACTTCAAGGCCTTCAAGGCCTTACAAGGCCTAGGACTTGTCTCAGACTTTGGCTTAGGAGCTGCAGCAAGAACACAGATGGTAGCAGGATGACCATCTATTTTATTTTATTTTTTTTAATTTGCAGGAAGGTGTCCTTTACTCTTTCCACCGTGTGTTTGGCTGGTTTCAACTTAACATACTCCATCCTGGCTTTGAAGGGGTGGGCCCATCTCAGAACAAACTGCTCAGCATAATCTATTCTTACAACAAGTGGTCAACCTTGGAAGGAGGAATATGACCTGATGCTAAATAAAGCCTGAGAATGTTTCACACAGCATGCTTTGGAGAGAATGCCGAGACCATACCATGAGAAACGCCTTCCCATATGACACACAAAAAAATGTGTTTTCCTTAACAGACCACGATGAACTGGTTCAACCACTTTGGAAGCTTCTTTTCTTTCCTTTCCTTTTCTATTTAATCAGTTTTTTTAAAAAGCTTTTTTTTAGTGGTTAAAGGGCTATGTCTGCCTACATTTTCTTCTTCGATTTGATTTATTTTTATTATTATTATTTTTGTATTTAAAACTTTTATAAAAGATGGATTAGCATGGTTAATCTTATTGGCATTATTATCTGGTCAATGTAGATTTGGACATGGTTTTAATTAATGACTTTAGCTACTGCAAATTCAGCAAAAGCAGAGCCTTTTTGGCATATGCGTGTGTTGTGGGGAGGTGAACATTACATTTATGGCAATTGCTTTCTGGAGTTTATTATTTTCTCTCCCATTATACACTTCTCAGTATTTGGTCTGGCTCCTCTTTAAAAAATGTAGTGATTTCCTCTCCAATGATGTAATCTTATGAAAGACCAAAGCTTTGCAAACTTGAATTTAGCAATGGGAATTCCCAGTATTTATATGTGTGTTAACATGAATATATATATATATATTAAAAAAAACTCGAACCAGCCAAGCGACTGCAGCTCACGTTTTATGTTTTATTTATTTTTTATTCTTCTTCTCTTTTCTCTTGCTCCTGCTCGTTCTCTCTGGTTTTATTTATTTATTTTTTTTTTTGAAGATATTTTAAAGCACTTTCTAAGTGCCAAAGTCTGTGTTTAGATGGAGAAAGTAGAGATGACCAGACAGTTCTTGACCTTATAATATGGGGTGATAGACAGTCAGCCAATAAAAGAGAATTAAGAATGTGCATATGTGTGTGTGGTGTACAAAGCATACGCTGGATTCCCAAGGAGCCTACTGTGAGCCCCCAATTCATCGTGGGTTGAGTCCTCATCTGGTGCAAGGAAGGGGCATAGCAATCGTCCCAGGGAAGCTGACATTCTTACTAAGTTTTGAAAGATCTGTCAATAATACCCAGGCAACTTGAGACGTGTGGGTGAACTGGATGCTTGAATGCCACCAACACGAGCAAAATCTGTAAAAAGAGAAAGCGTGCCAGGCTCCCGATTCTGCAAGGAATCTGGTGCGTATATAATGTGCAAGAAAGGGGGACAAAAGATTTGCAGGGGCCAGAGATAAAGAACACTGCATGCTTTGCTAAAAAGTTTGAACTTGGTTCTTTAACCAATTAGCATATCAGGCTTTTGAGTAAAGAGAAGAGAGACAGCTTCTGGCCTAGTGGGAAAGTGTGCGATTGCAGTCTGTGGAATCTGGGTGACTGAGGTTGAATTCCAACTCTATCACCATGAGAGGCATGGTCTTAATCAAGTTATATCAAGTCTCCACGTGATGAAGGCTTTCACAGTTATAAAGTGGTAATGGTAAGTATGATCCCTAGCTCCAAGCATCCTCAGTAAATCTGCTATAGCAACAAGAATAGAACACGGAGTAGTGGGAAGGTGATGAACAGAGGAAATTAGCCAGACCTTCCCTTGGAACCGGCTTTGACCGTTGACTAGCCATGCAGCCATGGACAGGTGACCTCACCATATGGTCGTCTGATTGGGGTAAGGAGAACTGCCTTAAGTGATTGAAAGGACCAAATGAGAGAAATGCAGAAACATTGCTCACTATAAATTCTGGCACCTGCTTATGACCTTGATCCCTCAGTCTCTTCCTCCTTGACCGTGGAGATTGATGCCAAGAAAATACCGCTTGTGTTTCTGGACTTTTGAGAAAGTCTGAAGCCATAACTGTTTAATATAATACAGGTATTGAAAATAGAAGTTTCTCATGGAAAAAAAATAAATGAAACACTGGGTTATGTTTCTATATGAATTAACAAGCCTTGGAAATTATAGGAATCTTAATCAGAGGTCTTTGAAAAATAATATTCTCACACTTGAGTCACACAGCACTGGCAGTTAGACACCATCCTTGGGTACCCTCTCAGGAGATAACGACTGACCTGAGAGAAAAGACTACAGGTGCTTAACCCAGGGGACTTTCCATTTAAGCAACAGTGAGACCCAGTGGTGGACAGGTTCCATTCAAACATACGATGTTTCCTCTTAGGTATTTACTCACAAGCTCCCAAGTCAAAATTGACAACCAAGTACTTCCAGATGTCAGATAAAAACTCGTAGCATGGAATATTATCACCAAAGCAAACAAATACGAGAGAAAACTACTGGAAATGGAGACTGCATTGGCCAGAAGACAGCTGCAAATAAACATAATTACTATCCTGTGTGAAATAAAAAAAAAGTATTGCTCCAATAAACATTAAAACACAATGAAATAATATTCAGAGAATAAGATAGAATGCTTTGAGTTCAAAAAGCATAAGTCCAGGGAAAAAATTCAATAAGAGATTAAAGATTAGATTGGGAAAATTTTCAAGATAAATAATAACAAATTCAAGTATATAAAAATGTGGTAATAAAGATAAATATCAATCACCTCAGATATGCAGATGACACCACCCTTGTGGCAGAAATTGAAGAGAGCTAAAAAGCCTCTTGATGAAAGTGAGAGAGGAGAGTGAAAAAGTTGGTTTAAAGCTCAACATTCAGAAAATGAAGATCATGGCATCTGGTCCCATCACTTATGGGAAATAGACGGGGAAACAGTGGAAACAGTGTCAGACTTTATTTTTGGGGGCTCCAAAATCACTGCAGATGGTGACTGCAGCCATGAAATTAAAAGACGCTTACTCCTTGGGAGAAAAGTTATAACCAACCTAGATAGTATATTCAAAAGCAGAGACATTACTTTGCAGACTAAGGTCCGTCTAGTCAAGGCTATGGTTTTTCCTGTGGTCATGTATGGATGTGAGAGTTGGACTGTGAAGAAGGCTGAGCACCGAAGAATTGATGCTTTTGAACTGTGGTGTTGAAGAAGACTCTTGAGAATCCCTTGGACTGCAAGGAGATCCAAACAGTCCATTCTGAAGGAGATCAACCCTGGGATTTCTTTGGAAGGAATGATGCTGAAGCTGAAGCTCCAATACTTTGGCCACCTCATGCGAAGAGTTGACTCACTGGAAAAGACTCTGATGCTGGGAGGGATTGGGGGCAGGAGGAGAAGGGGACGACCGAGGATGAGATGGCTGGATGGCATCACAGACTCAATGGACGTGAGTCTGAGTGAACTCTGGGAGATGGTGATGGACAGGGAGGCCTGGCGTGCTGCGATTCATGGGGTCGCAAAGAGTCAGACACGACTCAGTGACTGAACTGAACTGAATAAAGATAAATAGATAAATTTAAGAAACTCAGCATTTTCTCCATATGACTCCAGGAATAGAAAACAAAAGAACATTTTTCAAGATATAATACAAGAAATTTTCTTCAGAATGAAAACATGTAAATTTCCATTTGAAAGCTATTCCATCTCTCCAAGGGCTTCCCGGGTGGCCCAGTGGTAACAAATCCACCTGCCAATGCAGGAGACAAAGGTTTGATTCTTCCATCAGGAAGATCCCCTGGAGAAGAAAACCGTAAGCCCTCCAGTATTAGCTGGAAAATCCATGGACAGAGGAGCCTAGCAGGCTACACTCCATGGAGTCACAAAGAGTCAGAGATGATTTAGTGACTAAACAACTATCTCTCCAAAGTGGTTGACACAGTTCCAAGAAAGCCATCCATATCAAGGCACATCAACATAGAATTTCATACACAAGGAATAAATACAGCATGCTGTACATTCACAGAAAAAAAAGAAAAACAACTAGATTTAAATGATGAGAAAATTGGGTTTCTTAGCTGTGATGACGAAACTAGACGACAGAGGAACAATGCCTTTCTTATTATGAGAGAATATGACTTCTATTCAAACTCTTCAGTATGAAGGTAAAATGAAGACATTTTCAGATGTGAAAGAAATTGAAATTTGAACTTCCAGAAGCTGCCTTAAGAAGTTACTTATTTGTTCTCCAACATAATAAATTATTAGACCAATAATAACAAAGACAGAATTCAAGACAAGGAAATGCAATAGAGAAGGAGGCAGAGAGAAATTCCGAGCTGAGAGTGAAGACTTCTCAGTCAAAGCTGAGAAGTCAGCCTCAGCAACAGCCTATCTCACTGACGCATGACAGAGAAATGGAGAATGGATATTTCTGAGGGGAAAAAAAAAGAATTCTATTAAACTACCAGTGTTTGACCAAATGTGAACCATACTACAATTTTTAAGATAAAAATTAGATAAATAAATAGTGATACAGGAAATTAAGCAAACTAAATAATAATTTTAAAAATAGTCATTTACTTCAGGGAAAATAGCTTCACCACCAAGAATATAAAATTGTAATCAATAGTGGCTCCGTATTTAACTTATTCAAACACTTACGATTTATGAAAAGTTTCTATTAAAACTACATAGGAAGTCATGTATGTGTATAAGTGTATATTTTAAGAAAGCTAAATCACTCTCTGTATTAGGAAGTTAAAATTTATTTATTTTAAACTTTTTGTTTTTTAATGAGATATAGCCAGTTAACAATGTTTTTGATAGTTTCAGGTGGACAGCAAAGGGACTCAGACATACAAATACATATACCCATATACCCATTCTTTACCAAGATTCTCTCCAACCAAGCTGCCACCTAACATTGTACAGAGTTCCCTGTGCTATACAATCAGATACTTGTTGGCTATTCATTTTAAATATAACAGTATGTACAAAAGAGAAAATCAAGATGTAATGGTATTATAAAAATGTTATTTATAAAATGAGGAGTAAATATCAACAAAAAGACTAAAGAAATGAAAAATGTTTGCCTCTAGAAAGCAGGAGTGTGGAGTCTGTGTTGAGTAGAGAACTCTGTTTATTTGTGTGGTCATTCTTGCACTACCATTTGACTTTTTAAAATGCAAATCAAAACCACAATGAGGTACCATTTCACGCCAGTCAGAATGGCTGCGATGCAAAAGTCAACAAGCAATAAATGCTGGAGAGGGTGTGGAGAAAAGGGAACCCTCTTACACTGTTGGTGGGAATGCAAATTAGTACAGCCACTATGGAAAACAGTGTGGAGATTCCTTAAAAAATTGCAAATAGAACTGCCTTATGATCCAGCGATCCCACTGCTGGGCATACACACCGAGGAAACCAGAATTGAAAGAGACACGTGTACCCCAATGTTCATCGCGGCACTGTTTGTAATAGCCAGGACATGGAAGCAACCTAGATGTCCATCAGCAGATGAATGGATAAGAAAGCTGTGGTACATATACACAATGGAGTATTACTCAGCTATTAAAAAGAATACATTTGAATCAGTTTTAATGAGGTGGATGACGCTGGAGCCGATTATACAGAGTGAAGTAAGCCAGAAAGAAAAACATCAATACAGTATACTTACACATATATATGGAATTTAGAATGATGGTAATGATAAACCTGTACGCAAGACAGCAAAAGAGACACAGTTGTATAGAATGGCCTTTTGGACTCTGTGGGAGAGGGAGAGGGTGGGATGGGTTGGCAGAGTGGCAATGTAACATGTGTGATATCATAA